>JBBBDQ010002034.1:220000-390000 GCA_037127315.1 Ascarosepion bandense | reverse complement strand
GATTATTGGAAAGAATATAGAAGACCTGTGGTCTACTTTACAACAGGATGACCTTCAAAAGCATTTCAACGCAGAATCTCTCCCTAGAAAGAAATCCCATAGAGGAGAATATGAGTAAGGACGGTGTGTACGCTTTGGTAAAAAATATAAAGAAGAGACGAGTCACTCCCTTGATCTAAGACTGATAGGTGAACGCAGTCCGTATCTCAAGGGACAAGGCGTAGCTGACCACATATAGAAAAAAAAAGAGATCACCGTGATGTGGTGAAACTGAGATAAAAAACAGTGAAAACCACTGGAAATACGAATACGTAGATAATCCGCCCATATGATAGGTTACAAAATTGTTACAATCGGCCAAGCATAGAAATAAATAGAATATAAGAACCAATAGCAAAGCTTGCTAGAGAAAAATCATCAAACAAAAATATTGTAATATCAGCACAGGTGTGAGAAATTAAATTTATAATTTGCCAAAATTCATAAATTCATATCCTCAAATACACATGACCCAGTGGATAAATGTGTTAGTTGAATCCAGCGAGGAGATAAATGAGTTATTTGAATCCAGCGATTGGACTGTGAATTCAATACTACAGCAGAGGTGAAGTCAAAAACCGTGAGTTGAATTAAAGGGAAATTACGGATACTGGCATATCTGTAACAGGTATGATTCGTGGAATTAGGAAAATCTACTCTGGTAAACGAAATAAACGATTTATTTTGGAATCACAATAAGTTAAAGAAAGTTGGAGCATAGAATGGGCGAAACGTTGTGAATACAGCAATAGAAATTAGGACAAACATCCGAATAATGTAAATATTGTATATAACGGTTTCGTACTAGTTCATTGCAAAAACATTTTAACCTCATGCCGACCAAGTTCATTTTTAATTGTGTAGTGATACCCTTCAGTTGATACTTTAATTACTTTTGTTTCTTTTATATAATTTTTATAACATTTCAACACAACCTACTCAAATAAAAGATAAAAGCTAATGACAGAACCAGACGCACAGAACATGAAACTTAAAAAGTTCGCAAATGTCGATCCTCATAAGAATTCTTCTTGGCTTAACATCAAATCGAAAAGCAATTGCTTTCACTGAAATAAAAATTTGGATTGATGGCCGTCCATTGTTCAGAAGGAAAGTGCATCCATATCTCGTCCATTTCCCGTAATCAATTAGGTAAATGGATTCGTACGACGAAGATGCAGTGTTCGCCTTTGACAACCGCGCTGAAAATCTCTCCTACAGCTTGTTTCTCGCCGTTAAATCTGTTAAAACACCGTTGACTGCGTTAACAAAAGCTGGCGTTTCTCCAGCGCCGACTGCAACTAATAATTTTGCAATATGCCATGTATTGACGAATAGCAGAACAACAAAAACAAAAAATTGTTTAGCATGCCGACCGTTCTCTTCTCATTCTAGTTTCACTTTTGGTATTATATTTCATTAAGTGTTCGTTTGTTTTATTTGGTTGCTCTCCGCTATCTTTCATTACTCTCCATTGCTGTATTTTATTTCTTTATTCTCTTATTTATTTCCCAGTGACTTTTTTTCTGAGAATCTCTCCTCTGCCTATGTTCATTAATTACTTTTCTTCAACTCTGTCATCAATCTTTACTTCCTAACCGTGAATATAATTTCCATTGTTTTAAACCGCATATCGTTGTTTCAATTTCTTCTAAGTCATTTCATTGAGTTTTTTTCCAGTACACTATTCAACAATGTCGTTGTGGAATTTATTTACATTGAAATAATTTCGACAACAACTTTGATCCAAAGAATTCAAAATTATTAAAGAGAATGCAAACAATTAGACGAATAATTATTAAGAATGAGGCTATCGAATATTACCAAAGGTTAAAGCTGAGCCATGAATTTTTTTTTCAAATATCTTTATTCTTGAACGCATCACTTATTTCCCGAGGAAACATAAATTACTATAAGACTGTTTTAAAATTTTTAAAGAAAACGGTTACCTCCTCTCATTTTAGTTATATAATACATACATTAAACAAAAAATTGAAATAATGTATATATCAATTGCTTAAAATTTCAAACACATCATTTACTAATTTTTAATTTTTTGAATAAAACATTACGTCAATTATCATATTCCGAATTTATATAGACTTTTCATTTAACCTGTTGTGTGTTTATGGTAGTCTCTTAAATATGAAATTTGAAAATAGAATATTCTTACATTTGTTTATAAATATTTTTGATCAATAAAATCCAAACATTCGTCTTGATTATGTCCATCAGTGGACAAAATGGTAAGATAAGTTTCTAGTTTGTCCATATATATATATATATATATATATATATATAATCCTACACCGCAGAAACAGTAAAAATCTCAAGATAAACTAATGATACTGCATTCATGTAGCAAAATAATATCACTTGGACTGAAAGTGCGTTTTTGTGCAGTAGATATCGGTTCGGGAGGAGAAATCGGGCAACCGAGTTCGAATACCAGTTGAATTCCTTGCATTCACTTACGCGCAAATAATCTGAGGAAAAGTATTAATCCATCTCTTACCTCTAATTATGCGTTAAATAACAGGATTTTTTATTGCTTGATATTCAATAATCATACGTAGGTACCATATATACTTATGTGTTGATGATATTGTTAAACAGATATTTAAAATTATTAAAAAAAAACTTTTTACTTTTTAACAAAGTCCAATCAATAATAGATTTTTCTAAACAAAGAATTTTCATATTATTTGGCTATTTTTAAATGTAACTGAAGTTTCTAAGTTCGAGACTGTCAAAACTGAAGCCACCTGTTGTTTATTTTTCTCTTCCGTAGATGGAGTCCATATTGAATTGTCACTGCGAGGTAATGAGTTCAAAACTTTCAAAATTGACAGCACCTGCTTCATTTGCCTTTGACCTACTTACTGGATTCTGGCTGCCTTCAGACGTACAGTTAAATTTCATATGCAATCTAATAGGCAATTTAAATGGTTCACCCACTGTATCTAAATAACAATTGGTCGATCATTAAGAATGTAATAATTAAAAGAAGTTCCCATTCAAAGATTTAGAAAATGTTTTACTATTCGCTTCAGTAAATTATAACACGAATTATGGTTAGTTGATCAATGAGAATATGGTATAAAATTGCCTATCATTGGATCACGAACCTGGAACCATTTTGTCCATAAAAGCTGAGCACTGAGTTTTACAGCTGGTTGATGGGAGACAAAAATTCAAGAAGCATATATATCCCTTTGACATCAGATTCTCTCCAGTCAGTGTAAGACATTATAAAACCAACTCACTAAAAAGAATTAAAGACTCTGAAGCAAGTATTCAAACTGCGATTATCACATGCTGATTATCATAAGTCTGACGTGTCGATATAACTATTCAATTTCTAATTTTCATGTCCCGCATGACAAAAAGAACTGAGGTATTTCAATAATCAACTGGCGGAAATTAACCTTCTATTAGTTAGATATTGTTTCATAATCGTCTTACAATAACTATTTTTGTGCTTTGGTAATAAAAAAAACCTTCATTCTTTAAGTTCATGATCATTTCAGCAATGCCCTCTGACTATCCTTAGGACAGAGGAAAATCTGGCCCAATTTTATCATCTCATTTCTGTGGATATCACAAACACAGCGTGGACACGTAAAGAGTTGACACCTAGTCGGAAATCCATATGGTATTCATGGGACTAAGACCACCCCTAGTGCAGTGAGGAGGTTAGAAGCACAAGCGTAAGATTTATGGTAACATTTGGTTTTTCGCATTCGCTCTGTACACGTCACTATATAAATCATCCAATTTCGGTTAGAATTTGTGCTGTGCACATATATTTTTTCCAGAGGTGTTAAAATTAGTTCGGAAGTCGTCAAGCGTTGCATATATGCGATATATTACTAAAATAAAGCCGAGTAATATTTGATTGATAAAATCATCACACCTAGAAGCGAATTTTCTTATTATAAACGCTCAAAATGGAAAATTTTCATGATATTCTATCTAATTTTTCAGAAATATATGTACAGAACCTTCACATATTTTATTTCTAATTCATTTCTAATGCTATTCTTATTTATTTTATCACATTCAACGTATTCTCATGATTAGTTTCTATTGGTGTAGTGGGAAAGTGTAATACAATACTAGCGGGAGACAAAAAGTGATCTCTCCTTTTATATCTATCTATCTATCTATCTATCTATCTATCTATCTATCTATCTATCTATCTATCTCTCTCTCTCTCTCTCTCTCTCTCTCTCTATATATATATATATATATATATATATATATATATATATATAACAGTCACGGGATCTGACGAATCCTTCACGAGATATCGTTAGGATACAGCCTCAATTTTCCTCGATTTCCTCCTTCAGTTTGACGTAACAGCATGATGGAAAATTACAATATTTATATTGTTTTTGATACCCCCTCTTGCGCAAGTCGATATTTTTAAAATTGTATCAATATATAGAATATAGAATTAATATATACAAGTGTTCGTGCTTTCTTTAAACTTTTCATATATGTATGATGTCGTATGTTTTTTCGAAAACATATTTTAATAGCCCGAGTCAAATCACACACACACAAAAATCCATACCAATACATTTGTAGAATTCCAATATATATATATATATATATATATATATATATATATATATATATATATACATATCGTCATCCGCATACGGATCTGTTTCGCTTTATCACAATTCATCAGTATTGTTAGACATCTGATTGCTTTACCCAGGGTTGAAACCCGACCGAATTGGCGCTCGTTAGAAGGTGGCAGACTGTTAGCTTGTAATATACTATGTATATATACCCCAGTAGTTAGACTGTTCTAATTCATTACTGAATGGACGATGCGTAGATCCTAGAAGACGCCGGTTAAGTCAAACTTTGTGTGTACGACAGTATTGCGTCGCTGGTGAAACTCAAGGTCCAAGAAATACGCAGTCGAATTGTGATTTACATTACTTCATGGATAACTTTGCAAAGAACACAGAGTAGAAGTGGTCTCACTACTTCATTGGCGACTCCACAAAGACCACGCAAAGGAATTCTGAACTCAACATGGTTGATAACCAAGCATATAACACGCATATTGATTCTGGTAACTATATATTGGCGACCATCCAATGCAAAGAAACACACAAATCAATCTTCAGCTCAAAAGATTTTGAGCACGGCATAGTACACCCAACCATCACTACATAAAATTGAGACTCACTATCTACAAGACAAGAAATAAAGACCAGAAGAAAAAGAAAGGCAGAGGCTCCCCCGTTTGAATAAATCCCGTTGTCAAATATAATGACAGCGCAAAATTTCAACGGACTCTCATTGTCAAAGCTAATTACCTAAAAATATATCATTTTTATCCATGTGGAACAGTTTCAGCTTGTTCTACGCTTTTGAATACTACTAACTTGTTCGTGTTGGACCATTGAATTTGCACATTATTTATCCAGATTATTCATCGAATCTCAAAACTCATGTGTTTGAATAATTTCGACTTCAAATTATACGCCTATAATGAGAACAGCGGAAATTCAACGAAATCTACTAAACATTGAAACTACGAATCATTTTGATTGATTAATTTTCTTGAAACATGCTCCTGACAATTTCAAAGGTTTAAAATCGTAAAGAAATTCGTTATTTAGCTTCGTTTTGAATAACGTATATTAGAGTTTAATTAGTCTTACCTTACTTTAATGTGACCTATAATATGCAAAGAACTATTCATACGTACTCTTATGGCTTTCAAACAAGATATTTAGCGAGGAAATGAAGAACAATTATGGAAACACATTTCAAACTACGAGAAAAATAAAAGCAAAAATAAAAAATAAAAAAATAAAACAATAAAATAAACAAAAAAACGAAAAATTCTGTTTGGAAAATTGACAAGAGATACCACCAAAATCCGTATATATATACTAAAGCAGATGCCATCGAATGGAAACAGAAATGATCTGGAGAATAGGGGTTAAAGTAACTCTTTTCTCTCCTTCACTTTTACAAAAATACACATTACAGTGACAAAATTAATTTTGACAAATAAGAAAAGGATTGACACCGCACTGAAGGATAAAATGAAGTCGAATTTCGTATCTGATGTTAAAATTATTTTCTAATCATTGAAATGAAGTGATTTGAAAAACTGAGAGAAAAGTTAACAAACCAGTGTAAAAAATCTATCTATAAAAAAGAAAGAATGTCGAATCAGTCATATGGCAGCAGTAATTGGAGACGACACTGCAAATAGGTGACAAAAGAAGCTTCAAATAACTGACCCGAACGTAAGTTCCCATCACACATCCGGTCTCTTTCTACTTCGTGGGTGCGATATTCCCTTACCTCTTCTTCCTCTCATTATTCGCGCAGTCAGCAAAGAAAAAACAACAACAGCAACTACAAGATACTTTAACTGGCTCGTAAAAACTAACGTCGCATAAGTACAATTTTCCTTATTGCTTTACCTTCCTTTTTACTTTCTCGACGGCCATAAAAATGGGAAGGAATATTCATTTATTAAACCCTTTCTCCTACCTACAACTAAAAGATATGAATTCACTAAGCTTTTCACTACAATTTCTCTCGGAATATTAAACTACGTACTATATTTTCTATTAGAGCATTAAACTCCTAGAACACTCTTTTCATGATATCACCCCGATCAAGGCGGTAACGACACTGATGTGCAGGGGGCTACGTAATAGTGAAAAGATTGAAAAAGAGAATGCCGGAAACCACATCCTAAACAGGGAGCTAGGGATGAGCATCTTAACCTGTTCAATAGACGAGGGTGGAGTGTGAACTGTGATTCTTTTCTGTTAATAAAATTCTACTTTAACTTACACACGAAATAATTTTATTCTTCCAACCTTCAACGTTCTGATGATACTGATAAGCCTTTAATTTTCAAGATGTTCACTCATGTTTTACACAATGTTTATTTAACAAACATTCCACCGAGCCTTCCACCACTTCAGGACTTACACCAAAAATGTTAGTTCATTAGAAAGTTTGCCTTCTTGTAAGGTCAGTAAAGATTTTCGTGATTGCTTAGACCATGGTAAATTCTTATAGAAAATTATTATCCCACATTGTAGACATAATCTTGTCATTACCAAAAATGCTTATATATCGGAATTATTATATTAGCATTAAATGACTTAGAATTGCAAGTATTTGACGATGTTAAAAGCAGAATCATTGAATTTTCGTCTTTAGATAACCAACAGTCTGTTTCTACTAGATATAGATTCTCATCCAACTCCACACTCGACTCGTCCGGAGTGCGCCCACCCGACTTCCCTATTAGGACTGAGGCCAAACTGCACGACGTATATAGTAGTATCCAGAGTAATTTCAAAAGTCAACCCCCATAAGGCGTGTGGAGACGATGGAATCCCGGTGAAAGTCCTTAAGAGGTGTGCTCCTGAACTTCCCCCTGTCCTCTCTAAACTGTTCAACTACTGTCTTTCTGCTTCCTGCTTTCCTGCATGCTGGAAATTCTCTTCAGTCGTTCCTGTCTTTAAGAATTGTGGTGAACCCTCGGACCCATCCAACTATCGCACTATCAGTCTTCTACCGATATTCAGGAAAGTTTTCGAGGCTATAATCAATGCTGAAATGGTTCATCATCTCACCGCCCACAAACTCTTCTCTGACAGGCAATATGGATTCCGCTTTGACAGGTCCACGGCCGACCTGCTAACAACCGTAACGGAGTATATGCTACATGCTTGATGAGTCCGACGAGGCTCGCGCGGTTGCTCTGGACATCTCCAAGGCTTTTGACAGAGTTTGGCACTCTGGCCTCCTATACAAACTACTCGGTTATGGTATTACCGGTCGCCTGGTTGACCTAATCCAGTCTTTCTTAAATAACCGCAAGATCAAGGTCGTTCTGAATGGGCGTGCCTCTTCGTCCTACAGCACGAATGTTGGGGTCCCACAGGGCTCTATCCTGGGCCCGACGCTCTTCCTTATTTTCATCAACGACCTCCCAGAAGTGATCAAGTCCCAAGTAGGCATCTACGCAGATGACACTACAATATACTCCCGCACCAGTAAGAAACCTGTCATGGCGGACAAACATAATCTCCCTGCTGACCTCGAGCGGGATCTACACTCTGTGGTGAACTGGGGCGAGAATTGGCTTGTCAACTTCAATTCATCTAAGACAAAGCTGTTGTCTGTCAACCATTACAGGCAACTTCTTCTGCCTCACATAAGCATGGACCAAGTGATTCTCCCTGAGAATAATACACTACGCCTCCTCGGACTTACCCTGTCCTCAGACCTCAAATGGAACCTCTGTATTGATTCCATAGCAAAATCTACTGCTAAGAAGATTGGGTCACTATGTCGTTCCAGGATGTTTTTTACACCTGAATCCATCCTGCATATATACAAGTCAACCATCCGTCCGTGCATGGAGTACTGCTGCCATTTATGGTCAGGTGCCCCTGCCGTTCTCCTCAGTGTTCTTGACAAGCTCCAAAGGAGAATCTGTAATGTGATAGGTACTGATCTGGCGACTCGACTGCAGCCACTTCCCCATCGTCGAGATGTGGCCTCCCTCTGTCTCTTCTATAAATACTTTCATGGCTTCTGCTCGGATGAGCTTAAGTCACTGATGCCTCCTCAACAGGTGTTTACCCGTGCAACAAGACTGGCAACTGGGTCCCACCCATTCACAGTCAGTTTAGCCAAATGCAGACGACAATTCTACTCCTGCAGCTTCCTCACTCGCACTTCCCGCCTGTGGAACTCACTCCCGTATTCTTGCTTTCCTGATGGCTACAACCTCCAGAAATTGAAATGCAAAGTCAATACTCATCTACTAAACACTGGCCTCTAGCTCTCTCCCCTCCCCTGTATAACCTTCCATTTCTCTCCATCTATGTATCTATCATCGCACCTGCTTTCTCAGCTTTCTCAGCTTTCTATTGTTCCTTTCTAACTAGTTTGTACTCCTCACTCTTTTCTAATTAATCTTCTTACTTTTATGTAACCCCCTGCACATCAGTGGCGTTTCCGCCTTGCTCGGGGTGAAATGATTAAAAAAAAAAAAGAAAAAAAAGTTGGGCAGCCATACATCAGATAATACCAGGTGCAGTAATTCCGACAAATTTTCACCCTGAAATGTTAATTCGAAATCGAACGATTTAATTGATTTTCGACTTTAATAAGGAAATTTTGCAGCATATTCATTCACGTTATATCGTAAACATATTATATAAGTTAAACAAACTCCACTATCAAATGACCGTATGTCTTCCTTTGGCGCATTTATTAGTCTAAGCCCTGTCATTTCTGACAGAAGTAGAGGTAATTAGCAATTATCAGTTATATATATCAGATATAGGACTACATTTTTATATATATATATATATATATATATATATATATATATATATATATATATATATACCTCATAATGGAAGGTAAATCTTATCGCTTATCTATGGCAGAGACCTACCCAAACAGTTATGATAGATCTGTGTGACTTCCCAGCAATACCTTCTGCAAGATTTTAAATCCCTGTATTACAAAAATTTCTTAATTAAAATAAAATATATATTCTGATTATAATTATTCAATAAACTACGATTATGCTACCGGTTCTCATGCAATATAGACTTGGTGGGTTACAAGATTTTCTTTTCAATAATATTCACCCTATAATACACCTAGGAATTAAAACTGCGTGTAAGTTTATTAAAATATTTTTGGGTTTCATATGGACAAGAAGATAAAAAAATGGAATGCCATAAAAGCAACATTCAGAGACTTACTAAATCTGATGATCATCCTATTGGATTGTTTACTATTTGCCTTAATAGAGTTAACTTGGCTATAAATGGTCTACTTCCTGTTACTGCTGCACCTAATTCTAATAATTCAACCTTCTTTGCAGTTACAGTAACATTTCCTCAGTTGCTAGTGGATGATATTAAAGTTTATATATATAACCAGAAAAATTTTATGGAGTTACTATATAGCTTACACTTCTTACGTTCGATAGAAAGAAAGTTATAACTGTAAATAAATAACACCAATACGTTCCAAACAAATTTAAGAGTATGGTTAACAGGAGACAGAGTTAGCAAGCTTATAGAAGTCCCTTATATTGGACTCTACCTCGTGTTACATTGAACTAAGAAATATTTTGTAATTAAAATAAACAATGACTTACAATCAACAGTATCAAGAGATAGTTAAAAATCACAGGTTGAACCTATTAGTGAGAATCAAGGAATAACCAAAAAGAAACCAAATGTTTACGATACAAAAAAGGATGCATAAGATAGATAGAAATATTAAAACTAGTCATAAGAAAGAACGCAAGAATGTGTCTGTTTATCAGTAATATTATTCTCCGTTACTAGGTGAGGAGGTTTTTATCGGAAGACAAAATTTTATCTGCCTAGATTAAAGAAATATATAGCAATAAAAAGTAACAGAAAATATTTCTGAGAAGAAAAAGCCTTGTCACATGATTTGACGTGACGCGCACGATATAGGCCAAAAATGTCAATCTTCTTGATTTGCTCATTGAATTTACAGTAAGAGGACGCAGAATTCGGGGAATGTAATGACTGGATTGATAAATAAAAGATTCATATATTTTTGGAACCCAGTCTTTTGTATGTATATATATGCATGCCTATATACGTATAGCTATAAATTATACCGAATATAACACACACACACACACACACACACACACACATATATATATATATATATATATATATATATATATATATATATATATATGATAATAATAACTACTTAAATTCTGTAAGAATGCACTCCGTAAATTTATGCCAATATAAACTTTCGAAAAAGCCATTAACAAACAGAACCTAAATCCGTTACAATTCGGCGTACTAATTCGTCGGATAAATGGGGAGAAAAAAAAGAAACCAGCAGAACAAGAACAAACATTCAAAATTCCGCAGTAAAGAAAAAGTGCTCGATACGAAAGTACTAAAATACAATAGTAGAGCAAAAACACACATGTGTGTCTGTGTATATATATATATATATATATATATATATATATATATAAGGCTTTTTATACAATTATCTTTGGGTTTTGTTTGAACATTTCACACATTTATGTTGCTGTACATTTCATACACTTTAACCCTTTTCTATGTTACACATACTGGCAAGCACTTTAAATATATAGTGTAAAGTGCGACACGACAGGAAATTGACCACGTGTCGTAAAAAGTATCAGGCACAACTTTAGATCGTTATATTTTTTACTTGTAAATCTGGCAATTTTACTCTCATTTTATTTTTTGTTCCAGACAGTTTCTTTATTTTTTCCGAAATTCTTTAAGTTATCTTTCCCATTTATTTCCCTATTTCTTTTTTACTCATTACGCTTAAATCGTTCTTATTAACTCGAGACAAACGTCTAGTGCACTATCATTTATTTCAATTCACTGTCACGAGCGTGATATTATCGTGAAAATGAGTTGACAATACATGTTCGAATTTCAATTGGCTATTTCAAACAATGGTCAACGTCGTGACTTACGAGATGACGGGAAAAGTCCACACAAAATTTATTTGATTTTAACACGTATGCTATGTTAGAACTTTACGGAAAATATTTGCTAAATCACGTAATTTGTTTTGTCTTCATAAACTGTAGCACACTTAACAACTGCGACTTCAAACATAAGTTACAACTGCAACTTATATTAAGAGAATATATGGAAGTAAATAATGTTAAGTTATGCTTGAATACTTTAGCGACTGATAAAAGAATTGATATTGTTTCTTTTAATGTCGAAACGCTGAGGTCTGCGAGTAATCACAATTTACACATCATTCAATGTATGAGCCACTCCTCACACATAGATGGCGCTACTAATAAAAATCCTTAGGATTTGTATGAAGTATTCATCTGCAAATGACTGGTAACAAAATCTGGCCTCGATTTGGATTTGTAGTTTACAATTTAGGGTTATTGAGTTAAAGCTACCGTTGCAAATGTTCAAAACAATGAAAAAATTTGAATTTCATGTGTCAATAAAGCATTGCTTTCTGACGGGAAAAATACATTTTAAGCAGGGCAATGACTTGATAAGTGTTATTAGGTCTCTTCTCCATTGGGAAAAAACAGTTAAGAGGTGGTATGCTCTTTAAACGCGATCGTATAGCTGCAAATGATGCTGAACGCTCAGGTAGCCTAAAACCGGCAGTTGTCCGGAAATCACCCAAAAAATTCACAAGCTCATTTTGGCTAGTCGTAAACTGAAATTGCGTGAGATAGCAGGATATTTGAACATGTCAGAATGCAGTGTATTTAAAATTTTACATGAATATTTGTCAATGAGAAAGATGGATTCCGCTTTTGCACACAGTCGATCAAAAACAAGAACGCGTCGACGAATCAAATCGTTGGTTGCAAGGGTTTCAACGCAGCAAGGAAAATATTTTGCGTAAATATGTGACAATGGATAAACCATAGATCCACCACTTCACTACGGAGACAAATTGGCAGGCAGCTGAGTGGAGAGCAGCAGGTTAAAGATGTTCAAATCGACCAAAGACACAAACATCAGCAGGTAAATATTTGCCTCCGCATTTTAAGAATAGTAATGTATTTTTTTTATTGGTTACATTGAGAAACGAATAACTATAAATAGCAAATATTATAAAGCATTACTGGTGCGTTTGAAGGAAGAAGTCCCTAAAAATAACGGCCAGATATGAAGAACAAAAAAGTGGTATTTCTCCAAGACAAAGCACCGTCTCACAAGTTGATCGCAACAATAGCAAAACTACATGAATTGGACTTCGAATTTTTTCCGTATCCCCTCTATTCTCCAGAGCTGGCTCCCAGCGACTACTGGTTATTTGTAGACCTCAAAAGAATGCTAAATGAAAAGTGATGTGTTCCCAATAAAAAAAGTGATATCGGAAACTGGGGCGTATTTTGAGACTAAAGATAAGTCGTTCTACAAAAAAGGCATCGAATATTTACAGAAACATTGGAATCAGTGTATCACCCTAGAAGGAGACTATGTTGATGAATAAAGTCAAATTGTGCCTAAAAATT
The DNA here is from genome assembly GCA_037127315.1 of Ascarosepion bandense. Classification (NCBI taxonomy): domain Eukaryota; kingdom Metazoa; phylum Mollusca; class Cephalopoda; order Sepiida; family Sepiidae; genus Ascarosepion; species Ascarosepion bandense. The sequence goes on along the minus strand of JBBBDQ010002034.1, from coordinate 376,874 downwards.
GTTTTTTTTTATTAGCTAGGCCGGGGATTTATTAAGTGATATGTTATTTAATAATGGAGTTTTATACCTGATTTTCTATGCGTAGATTATATGTGGCTGTGTGACGAAAGTATGAAGCATCCAGTCAGGATCAATTTAATCTATTATTTTATCTTCCGCATTGATTTAGAATATAGACTATTATGGCCCTTCCTGTCCACCGTAGGTCTTAATAATTTTGAATTTCTTTTGTCAAACCCTGTTGTACCATGCATTTAATCAAGACCATCACGTATGTTACGCACTGATCTTTCTGAACATCTTTCTGTTCTGTGAGTATCATATTTTCAAAGCTTTTCTTCTTCATTACGCTCCGAATAAATTTCAAATGCGTTTTTCTGGTGTTGAATATATGTTTTCTTTTTGTCCCATTTTCTTTAAAACCTCATTCTTGCTTACATGTTTGGTCCGTTATATCCTTAGCACCTTATTTTTAGAAAACCACATTTCTGTTGTTTTAAGACAATCTTATATTTTTGAGGAGATTGCTCAGCATTCTCTACCCTTCAGATGGACAGATAGCATGTCACAATTTAATACATATTTCTTTTTGCATAAGGAAATGTTTATGTCTCTTAATACTTTGCTTAACTTTATCTATCCCAATACATCTCCGGATCCGAGTGTCGCATTTTCCGTAGTCTGTTAGAACATTTCCCAGGTATTTTAATTTAGATTTTGTTTACATAAGAGGCCAAAAAATATTGGCTCAGTTTATACAAAGCTATCGATTACTAAAGTGGGTAGTACCATTTCCAGGATGTGGTAGAAAAATCCGGAGGGAGCGACAAAATAAAGGAAGTCAGCAGGCAGTAGTGGTATATCAGAAATATAAACACCAGACACGCACATTGTAGCTGATACGTGTTTTGAATGACTTTACAGCGTATTCTTTTTGTATAATAATTGTTCTCTGAAATAGAAAGACACTTATTTCACATGGAATATTAACACAAAGAAAAAACAATCTATGAGTGACATTTATGGAACGATTGGTTCGTGCATATACATCTTTTGAGGGGCGGAATAATTTGGATTGTGATTTGGTACGCAAAAGAACGGCAACCTCCAAATGTTTAGGAATCAGTCCTTTATATACCGTGTCTCTTCAGGACGATAGTGATCATGTCCCAAGCATTTTCTTGTCTCTTGTATATCTCAATAACTTTTGTCTGTGTTCTGCCAGCCATTTAATCAAGCTCTTCCACACTAGACCAAAACAGTAACAAAGAGACAAAAAATAGATTTAAACTATTTACAAATAAGCGAAAACGTAAAAATGCTCCTAAGGGCAAAAAAATGAAGATAGATTTTGTGGTTACAATATACGTAAAAAGTTGGTATAGACTTAATGTAAAGGATTGATATTTGACCGATTTAAACAGATGTCCGATTAAAACGTCTTTTCGAGTCAACGTTAATTTACATTTCTATATTTGACTTGTGAGTGCAATAGAAACAAAGAACATATTTTCATAATTATACTAATGTAAAACAATAGATATATGTTTTCTACAAAAGTTGGCGATTATGGCATTCTAAATGTTCCTGTTGTTTCTACCTCTTAATAAATTTTGTCATTTTGGTATATCACCCAATGCTTTTTGGTCATTCCTCTAATCAAATTCACTAGGTAGTTTTGGACTTGTTTCCTGGTCTCCTTTTTCTTCAATGTCTTTCATATTTGGTGTTTTCATAATATTCTCAGCATCTTTCAAATTCGTTATTGCTTCAAAGATTTTCTTTGTTACTTCAAGTTTTCATTGGCGAGATTTTTCAGCTTTTACTGTCATATAGTTTAATTTATATTAGAAAGCATTTTTAGAAGAAATTATTTAAAAAATCATATATATATATATATATATATATATATATATATATATAAGTAGTCATTGATTACGTGTAAAAACGAGAATCGTAATAATAAAAACCCTACGATTAGTAACTGGTTAACGATTAGTCCTTTTTTTTAGTTTACGCAAGAGAAGCTCGGAGCCGAGTTTAAATTTCAGTTGAAGTCATTGCATTCACTTACGCGCAAATACCATTTGGGAAACGTATTAATCCGTCTCTTCCTTCCAGTTATGGGTTAAATAACAGGACGGATTGGGTTATATAGCCTTGGCTGGCAACCAATCTACCGCAGAAAGCAATGGCAAACTACTGCTGGATAATCTTCCGCCCAGTTAGTCATGTCTTGAAAGAGACATGATCGCCCAAGCGTGTTTCACGTATGGCATTTAACTGACTGAAGAGAAACTCACATAAGAATCAAAAGGGAACATACAGAATGTCTATAAAATCACAGCAGCATTATAAATATTGAATTCCCAGAGGTCGTATGACAAACGGAATTTGCAGTTTCTTTGTAAAATGTTTTACACATCTTCAAATTTTTTTTACATTTGGTCTACTGATAGTAGAATATGTCTTGTTGCGCATTCGCTCAAAGATGGTTTGAGAGTGACGGACCAATCGCACGGCCACATCTTTTTCCTGATTTTAACACCATGGATTTTTTCATTTGTGGATAAGTGAAGAAACGTCTTTCCTAGATTCCCGTTGAATATCTGACCACACTTTATGGACGCATTGTTGAAGTTGTCCAAGTCTTGACTTTGATATGTTGCACCGCGTATGAAGAAAGATGAAATATCGTCTTGACATTATGAATGCAAACAGAAGTGCAAATATGGAATGTAGTCAATGAAATATATGAATGTAAATGCAACATATTTGTCATTGTTTTCTGAACAATAAATAAATGTAATCCTACTTGGACTTGATGGACACACAATAGAACTTATATAAATGTGCGAGCAACAGGAATATGCCTCCTAGAAACGAGAGCATAAAATGGTTTCAAAATTTTGGTCTAACTCTATATACTCACGAACATGCAATTATCAATCTTGAGTATTTGTGCTTTTGGTCGGGTGACATTTTTTTTAAATCACTATTATGAAATTGGATGTGAATTGTGGTGCAATGGATAGCGACTCGTAACCACGAATTGTGTCAGCCGACTTCGAATTCAAGTTGCATCCAATTACGCGCCAATACCCTTGGGAAATTTATTAATCCGTCTCTTCCCTCCAGTTATGGGTTAAATATTAGGACAGATTGGTTTCTATATCCTTGGCTGGAAACCAGTCTATTGCTTGCTGATATTCATACCAGTGTTTGTTTACATATTTTCCATACTGTTTGCACATTGTCCAGTGCAAATATTGCCCCACTCTATCGCGACGATTTATATATTCATTTGGGGCAAGTACAGAACATCATGAAATTAGATGGTTTATTGCGTCTTAGTATTTATCACTGAACCTATATGTGACATGCCCTATTATTACTATTGTTATTAGTAGTAGTAGTAGTAGTAATAGTATTGTTGTTGTTGTTGTTGTTCATCATTTTCTTTTTCTTTTTCTTCTTCTTCTTCTCCTTCTTCTTCTTTACGGCTGATGCAATTATAGCTCCCACAAATATTCAAGCCGTTTCTAAATATCTGGATAGCGTCACGGTGCTCTTTTTCCAACAAAACCTATAATACTGTGCAGTCGACAAAAGTAAAAACAAGCAACTCTCATGCTCGAACTTATTAAATGGCGATAATTGACCATTGCTCCTTTTGATCGTCGAAGAAACCAACGACATAATAAGCAAAGATCTACACGATATCAACGACCTTACCTGTGCAAGAAGACAACGCTTGTTGGTCTGGTGTTACCAACGTAGACCTTGACAGATAATTTGTCCGACAGCCTGATTCAAAAATGTATGCTGGACGTCTGCTCTCTTCATCCGTTTGAGATGAGAGGAAAGAAGTTCTTGTCATGTGCATGGCCCTCTGCGTGGAGGAGAGTATTCCGTGAAATTCAAATTAATATGATTACTTTTGCATAAATCTCCTTGATTCTTGTAATTCTCCACCACCTCTGACGGGTGTGGAGGTGAAGAGAAAAGACAAAGAGAACGGCGATGACGTCACTGTATCAGAAACATTTAATATGCCAATGAAAAATATATAATAGCATTGTTTTCAGATTAATTTTAGTGAAAAAAGTGCAAATCCATCTTTTTCCCCAACAAGCATTGATGGGTGAACTCAGTGGAATTAACACTGCGTTTAACTAAAGAAGTTGTGACACGATAACTAGGCATATATGTATTTTATTATAATAGATTAAAATAGAAAATAGATTAGAATAGAAAATAGTTTAAACACATATTTAACAAAAGTGAAAAAGAAGAGGAAAAAAAAATAAATAAACGCTTTTTCTTTTATGAGGAAAATTGTGGAAGAGACAAGAGTATCCGATTACTGTTTTAAATCCTACCACTCTTCCGGTAAATATTTGACTCACTGATTTAATGTGATAAAGAGATAAAGTTCAGAAAAGTTCAGGAGGTGCGTTTTTCGAATGACCCAGTCAAAGGCTGTCTTTTACTGTATCTTGATAAAAAAAAAGATAACTGAAATTTCAGACTTACAGTCGCCAATGTTTATCACTAAAGCATTTCCGGATTTCCGGATCAATTTTAAATAAATTCAGGTAATTTTTCCGAGTCAGTCAGTTAAGTGAAGAGGAGAGTTCAGTCGGGCGCGTCTTGAAGTAAGAATCTCCGTTCGTCTTGTTTCGCCCAGTTCGGATTTGTTGATCTCCATTAGAGTTAGAGCTGTGTGTCACATTCGCCTGCCTCAACCGAAAAGGCTAACTCTAAACGAATAAAACATCCTTTTCAACTCATCCAAATTATGGAAGTTCGTTCCTTATAGTTCAATATTGTACACCCAGCTGTTCGTCCGACATTTTCTACAAATTTCCGGCAACATCACAGCGTGGAGAACGGCCGCCGGGGAAAATTGTTAGGACGGACCATTGGGGTGTGACAAAGTAATGTTTCGTTATTTTCATTGTTTTAATAAAAGTTTTGTTTTTAAACAGTGTGTATTACGCCGAAGAAAATAGATAAAACAACTTTCCTGGATATTGATGTTTCTGTGTCATAATTGTTTAAACCACATCGTTTCGATTATAGTCAATCTACAAAATGTGTCAAAACTCTTGACATTTTACGGTGAGTATATTTTCTTTATTTCTTTATGTTTAGTCGATGTAGTATAAATTAAAGGTAAAATAAATAAAGCCAGGGCAATTAATAATAATATGACGAGTTAAACCCTCATTCTTTAAACTAATATCTCCAATTATCAAGCATTATAATGCACAAATGAAAACATTTTATGTTAAGTCATTTTTTATGTCTCTTGTCACGTTTATTAGTATTTCTTCAGGATTCAGATCCAAAATGCAAACGTTTTTAAAATGAATCTATCTACATGAACGTATTATTTACAAATAGAATTTACAGGCTGACGTGTCCATAGAATAAAATATAATGCATGAACATGATCATTAATTTAACACCTACACAAAAATTGGATGAACAAACACACAGTAAAATATATAAATTATCTGAAGCAATATCAAAGTAAAATATGACAAAGTCTGGAAGACATTTGCGTTGGCTACAATATAACAAAATATACTTCAGATGGTGTTGGATTATTTTTACATATTACTAGAAATTAATTTCTATTGATCTAAAAGAGACATTTATTTTCGTATGAAATGAATACATAAATAAATGATTAAATAAAATGTCATCGGGTATTGTTTATATATAAATGTTCATTACTTATGCTGTCAAAAATAAATATAATAAAATAATTATGACAATTTTAATGCTCATTAATTTATACTTTCTAAACCCAGTCAGATATTTTACGAATAATGTGAGGAATTAAACTCTCAATTGTTAAAAAATTATATATATTCAATTATCAAGCGTTAAAATCCTCAAATGAAAAATATTGATACGAATTATTTTTATATGGTTGTATTGCCAATACAAGTTGATTAGGGATATAAATTTTTCTTAGGTCTGTTCCAAAATGCAACAGATTTAAGAAAGAATAAATCTACCTGAAATTCCTCCTTACAAACAGAAGATTTAGGCAGTTGTGCCTGTAGAATAAAATATAATGCATGAACATGTTCATTCATAATTTACATCTCCGGAAATATTACATGAACAAACACTCAATAAAATATAAGATGTTATATCTGAAGCAACATCAAAATGAAATATTACAACAAAGTTTGGAAGAAAATTGCGTTAGTCAAAATATAGGAAAACATACTTTAGATATTGATGCCTTATTTTTGCATATTACTAAAAATTAAATTCCATTGATCTGAAGTAGACATTTATTATTGTATTAAAAAACACATGAATAAACGATTAATTATTATGTTGCAGTGTAGTGCTCATGAATAAATATTAAATGATTATTCTATCTAAAATTACCAAATTAATTATAATAATTTAATGAACATTAATTCATACTTTCTAAACTAAAGAAAGCACGCTCCACTTTTCTCGTCCATACGTACAACACGTAATATACCCACTATCGGACAGTAGTGAACACGTGCATCAACGAAAATTTCGACTCGTTTTCATTTTTCAGGATATAATATTAACATTAATATATCATCATTCAACAACAAAAAAGAAACTTAAAATAAACCCCAGTCACTTTCCCCACTAAATTATTTGCACACTTATTACACATATATATGAATAAAATTACGATTGAATCTACTTATTTATTTATTCCTTTTAATGTTTCACAATATCAATTTTACGAGAGTGTATACTTATTTACTTATAGTCATAACAGCTCAACAAAGAAATGAGGATGAGACGCTATTAATGGCGTGGCAGGCTTTGAAAGGCTTATCTGCCGTAATAAAAGAATGTAGTAAAGCCTATGAAGATAACCTTATATATATAATTTGTTTTATAATTCGAAGACATTATTATGTAACTAATATTGAGATTTTCTGAACATTTGCAAAGTATTATATAATCAATTATGATTCGCAAATATGTCCGGGAAAATATAGTTTTAAATATGTTTATTTTTTAAAATTTAAATAACAGAAAATCGTTCGTAATACATTGTGGAAAATCGTTAATATAACGTAAGAATGACAAAGAAAACTATTGATTTTTAAAATATGCATACAATTATATATATATATATATATATATATATATATATATATATAAGTGTGTGTGTGCGTCGAATTTTATTAAAATGAAAAAGTATAAACAAAAATAAAACGGTAATTAGCATCATATAATTACATATAATTACAAATAATTGTAAGTTTATATGCTACGTACGCATCATGATTCCCTTCAAAAATCGATCAAAACTGATAATATTCGGACATATTCTTGCATATATATTTAAAAAATAGGCTTTAGGCTATGAACTCATGTTCCAAATGGCCAATATAATCAATTCATTACTTATTTTATTCCAGCGCAACTCATCGATTTAATATATTCTTTTTTCCTTATGTTATGAATTTTGTTTCACATTTTAGAATTTTAATAGCAATGTTTTTATGAGAGACTGCATATTTTTGGTTGCAGTAAAAATAGTCTAGACGTATTGAAATTAGTTGTTTCTTAAACGAATTTTCATTGATTAATCAGCCAAAAATTCACACACACACACACACACACACACACACACATATATATATATATATATATATATATATATATATTGAAAACTATCAATATTGTTCTTACTCTATCGCCATTTTGCTTGTGGGCCGATATTTCCAATTAAATGTTTTTCTCTTTGTATGTATAATTATATTTCATGCAATAAACAAAGAATTTCAAGAATTACTATATATTTCTTTATGTGAACTGCAAATTGCATATGGCGGAGATGTCTATGGAAGTTAAAAGCGATAATTAAGAATAAAATCAATAAAATATAACAATGTCGGAAGGAAGAAAGCAAAACAGGAAGATATAAATTCTTTTTGTTTTACTACTTGCATAAAGCAAAAATGATCTCTAAAAATAAAATAGAAATAAATTTTTGAGACATGAATATATTATTAACATAGAAAAATATATCCTAACAAAGACGTCCGTAAGTAACATTCAAGTGAGAACCATTCTTCACTAGAACTATGACGTAACTTCTCTAAGCATTTTCTATAAATATTTTCATGGAAAATGTTCTGATGAATAATTCTCTTTTATTGGTAGTCACTATAAATATAAATGTTGTTATAGATTGATGGCAGGGTTTCGTAAATTTGAAATTGGAATGAGTAGATATAACAATAAGTCATAATTATTAGCAGCGGTAAAAATGGCCACAACTATTAGAATCAATATTTTCTAGTACAAAATTTGCAATTTAAACGCTTCACATGTCTCATCATTTACTCTATGAATGGATGTAAGTAAACGTAAATTCTTAGCCAACATATTTTTCTCTCTCACTTTTTCGATTGTAGAAATCTCTTCCTACTTCTTGCTTTACAGTTAAATTTGATATAAAAAAATAATACTCGTTTTTGCGGAGGCAGAAATGGGCAACCTAACCGCTTCTCGTTGTTAGTTGTTACTTTCTAGTGATGTTTTCTTTCCTCATCTGGCAACGTAAATCCGATCACCAAACAAAAGTGAACATTGCGTGTTCTTTTTTATCTATGTGATTTGATCTTTCAGGACGAAGGCGATCATGGTCTTCCAAGTCTCTCTATCCCTGATGGCTCTAACCACGCTTTTTCCTTTTACATCCCGCAACCCTCGTTCTAACACCCACCCGCTTAGGCCAGTTAAGTACGTACACGCTGCTTTCCTCTGTCTCTTCTTTCCTCTATCTGGCCAGTTAGTATTAGATTCTCCAAGCCATTACTTCTCATGTATGTCTCAGGAGCTTTAGCTGTCTCTTCCTGATACCCAGTAGTAATTTTCTTTTCGCTTCTATCCTTACCAAGACCTTATTATTGCTCACGTGCTCAGTCCATGATATCCGCAGCATACTCCTGTAAAATAACTTTTCAGATGTTTCAAGAATTTTCTTCATCTTCGATGAAAATGTTCAGTATTCAATGCCATGTTAAAGAACTGACATCACATAGAAATCCAGTACTTCTTTTTTTTCTAGTGAAATTTTCCTTTCTCTTAATACTCTACTCTGTTACTGGAATGCGTCCTTCGCCATGCCAACTCGCCTTCGGATCTCCGTGTCGCACTTTCCGTTTTCTCATAGATCACTTCCTAGATATTTAAATTTTTGTATCTGCTTGATTTTATTATCCCTTACCTGTATCTGTCATTTTGGCTGCTTTTTTGCCGATGGCCATCCATTCGGTTTTATTGCAGGTACTTTGTAGTTCTTTTTTGTCCAACTTAAGCTATCTTCTGTAGGAGGTCTTGTAATTTCATTTCAGTGTCTGCTATCAGCACTGCATCATCTGAACATCTTATGTTGTTAAAATTGTGGCCTCCAATTACAATTCCTGGCAAAACATCTAAAATACTCAGAATAGTCTCGCAGTACAAGTTGTATAAAGCCAGTGAAAATACACATCCCTGTTTTATGTCACTGGTATCTTTGAATGTCAGCTGAATTGGTTATCGCTCCGTATGCAGGAGATTTGCTGTCAGTAGAGATTCTTGATTACTCTTATGTGTTTCCCAAATGTGTCGAGGATGCTGAGCATCTCCATTAATTCATTGTGGCTTATATTGTCGAACACGTTCGAATAATCGATATGAGTATCAAAAGAATATTAATTTAACTACATGTCTGGTAACTTCTCCGTTTTTCTGTTTGTAAGAAACAGAGAGAGATAGTGTGTGGTCAAATTATAAGTGGTGGTGGCTGACCTCATCTATGGCAACTGGCCTAGTCGGTAGTAGTTGGCTTCTCTCTCTCCCCCTCTCTACTCCCCTTTCTCTCTCTTAGCCTATCAATGTTTACAACAAACATGGATCTATTTCGGGTTGGTTTGAATTTGTTTTTCTATTTTGTAATGGCTTAAATCTTTTTTTTTTTTGAGCGGGTGTGGCTTTGACTAATATATTATTAATTTTGTTTTGGTTAAAGTGGATGTGTGCGTTGAGCTAATGCCCTGAAGCATTTTGGTGTAACTCTGTCTATGAAGTTTGTAATCACTACTATTTTATATCGGTCTGGTATTGACTATATTAGTTTAGAAGACAGAAGTTTGTACAATATGTTTTATTTATAGGCAAGCGGTAATTTTTTTGGTCTTTGTTATATAGTATACGTATATAAACAAATAAAGAGGTTATCGTTAGTGGGTAACGGAGCGAATAACATACTTGAATGTATTGTTTCAATTATCGTAAAAAAAATTAACTCATTACACACATTTTATTTTGTTTTATTCCGTATTGCATAAACCCAACCCAACACGATTCACGTTCAGAAGACGTGATATTTGTTTTTATTTTCACTTTCGAAATCTCTATTTTTGTGTCGAATAGTTTGACACATTGTATAACAGGTATATATATATATATATATATATATATATATATATATATATATTGATGCTTTGTGCAGATACAAACGATTAATATATGTTTTTTATTTGTTGTTGGTATTTTATGTACGGTTGAGTGCAGAAACTTACGTGGAAATCTGCCAACTTAAGATTTTACGTGAAAAGAATATAAGAATTTTGAAATTATTTCAAACTTGTTCTCTTTGCTGTCAATCGTATCAATACAGTGAAAACTATGTTATCATTCATCGATTGTAATTTCAGGTTGTATGCCAGAGAATGGTTTAAAGCCTATCATTAAAAACTAATAATCGCTTTTTTTCCTTTTTCCCACACGAGAAACTCCTGCCCACCCATTTTCAAGCCTATCATTATTTTAATATGACTTGATTGTTCATAGCAGTTACACAAGAACTATTTCTCTCAAAGTCCGCACACACACACACATATACGTACGAATTAATGTTGTATATATATGATCACCTTTGGAAATTGTCTTTTCAAATCTGACAATAGAATGCTAAATAGACAATTCATATTTACCCTTATTGAAATTATTGTACTAGAGATGTATCAAAATAGTGCTCAACTCGACTAAGATGGTATAAATAGATCTTATAAATATATTTTGAAATTCGTGTATTTTTAAAGTGTTTTAGCTGTTTTCGCCTTATGCCTGACAATTCTTCACGGTTGAAACCCATTCTGCTAGCTTATTTGCTTGGTCTCTCTCTCTCTCTCTCTCTCTGTCTGTCTCTGTCTCTCTCTCTCTGCCTCTCTCTCTCTGTCTCTCTCTGTCTCTGTCTGTCTGTCTGTCTGTCTCTGTCTCTCTCTCTCTCTCTCTCTCTCTCTCTATATATATATATATATATATTAAGTGAACGTAATGATATTATACACGCTAAAACGTCTGCCTCCTTCTACCGAGCGCTCGTAGGTCAGAGGTAGAATTGCCGACTGAAGCCAATTCGGTCGGGTTTCAATCCTGGGTAAAAAGCAATCGGCTGTCTTACCGTACTGATGAGCTGTGATACAGCGAAACATATCTGTCTGCGGATGACGATATATATATATATATATATATATATATACATATATATATATATATATATATATTTCTAAACGAAATATTACACAACACAGATTTCTACCTTACGGTGTCTTCAGGCGACTTACGAATTTGTAAAACACCTAAAGGCACCGTAATTTATAAACATTGGTTGCATAATGATTAGTTTATTAAAAGAACAAAAACAGCAATACAATAAAATTGTATTTATCACTTTGTGACTAAAATCTAAATAATCAAATAATAATGATAGTATTGTATATATATATATATATATATATATATATATATATATGTCTGTGTGTGTGCGTGTGTGTGTGTGTGGTTGTGTAGGTGTGTGTCGATCACACAGGTGTACTCAGCCAATAAATTAGCCTGTACGAAGTCTTGCTTTCTTAAATACCCGATAGCCAGAAATAACACAAAAATTAATAGGAATCCCTTAACGCCTACGCTTGTGAAATGGAGGGGTCCACTTCACACTCACAACCGCTGGAACTGCACTGAAGAGGAGGGGGACGTTAGTGTGAAAGAAACACTCTCACACACCCTCATCTCTGTATTAGCACAAACTTCTTGTCAATCTTTTTCTGGTCTGGGTACGTCCACTTGTCACTATCCCTGTAGGGTCGAGCTCTCTTAAATTCTCCCCCATGTCATTGTAGCCCATATCAGCTCTGGTCCGCTTGTTATATATTTAGAGTTTCCTGATGAAATACAAAAATAATTTGTAATTTTCTTGGTCCTCACCAGATATTTTTGATTTAGTTCTTATCCTATAACAAAATGTTATCCTTTTTTTCTCACCAGATTCTATTCTAAATAATTATATGTATAATAATAAGTACCGTTTGTACTTAATTTCAAAATTACTGCTGTCCGCCTAGTATATATTTAGCAACTCTTGATAAAATCTAAAAAAACAAGAAATGTTATTGGTACTTATCTGGTATCTCAGTTTCAGTTATTTTTTTTAACTTTTATGCTAATTTAAGTATTTTTATGTGCGAAAATTCTCGGTTGAAATCACTTACTTTATAGATTTGTTGGTAATCTTTAGGAGTGAGGGTCATCCCACGTGTTTTTTTATAAAAGAAAAGACAAGAATACAGTTTATTATCTTTTTGTCTTGTTTTTGGGCTGAGTGGGGTGGGACGTAGTTCGTTTCTGATCGGTGCTACCTGGAATTTGTCCATTTAAGAGCAGTACTATATTGGTGGCCAGGTTCAATCATTTTATAGTTGAAATAGCTAGATATAACCGTAAGTAGTATTCTGAAATTCTCTTCTATCGCATTTCTTTCTTATAGAACTCTTCTCTGGCCTCTTCTTTTGAAGTCAACTTCTATCATCGAAATTTTATATTCAAATTCAACAGTGATCCCCTGCTTGCTTATTCCTCTTCACTATTTGTTCCGGGCTTTATAATGTTCTTTCTAATATCTGAGTTGGTTTACTGACTTGCTTAAATTTAATGATTAAATATATCTATATGTAATAGTTTATCTCCTATACATACAATACTATATATAAGAGAATGATATATGAATTTCTGTTTTATGTCTGTGAAACAAATTATATCAGTCTTTTCTGGAAGATATTGCCCTTTTCGCGGTACGTGGTGGTCTTTTATATGACACAAGTCAATGAATATCTAAAATTAAAAGTCAAACTATGGAAAAAAGTCCTTCAATATATTCTTCTGATAAATAAATAAGTATATAAATGAGAATGTCATGAAGATTTGTGAGTAAGAGAAAGAAGGAGAGAGAGATTGCGTACGAGTGAGGTATAGGTAGATTGTTTCAACGTATGTTTTAGGATTGGATAAGTTATATCATATTTGTTTTGTAATTTCATTCATCTATATCAATAAAACTGAAGATGTGTGTCATTTTATGTGCGTACGTACGTGTATATCTGTGTGTGTGTGTGTGTGTGTGTGTGTGTGTGTGTGTGTGTTTACCTTCAGTGGTTTTTGTTAACATACACTTCCACATTTTTCATTCTATTTGTTTCAAAACTTACACATACTTGCAAATTTAATATTTTTCACAACAAAAAACAGAAATTACGTGTCCCTCACAGTATAATCTTTGTTTATTTTTATTTTATTTTTAAAACTGTGTTTCTTTTTGTTGTTGTTTTGTTTCAAATATGTTCAGGATAATAAATTATGCAGAGAGAATAACTCATTTAAAATTACAAGTAATTAATATCTGCCAATTTATGTCCCATAAAAAATTACAATAACACTAATACACTTTCAATCCCGTAAAACGCCGGTTACTTACTGCTTATGGAAAATATAATTAAAGTAACATGCCACTTCTACGATAGATGTACCATAAAAGCAATAAGAGGTTTTCTTCCAAACTTTGAGAGGCGTATTTGGAGCCTATCTGTATGTTCTATAAGGGAGACCTTTGATTTGTTTTTCTGGACTCGAAAAGCAAACATGAATCAAGTCGCTTCGGTCTAAAAAGAAAACAAAAATCAATGAAGAATTTTGACAGAAATTCGGACAATAAATGAAAAAAAAACACTCCCATTCTCCCTAAAAGAATGTATTCTGTTTTTGTAGCTAATCGAAATAAATATTATCTGATATCTCAAGAAAAAGAAGCCACAATATTTAACTAGAAAATTATACCAAATTCTCTTTAAAAACTATTCAGAAATGTATTTCTCGTTTTCTTAGATTTATGAGGCTTTCTTTCTTGATGTTCCTCTTATGCATATATATGATTTCAATTATAAAGCAAAAGTTTGATTTTCATTGAAAATGTACATGTTATTGGCTATCATTACGCAAACGGATCACTACATTTCTTTAATTAATTTCCTGTGCGTCAAGAATAAATCTCATCGTTATTTCTAAGTTCAGCTCAAGCCGTCTGTGTCCTTTTAAATTGTTGCTGCCGTAAACATTTTTTGATTTACAGTTTCTGTAGAACTTTTTATTATAAAAGTTTAGTTTTGTGCAGAAAAATAAAATTGAAAATATGACGCCAAATGCTATCTAAAAAAAACATTATCAGGAAATAAAAAGAGACATCAACGAAAGAGAAACATCGTTCATTCAAAATCAGCTATTCGAAAATAATTTTCACAATGTTCGTGGCAAAGATGGAAAGATAAAAAATATAATTACAGAATAATAGATTAGGATAGATTCTCTAAGTGTGTATTTACAAAAACATAGCAACCGACAGGAAATCAATAAATAGGATGCAATTGTAATTTGATACTAACGAACACGTATTCTGCATACTTGTCTTTCTGTCTAGTTTGGTCATCAAAAAATTAAATGCAATGTCAAACGTTATAATTTTTTACTCCTTCATTTCTTGTTCCTTTATTCTTTTCTCTTGTTAGTAGAATTTTCTGTTTCTCACATACTTTCTCGTCCAGTAATTACTTGAGTCATCAGTGTTGTAATGCATTGCTTAAGGTGAACTGGTTAAAAATTCACCAACGTATCATATTGAATGAAAAGAGCGAAAATAGAACGGGAAATAACACCAGAGAGAAACCATAGCTTTACGCCAATTAAAAGCGGCTTGACGCCGTGAAATTTGACGAAGAGTGTAAAAGTATTTGGAGAGCCAATATCGTGAAATAGTCCAATAATGTTGAATGAAAATTAATTTAATTATTTTCCTAGTATTAAAACAGGCCGGAAGGAAAATTCTCTTCAAAAATACACATTTTATACGTTCTCGATATGACGAGAAACTGCATCCGGCAGCATGATATTTTACTTAGAGGTGGTGAGAAGCGTTGATTCTCTTTTGAATTGCTGCTGTTCTTAGGTGACGACGTTTGTAGTAGAGTCTTATATATAGGCAAATGTTTAACCCTTAAACTGGGTTCAAAACAATGTAAAATTATAAAAGTATGCATTTATAATAAAAATTCTAGCAAATATTTTTAAAAATTTATCAGCAATGTTTTTTTAAAGAAAAGTGTTTCCAACAAAACATTTTTGAAAAAAGGAAAAATATATTACCAGCAATGTAATGAACTCTCATCGAAACGTCTCGTTAAATGTCAATGAAACCAAATCTATAAAACTGATTTTTAGAAAGAATACATAAAACCTTGTGCAAACTAATGTAAACAAAATAAATAATGTTTTTCTATCATCGTTTAAAATTTCCCTGATCATAATTACGTCGTCTTGTGTTTTTCTCTACCGATCGTATTTTCTTTTCGTTTAGAACTGATGGCTCCAGTTGGTTGTTTGATTTGATGACATGACTAACAGTTAAAAGCCTGACACCAAAATATCCATGATTTCTTTGTTAGACTTGCCAGTGTGTTCTTGCAGCATTACTGTTTACGTGCGCTTTCTTGGAGTAACGTCCATTGCAAAAACTGACCGTAGGACGATTAATTGACAGTCGAAACAATAGTGTATGTGCTTGGTATCAATCTCATGCAATCATGGATGACACAATATTTTTCAAGGTTAAACAAACTTCATCATACACTCAGAAAATAAATTAATGTTACTGCATACCAGTGCAAATGACCTAATCTGAGGAAGAAGTAAAAATTGATTACAACCTGTCACACCAGCTGCTCTATATCTGGCCCTGTGTTAAGGGAAAGGAAACTAAATCAGTTGTTTCAATTAATTAGTACATCGGTGCATTCTATTCATAAAAATCCTTTCCTAAAAATAACTTGTTGGCATTAAATGAACCATTGTTTTTGATATAACGTAAAACAAAAATAGACCAAAACAATCCAAATTTTATATCTTCGAAACTTCTCAGATCAAGTATTGATAAAATTTGACTGAATCACCGATTATTCAGTTAGTTATTTTGAAATACTTCTTCGTCGATGCATGAATTTTTACTAAATTTTTATATCGAAATCTCAAACTGTGTTATCTATATAAAATTAGAATGATTTAAATGTAAACATTTAATTCAGTCAGTTAAGTGCCATGCGCGATACACGCTTTGGGCGATCATGTCTCGAAAGAGACATGACTGACTGGGCAGAAGATTATCCCGCAGTAGGTTGCCATTGCTTTCTGCGGTAGACTGGTTGCCGACCAAGGCTATAGAACCCAATCTGTCCTATTATTTAACCCATAACTGGAGGGAAGAGACGGATTAATACCTTTCCCAAGGGTATTTGCGCGTAAGTGAATGCAAGGAATTCAACTGGAATTCGAACTCGGTTCCCCGATTTCTTGTTCCGAGCCGATATCCACCGCGCCACAACGCACATCCACGTTTAATTACTGAATTATAATAATATTTCTTGGCACAGATTTGTTAAAATAGAACTTCTGCGAGGATATAGAGAAAAATCTGTCTTTTGTAATAAATCCATCATATTGGAATTCACAATATATATATTTAGTTGAAATAAAGTTATTTTTCTGACCATGATTTTCTCATCAGCGCAACAGGAAAAAACTGTTTACAAATCTTTCTTGTGTATGTAATATTCCGCTCAATTGGTCTTCCAAACGATACTCACATAAAAATATGTATAATCATATTAAACCAAAAAAGAAATGCATGTTCACATCATGTCTTATATTTTTTTCATCGTTATAAATTTTCTTAAGTTCTTGGAGTAGATAGACTGAACTATCGCCCGGTTCACACTCCACTCACGTCTATTGAACAGGTGTAGAAGCTCATCCCTTGTTCCCTGTTTAGGATGTGGTTTCCGGCTTTCTCTTTTTCAATCTTTTCACTTTTTTTGCTTTTTTTTTTCATTTGGAGTAGATAGACTGAACTATCGTCCGGTTCACACTCCACCCACGTCTATTGAACAGATGTAGAGACTCATCCCTTGTTCCCTATTTAGGAAGTGGTTTCCGGCTTTCTCTTTTCCAATCTTTCCACTTTTCTCTTTTGTTAATTTTTTTTTCAATTGGAGTAGATAGACTGAACTATCGCCCGGTTCACACTCCACCCACGTCTATTCAACAGGTGTAGAGGGTCATCCCTTGTTCCCTGTTTCGGATGTTGTTTCCGTCTTTCTCTTTTTCAATCTATTCACTCTTACGTAGCCCCCTGCACACCAGTGGCCTTACCGCCTTACTTGGGGTGATGTGATTAAAAAAAAACAAACACACTGAAAGACGAAGAGAAATAGAAAAAAGGGAGAATTAACAAAAATTATGGAAGCAGTTAAAAGTGTAGTCTCAAAGCTCTGCCGAGTATTAAGAAAGGGAAACATCGTTAGAAACAATGAAAAGTTTACTAAAGCATTATGCGACTTCCAGACAATCTTTTCACAGATGAAGAAGAAACTTGGAACAACAGATAAACGGTCTTTCTGAGGAATGTAGGGGAAGGCTTTGACCGATTATGTGAGAAACGACAGAAAATATAAAAAATAGTAACAAGGAAACCCATAATTTATATTAAGAAGTGACAGAAGAAATTTTAAGGAAATAATGATGAGGAAAGCGGGTTTAGAAAATATGAT
This sequence comes from Ascarosepion bandense, assembly GCA_037127315.1. NCBI lineage: Eukaryota > Metazoa > Mollusca > Cephalopoda > Sepiida > Sepiidae > Ascarosepion > Ascarosepion bandense. The sequence continues at coordinate 358,866 of JBBBDQ010002034.1, read as the reverse complement.
ACTCATATGAGAGGCAAGAGAGACAGCAGAAGACAATGCTTAACATCCTTCGTGTGTTTGACTAAATGGATGGCGGAACTGGGTTTAGAAGAAATAAAAAAAAGTTGGAGTTTATGAAGCGCTAAAAAAGACAGGAAGTTTTGGAGAGCCATTATTGAATACATAGTGATGTGACATTTTACACATTTACATTTATTTTATGTTAAAATTATTATGTAACAAACACGCATAAACGAAAGAAACGTACATACATTCACACACCTACTTTATATACAGTACTAATTTAGAATATATATATATATATATATATATGTGTGTGTGTGTGTGTGTGTGTGTGTGTGTGTGTGTGTGTGTACAAGTCTATTTTCCATGAGGGATGTTTGTAGGTTTATGTGTGTGCGTTTTTTGTCTTATCCTCGTTTAATATATGAATAAATTTCTAAATCTAATAACTTGTTAAGCTTAGAATATAAATTCGCAAATATATATATATATATATATATATATATACTAATTAAAAGCAATCCGTGGTAAAGGACCTTCCTTGTAAAATTACTCAAGTGGATCTCAGTAATATAATGTTAAAAATATAAGAAATATTTAAAATTATCAACAAAAAGTGATGAGGTATTTAATTACATAGCAAATAATTATTAAACAATACATTTCGAATTACATTCTTCTTCTTCAATGCGACGTGTCATTTCAGGACTTGGGCGATAATGACACTCCACCTATCCCCGTAACCCGTTGTTCTTAATATCCCTGCTATTCCATTGATTCCCCACTCTACCATCTATCTGTTTAACTCCATCAAATATGCCTTATGCTGCTTTCCCTTGCTTCTCTTCTACTTTATTCGTCCCGTTAACATCAGGTTCCCCAAGCACTATGGGGAGAAGTATATATCAGCAGAGAAAAATGTTTGTCGACTGCCTTGTTAATCCCGTAGCGTACTGATTAATGAATATCATACAGGTCGTAGACGACAATGGTCTTCTACGTCTCCCTATCCTCTGTGGCACTTAGCACACTCTCCCCTGTTACCCCAACCAAACCCACCTGCTCAGGCCCGTCAAATTTGTTATCTGTTGATTTTCTCTTGGTCTCTCTTTGTCTCTCGCTAAAATGGTTCTCAGGTTCTCCAAGCCAACCTTCCTCATCACATGTCTCAGGAGCTTAACTGTCTCTTCCTAATATTCAGTATTAAAAGCTATATAATGGAAATTTAAATGTGTGTTTATGCAAACAATTAAATGCTAATTCATAACTTTGATTCTATAGTTGGCTTCAATTATTGTACTTTATTTATTTTTTCTCCTAAGGAAGTTACACCTCTAAGATTATTAATATGTTTATATTCGGGTTTTTGAGAAGATTAATAAGCCTTATTATTATTTTTGTTTTGCTGATGTCACGTTTATATAGTATTCTACCAGGAGTAAAGAGGAGGAGTTTTTTTCTTACCTCAACAATCTCCATCCATCTTTGAAATATATTATGGCGGTAGAAGAGAAACTTTCGTAGATGTACTGGTAGAAAGAACATCTTTGGGCATACTTGGCAGGGTTTATTGTAAACCGACGTTTTCTGGGTAGTATTTAAGTTGAGACATTTAATCTCAGAACCAGGAAATTTAATCTCATCAGTACTCTTGCCAATTAAGCTTTGAGGCTATTTTTGAGTGCTAACACGATGCCGAGGTAAATAAAATTAAACAGCTCTTTTTGACGTACGGTTACTACGAATGTGTTGTTACAGCTACCATTGAGCGAAACATCGCCACGTTCATTGAAGTTAAGATATATGGTCTTTTTAAATATTCTGTATATGTGAGAACACCATGAATTTGTGTTGTGAGTCGGCTACACACCGAGAAAATTTATTTTTCTATCATGCGATGTTTTAACGACGGAATGGTCCTGAATAAATTTTTAAATGTAGAACCTTCCTTTTTTTCCGTAAAGTTGTTTTGACTGTCTTGTTATATATCAATATAAATGTCGAACTATATGGGCAAGGCTATTCAGAGGTTTGAGGTTAGAATCGCCCAGCTTGTTCCTGGCCAGTTACGGATGTTCACAAACTCATGATTTCGCAATCAGCGAGCACTTATTAAATATTCTCTTGAGTTTTTTCTCTCTTGCACAGGGCATGGACCAGGTCTACTTGAACATCTTGGAATCTTTGGTTATCACTATGCAACGACCTGCGATCTGCAGGTAGAGAGAACTAAAATATAAGTTAGCCCTTTTCAGGGAATCTGACATTTAACAGGAAATATTTTTGCATAACTTCCTTTCATTCTTTCTCTTGGTTTAGTGTTGATGGAAATTTTTCTTATGCATTACACGGTTTTATTTTACCGACGATTTTACCGACGGTTTTTTCTAAAGAAATGTCTACCGAAACGTAGCTACAGTTTTAAACGTTTTCATAGAATTGTATCTCATTTTATTAATAAATAATGATCCCTTCCTTAAAATTACAGTAGTAAAATCCTGTTTAAATATATAGATATAGAAAGAAAGAAAGGCATAAATGAGTGCGATTATTGTAAAGAATACTTATGATGGTTTAACCACAGTTTAACTTTTCAAACCCTTTTACCTAATTTTCTATTAAGGGTGAGCTCTGGCCATTTCAGTAAGATCTTACAAAAGCCTGCATTCTTATGAGTAAATTTAACTTATGTAAAATAACGATAAATCTTAATAGGCGCAGATGCGAATATTTGTATATATGTAAAATACTTATTTGGGGCTTATTACCCATATTATATCAACTGTTCGTGATTAATAATTTAAAGAGTCCTTTCTATTTCTAAGAAAAGATTTATCACCATATTCAAACGCAATCCTCTTTAGTAAAATAAGCTCCTGTGACAGAAGATTATCTGAAATAATTAGAGAATGAGTGGACAAATATTTTATATTTATTTGTTATGCTACAGTAAAAGATTAAAATGAAAATTAATGATCGATAAATTTAATTTTAAGATGAGAATTATTTTTCAACATGATCTTGAATACGTAATACTAAAAGTATATAGATGGTTTAAATGTATACTTATTGACTCAAGGATGTGCATTGTGGTGCATTGGATATCGGCTTGGAACGAGAAATCGGGGTGCCGAGTTCGAATTCTAGTTAAATTCATTGCATTCACTTACGTTAAATACCCTTAGGAAAGGTATTAATCCGCCTATTCCTTCCAGTTATGGGTTAAATAACGGGACAGATTGGGTTCTGTAGCCTTGGTCGGCAACCAGTCTATAATAGAAAGCAATGGCAACCTACTGCGGGATAATCTTCTGCCTAGTCAGTCATGTCTCTTTCGAGACATGGTCGCCCAAGCGTGCAACACGTATAGCACTTAACTGACTGATTGACTCAAGTATGAACTCGTCTTGTGCTTACCTATGAAGACATGTCGTCCGTTTGCCTATTTCCCCGAAAATAAACACATTACTGATTAGGGTTATTGCAAGCAAAGCCAATATGCTCGACAATTAATATTGAGCGTCCAATGCATAATTCGATATTAAGTGACTCGGTTATTATAGGCGTAATTTAAATTAATCAATCAACAAAATTTAAGTATGTTTGCTTGTAGACCCAAGTATAAACAGGTTCGATTTTCTCCACAATAACAACGGGAAATATTCAGGGATCAACTTAATCATGTACATATTTGTAAACTATTAAATAACAACATAACATTTTATTTATTTACAGACGATCGATGTTTATCTATGGTCCTAATTATAAAAATAACAAAAGTAATTCTATAGAATAAAGTATATAAATGCTTAACTTTTTCTAAAGAACCCAATTATAATTTTAAATAAACCTGATATTTACATTAAGTAGTAAATGAATTTATATGTTATCAAAACTAAAATTAAACCAATACAACAAAGATAAAGACGTTAAAGTTAAATTCCTATAGATATCAAACATAGTTTAATGTTTTCACTCCAAGGAAGAAAGTCCTAAGAAGCAGGAGGTTACTGGATGTGAAGGAATGTAAAAAAATTAAATATTTAAAAGCAAGAAAAAAAGAGCGCATATTAACAAAATCTAAGGTAAATATTGATATTAAATTTACATACATTTTGATTAACATTTTGAAAGCCAAATAAACGGGATAGAAAGGACCTGGGAAGTGATTCTATAAGCTAGAGTCATGAGAAAATAGAATGTTAGCACAGAACTTACGGTTTTATCAGAGCATTTTCAGTGTATAATCATGAGACCTAGCCGCCAATATGGTAGTGCGCTAAAATTCATTTACTGTCCAATCAAATTTGAGCTTCAAAAATTTAAATACAACATCAATCTTTACCTTCTCACCATTTTTATTCTCTTCTTTTTATTTATTCTTTTGCTTTTTAATAATGTTATTCTGGTCTTCTTTTTACACTCAGTAACCCTCCTGCATGTTAGCTGCTCTGTTGAATTGCTTAGGTGAAGTGATTAAAAAAATATTATCATAACATTTTGTTGAATGATTGATGAATTTATTAATGATTTGAGAAAGATTTTATGGAGTCAATTTCCTGAAAGTATCAGCAATTTATAAATTCAAAGATTCAGATAAAAGCATGTGTTTCATCCTTGATGCAAAAGCACATGTTAACTTGCCAATCTGTGCATCCCAGGAATGCAACTAAAGTTTCTCATGAAAAGTGATACATTGCACATAAAGAGATGTTCGATAGAAAAATTACCATGAATATATATATAGAAAGACCACAAGAAATCTACCTTTCGGTGGTGTGATTGTGACTTAAGCCGAGATGGCAAGTTAGGACCAGTAATTTTGCAGATATCTTTTGGATTATATCAAGAATATATAAATACATAGCAGTTGCTCCAGAGTGGTATTTGACTTCAATATTTTAAGCACAAACGAATGGTAGAATTATAAATGAGTATGATAAATTATCTAACACGTGAAAGTAAAAAAAAAGCTTTATTGTGTTCATTATACGATGTAGCGAACAAACAATATAATTTCAAATCGAGTAATTGATTCAATATAATATTTCCACTTAATATCAGCGGGAAACTTTAGCCCGAAAAAGCGCAAAGCGTTACTGTCCTAGATTTTTGCTTTAGCCAACTGAGGAATGGCAAAATGGATCATTTCAGGCTATTAATATGAAGAAGTTTCTTTTTAGACGCGTTAAAATTAACAAACCTTCTATTCCGTCAGTTACCACGGTCATAGTTATATATATTTTCTCAGGCAAATTGTTCTTTAACTAAATGATTTCTTTAATTATCAAATTCTAAAATGTACAGTAATCTTAACAAATATCTCCTTACTGCCATAAACAGGATATTATTAACACACTAAAAAATCTTATAAATTATTTTTATTTTGAAGCACAATCAAAAAGTATAAATACATTTTCATATGCTTAGGTTTTATTCTAATTTATTACAATTGTAATCATGCCATAATGAACCAATAAAAATTGCCAAAGACATAAACAAATGGTATCATTAGTAAAACGTCCTTTGAAAACACGGGCAAGTTTATTTATGCTTACGAAAGCTTGGTATTATTTATAGATTCATAATATTCCGGTATTCCTCAAAGTGTAATGGAAGTCCATCATCAATTACTGGTTCCGTACTATAACCATTAATGTTCGCCGTCTGAAAAACGTAATGCAGGCTGCTAAAAGGTTAAGGTACATGATTAACCATAGGTTTTACCAAGTACCCTATTCTTGAAATACTTCATCCAAATTACAATGAACGCCAAAGAAATGATGTATTTTGACGCTGAGATATGAAAGGATTTATTTGTAGTAATTGACATGCGAATCTTTTATTGATGTGAGCTACGATCACATCAAATTGACCGATCAGCAGAATTGAATAATATTAGCCAGTTCCTCTTTGAATGAGTGCTTGACATTACTAAGTGCCATACATTTTTGTGCACGAAAAGTCTAATGGAGACTGGGCCGAAATATTTAATCGCAGAATCGAGGTTCAATTGGATCCGTTATATCTATCTTGGCACGATTACATTTGGGAATGATGTGAATACCCATTTTTTACATAAGACATAGGATAATTATTAAGACTTGTATCACTATGCCATTATTAACTTCAAATAGATGTTTATAATCTAAAAATATACTCTACCATTAAAGAATGGATCAATAAATTTGTCGATGTAAAACAAAAGAATAGTAAACATTGAAATTTAAATTCTAAGAAAGTTAGGATATTGATAGGTGATTTTTTTTTTTGAAAAATAAAATGCTCGAATAGACATTTCGTGTCATACTCTTCACACACAATTTTTTTCCTTGAAAAATTAAACTGTAAAAACTTTCTGGCTTGGATAAATATTTAAAAAATTCTATTATAAATTTTAAAGAAAGAAAATTACATTGAATAAGTCAACAGTCATATCTGAATATTCAAATGAACGGTACAACTCTCAACTATTTACGAAAGTAAATTCACGCGCGTTTTAACACTCTCCTATCTTTCTTTAAAGTTAAAATTTTGAGTTTTGTTTAACGGCATCTAAACCTCTGTGGGTTATTTAATGCCAAAAAGGTAGAGTTTTAAGGTATTTTTTCGTTTATAGTGAGAAGGTTGATTTAGTCAGAATTTGAGGAATTTTAATTTTTTTTCTTTCAGGAAACTGAAGATGTTTACTAATTTTTTATTAAAAAATCTATTGCTGGTAATAGTTTTCCTTAAAAAAGGTGTTATGTATTTTTTCCTATCAAATGGCATATTTTTTAATGAAAGTCTATTTCTGTTCTTTCATAGTGTTTTGACCACAATTTGGGGGTTAACTAAGTGCTTATAACTCTGAGCCTAACAGGTGCCATCACTCCGGTTTAGGGTGGATCTAGGAACAACAGCAATTAAGAAGTGGTTCCATGCACTTCACAAACTCCCAGTTAGAGGCCTTGATGCCGGATGCAGTTCACTGTCATACCCAGTACCTCTTTAAAGTTGGAGAAATGAATTTACAAATTAGATGGAATAGCAAGAAAAGAAAATATCCCGCTAAGGCTACAAAATCAAAACGGTAAACAGAAAATATTTTAAAAATATTTCATCTTTTTTCTCTTATGTGCCACGTACTTTCAGAACACGGCTCCTTATCTCTGGTAGATTATCGCAAACTTTCTTCTGTTATCCACCCCCAAGTCACCGCACTGCCACCCACGAAATATGTTATTCGCTTCTTTCTCCTATTTTTTCTCGTTATCGGACGTTGAGTATCAGAATCTCCAAACCTTCCTTCCTCATTACACGTCACAGGAACATTAAATGTCTTTGCCTGACACTCAGTATTAAATTCTTTTAAGTTTTCATCCTTTCTAATACCTCAGTACTGCTCACATGCTTGATCCATATCTGCAACATCCTTCTGTAGAACCACATTTCAGTTTTTTCTTCATCTGTGATGATATTATCCAGTATTTACTGCCATATTGAAGAACAGGCATCACATAGCAATCTAGTACTCTCTTCTCTGTTTCTAGCAACATTTTCCAGTTTTTTAATGCCTTGCTCAGTTTCTGGAATGCGTCCATGGCTACAAAAAGTTGTTTTCAAATCTCAGTGTTGCACTACTCGTCCTTCGTTAGAACACTTCCCACGTACTTAAATTTTTGTACTTGCTTGATTTTAGTATCCCCAACCTGTAATTGGCAATTTGGTCTACGCTGTCTGTTAATGACAATAAATTCGGTATTTTTAAAGATTATTTGTAATCCTATTTCGTCTTTCCTCGTCTACCTGTTTTAGGAGGTTTCTAGTTTTCTTTCCGTATTGTCTATCAAAAACGAATCATCTGCGTATCTTATATTGTTCAGATTAAGACCGCCAATGACGATTCCTGGCCTAATTTCTAAGGCCTTCAACATAGTTTCTTTGTACAATTTCAAAGATCCAGTGAAAAAACACATCCTTGTTTTACGCCCCTTTCTATCTTTCTGTATCTGCTGAATTCATTTCTTTTCTGTAGGCAGTTTGCTGCCAGCAGACATTCTTGATTACTCTGATCTTATTGCCAAATATGTCGAGGTTGCTGAATATTTTTATCAATTCTTTATGGCGTATTTGTCAAACAGCTTGACATAGGTAAACGTCCTTTTTCATTTGTATCACACTTTTTGACAAAAATATACATAAATATCGCATTCATTGTTCTAGTGTCCTTGACGGAACCTGACTGTGCTTCACACTCTATTCATCAGGAGTCGGACAATTTCATCAGATATCAATAAAAAATGAAGTTTTGGCGTTGCAAATATAAACCACCTTTTTAATTTAACCAATGAAAACGTTAACATTTCAGGATAGTGACTGGTTTTCATAGCAACCGCCAGCCATGAACTCTAATAAAAATGTTTTGTCTAGAAAACAATGGATCATTTTATTTCAAATAATAGCGTCTCATCAAACATTTAATTTATTTTCAATAAAATGTAAGCTTCTTTAATTTTTAAATATTAAAGTTTCAAATACATTTTGTTCATTTATTTATCAATTAACTTTCTTCTTTTCTTTTCTTTTTCATTAGTAAACTTTTTAAGTCGTCATTTTCTAAAGTATTTCATTAAATAATCTTTTACAATAGTAATGTTCTAGAACAATGGCCTGTTTCCCGTACCTTTCTTGCAAAGAAAAACTTCTATTGCGATCCTCTAATTTTACACATAACACATCAGTTCAAAAATAGGGTTCTGATATTATGTATAAACTAGGAGTGTCCACTCTTAACTTTTTAGTCTCCATTACTTCTATGTGATGGAATATTTCTAGCCAACAAACCTCCTTTCTCAAATAAAATATCACGAGCCCATCGATTCTCTCTCGCTTTTTACGTGGAACGTGTTCAATGCAAAAACAAAAAAATGGGTTCTTTTATTTATAAACATCAAGGTTTGCCTATTTAATCCCTTAAGAATGCCAAAAAATGATTCCAACATCCCTAAAATATTGGCTTGTTCAAATTTATCCGTTACATATACCAAGTTTCCGTGCCCCATTCATTCAAATGTTTTAAGCCGAGTAAATCTTTGGCCTTATACTGGAAAAAACATCACTGCAAAAAACTATATATATATATATATATATATATATATATATATATATATATATATATATATATATATTAAATGTGTTTCCACTTTAAAAAATTGTATTTAGACAATTATGAAATCTGTCGAAGAACAGTTATTTTTTATTAAAAATTCTGAAATGCCATGAAATAAGATTTACAGTTTTAAGTCGTTCTTGATATTTGAACAGATTTAACATCACAATAAAATGATGGATTCATTACTTTGTACGCTTTGAGTAAAACAAAATCTAACGGAAACGTCTATCCACGTGTGTGCATACGTAAGATATTCCTGCTTCAAGCGATAGCACTTCGAAATACCGGTTCCAATATGATCTCCGATCTTAAACAATCTCAAGCTTGGTAAGTAACTAGATGGCTGATGGATTTGGAATATCAGGTGATGTAAACATAGATATACGGTTGATGTTGTAGCCGTAGAGAGCTGGTTAATGTTTGTTTGATTCGGCCTTGTGTCGTACTTAACCTAACTCCCTACAGCTTACAATTTTTATCCAAAATTATCATCAAAAGTTTATCATCAGAAAGTTTTCATTAGAAATTTGTTTGTCGGCAGGTTGGAATATGTGGAATTGTGTGAAATAATGTAAGAATAAAATATACATTTTGTATGTTAAAATAGAAATTTATTAAAAAGAAGAATATTATAAGTTGTAGAAATTAGTGCGCAATTAGAAATATTATTAAGAAGTTAGGGGTAGAGTTCGTGTTGAATGAAAAAGGTATGGGTATCAAGATTTGTAAAAAATGTTCATAGTAGAAATTTTTGAAAGAGTATTTGCCTACGTATGTGTGCATGTATTCAGGAGGAATGTATTTGGGTGAAGAAGAAGAAGTAGTCGAATAAACTGAAAGAGAACAAGGTGCGATCTGATTTTATCTCCAGGTCGATTTGAAGTTGAAGTTACATTTTACTGTTGTCTTTCTCGCTGCGTCCATCTGACTGACCAGTTGACGCTGATAGGGGCCCTTTTATTGTCATTAGATTTTCGCTCTGATTCGCGAAGTCGTCAAGTCTTGCAAGTCTCTCGCATTGGACAAAAATCAATTTAACACTTACTTGCGAAATCGGTTCTGACATTTTCTTAAGCACATTGTCAAACCTTTTTCTCTTTGGGAAAAACCAGGATTTCACATGTCACTGTGGATTTTTGTAAAAGTGAAGAAGTTTAATGTAATTCTTAATTTCTTATCAATTACAATGTAATGTATAATATCTCGAAAATGTTAAACCTGAGAACCGATTTCAGAATTCAGTTGGCTTTATGAGGCTCACTTACACATAAATAATCTAGGTGAAATCGACATATTTTTCCACTTCACTATGATTTAATTAATAAGAACACTACCAATAAATCTCCTATTATATCTCATTTACGTACGTACAAAATATTAAGATTTCAGCATCAAATAATCCATAGTGGTTGATAATCAATTGATGTTTCCCGGAAAGTGATATATATATTCGAAGTATTTAAGTAGTTTTGGCAAATGTAACCGGGTAGGCCAATAATAGCGAATAAACGTAATGGACTCGTACTCGTCGTTCTTGTATGCAGTATACTTCGATGTTTAGGCCTAGGTTTATGCCATAAGCGTAGTCAATATGCGTGCCAATAAGTGTAGTCCAAAGCGTCCCCACTTAGTTTGTATTCATGACAGATACCAACCAATCATATTACTGTTAGGAGGAACTAAGTTGTTTGCATATTCATTATAAAAATGTAAATTTCTAAAGAAAATGTTTGGAATATATCTTTTTTTCCATAACGTTTTAGATTCTAGTATTGGTAACCTTAAGTGGGAGGAGTTTAAAATCTATCTGTAAAAAATATTTCTTTTTAAAGATTTTTAAGTGGTCTTAAAATTTTGATCAGGAGTATATATATATATATAATCATCATCAGACAGATCTGTTTCGCTGTATTACAGCTCATCAGTACGGTTAGATATCTGATTGCTTTTACCCAGGATTGAAACCCGAACTAATTGGCTTCAGAAGAGGCTTCAGAAGAGGCGGACTTTTAGCGGATTGTGTATCAAACGCCAGTAGTTAGACTGATCTCATTCATTACATATAAAGAGGGGGAGAGAGAGAGAGAGAGAGAGAGAGAGAGAGTAAGAGAGTAAGTGAGAAAGAGTTTGTATTTGACCAACAGTCTCTCTTTTATACAAGTTTCCTTGAAAATGACAGAGGAGATATTATTTTTTTATATTAGTTTTTCATTTGTTTTTATGATTTTTTTTCTTTTGTTCAGAATTCAATATACATACAAATATATTTTCTGATAGTGAGTTGTCCAAAGATTTTGCATTTTCGAGCGCATTCGGCTTTACTTTTATCCATTATCAAAAATGAATTCTGTTTTACTTGTAAACTAATATATATATATAGTTTTTATAAATAGTCATACTAGCAGTATAGCCTGGCGTTGCTCGCGTGTAATGAAAGGTTTAAAACTAATCCATTGTCCTGGAACTCAGACTCATTGGACGTTGGCACGAAAGACTAAAAAGCAATAGCTGTTTCCAGTTAAAGCAAAACAAGGGAGAAATTGAAACAAATAAGTTGCCCATGACCTGACCAGATGCCTAAAGAATATTTGTGTGAAGTTTGGTTAGAATTGGATAAAAATTTTGTATTTGTATATAGGACATACAGACAGATTAACAGACACATACACAAACATATATATATATATATATATATATATATATATATATATATATATATTATTGATTTTCTGCACTATTGTAAGAACTGCAACTTTCAAACTTCTGATTATCGATTATTATGTCTTTGTCTATGAGTGTTTCAAATTTGATTATAATCGGACCGCTCCTTCTATAACCCTATTTCTTCGATTATTGATTTTCAGCCGTTTCGGAGTCTATAGTTAACAGACACACACACACAGACACACACATACACACACAGAGACTAAGTTCCATTTATAAGAAGTTTAGATATACGTTAAGTTCCGCACATGTTAAACACATTGTTAACGTGTCCATAATTAACGTTATTAAGTGTATGATTTCTCTTTTTTATAAGTAATGCCTCAATTATCTTTTAATCTTCTTTTGTATGTGGATGATGCTATAAAGTATGTATTGTAAACAGGTATATGGCAGGCTAGTCTCCCAGAGAGTAAAATACTACGCCTCCTTGGCCTTACACCTTCGTCGGACCTCAAATGGAATGACTATATTGAATCCATTGCCAAATCTGCTGCTATGAAAGTCGGCTCCCTGTGCAGGGCCCGGAAATTTTTCCCCCCTGAAACTATTCTGCACATATACAAATCTACCATCCGCCCGTGTATTGACTATTGCTGCCATATCTGGTCGGGTGCCCCTGCTGCTCTCCTTGGGCTTCTTGACAAAATACAAAGGAGGATCTCTAACGTGGTTGATACTGACTTGGCAGACCGGCTGCAGCCGCTCTCACACCGGCGTGATGTGGCTTCCCTGTGCCTCTTCTACAAGTACTTTCATGGCTTCTGCTCCGATGAGCTTAGATCACTGGTGCCGCCTAAGCATGAATTTACACGAGGTCCCACCCTTTTACAGTTAAACAAATAAGATGTAACCGTAAATTCTACTCCAACAGCTTCTTTTCTTGCGCTTCCCGCCTGTGGAACTCCCTTCCACAAGTCTGCTTTCCCGACAGTTACAATCTCCAGGTGTTTAAATGTAGGGTCAATAGACACCTCCTATCACACTAACTCCCAACTATTCTCACAACACTCTCATCTACCCAACCCTTATTCTCGGTATCCTCACCCGCCTATCTTTCTCCACTCTACGTAGTGGCAGTGACATGCCTTGCTCAGCGTGATACGCTTATAAAAAAAAAAAAAAGTAATGCCTCAATTATCTTTTAATAATCCAAAAAATGGATGATGCTATAATGCATGTATTGTAAACAGGTATATCACGGATGTGTCCTGGAACATATCGAAGTGTATTTAAGTGAGATTGGATGGATTATGAAGAAATTACAAATTATTTCACTCTAAGGAAGGCGGGACTACCACAAAAGCAAAGAGGGTTACAGTGAGATACACGACTGGATGGGAAAGTGAAGTGATCTTTTGAAGTAAAAGTAATAGATGAACAGGATTCATAAAGAGAGAAAAAGCGGCAATTTACATTAGATTTACATTTTTGGAGATAGTAGCCATCAGAGAATCAAGTAAACAGAATGAATCCTGAAGAGTTCTACAGGCGTACAGTGCGGGTAAAAAAAATCTTCAAGTAGAAATGGCAGTTTCATTTAACTGTTTCAAAAGTAAAAGGGTAAGATCGTGGTTCCCGCTTAACACCCCGCGGCCAGGGCACCAGGGTCAAAAACTTGGCAAAACACGTTTCATTAAAATATTTGTAGAAATTATTTTAAAATTCAATTTCTTTTTTTTTTTGATATTTTCGAGAACTAATAGAAAAATAGCAGTAGAACCAAACCTGATATGGCGCAGTATCCAATGCACGTACAAATGAAAAATTTCTAAATTAATTATTCCTAGCAGTGAATACCACTATAGACTTCAGGTCGATTGAAAAGTTGAGGTCAGGGAGAAGTGGTGTGTTGCTCTGAAGGAGACTTGTATCATCCATGCTGATAGCTATCTTCAAAATCTTCTGTATGATGCTTAAAAGAGAAGATATATTTTGGAGGCATTAAAATTGACAAGCTATGTTTCGCGAGAGTTAACCATCGATTGAAGATCCGTTTTATGAGCAGCATCTACATCTACTTTCTCAACCTTGAGAGATATCCTTTTTAAAGTAAATAGTAGTGTCATCAGCATAGATGCCTACTTAGTAACTGATGACGTCTGCAAAAGCATTGATGTCGACGAATAACAGCGTAGGATCTAGGCTGAAGCTTTCATTGACACCTACATTCACGTGAAAGGATCTATAATCTTGCCCGTTTAAAACAATATTTTACGATTCAATAAAAATGATTGCATAAAATCAAACAAACATTCAGAAAAACGGTAGCTCTGGAAATACCGCAGAAGGCCAGCCTCACGAACGCTGCTTGGCCAGCATGCCACACCCTGCATGATATCGTTTTCAAGATTGTTTTTCGGTATTTTTCTCAGTATTCAGTGATGGCCGTTTGCACATCAGCGGTAGACAACAGGATTTAGAAACCATATTGTTTGTCCGATAGTATGTTGTGTGAGGCAAGATGATTAATTAATTCAACATTGAATAGATCCTCTAATGCGTTGCTGACATACGTAAGAGGTTAATAAGGCGATAGTTAGTGGTTCGGAGTGTTCAAAGAAGGTCTTGAAAACACGAATTAGAGATGATACAACCAACGGTTACGCAGGCATATTTGATGTGCAGGGCGCTACATAAAAGTAAAAGATTAGATTGGAGGAGAGTAAAGAGAAAGACTAACCAGTTACAGGGTTTTTTAGAGATAGGCGCAAGAGAAGGCTGGGAATACAAGTGGGATGGCAGATGCAAAGGTAGAGAGAAAGGAACATATATATAGGGTGATGTAGACAGAACTAGAGTCAAGTGGTTAAGAGCTTGGTATTGACATTGTATTTAAATTCCTGGAGGTTGTGGCCATCAGCAAAGTAAGAATATTCAAGTGAATTCCACAGGCGGGAAGTGCGAGAAAAGATATTGTTGGGGCAGAATTTTTCTTGTAGTTTATTTGTATTCTTTTTTTGTCACTCTTTTCCGCTACATGCTATGAAAAGAATTCATTTTTTTCTATGTGAGGAACTGATTTAAATGATTTTCCAAGTTAAATTCGCATAGAAATGAAATTTTGCCCATTAGGAAAATTTATTTTGATATCAAGGTAAACTTTGTCTTAATTTTGCAAGGGTAAGTGAGTTGAACCGTTTTGGTAATACATACAAATTAGGATTTCTAACAGTTTTGTAATGAGGCGATAGTTGTAGCGTTGTTCTGATGGACAAAAAAAACCCTCTGACTCACTGTTTACGGACGGTCCCTTCCAGTTCTACTTTAAGATATCCAGATCGAATTTCATCATTTCAAATTCTATGCAACGTTTTTCTAATCTGCAGTGCATTTCAATTTTCACCAAATACAGAGTACAACATTTTTTCGTATGCACAGATTTTGAGTGCTTACAGGCAGCAGTTATATGTTTTCACTCCATCTCTTTTTCTCGCGCGTGATCTCGCTTTTAAAGAATGCGTTAATATTTATTTTTTGCGTTACTGTAGAGAAAAGCAGATGCAAATGCGGGCCTTTTTTTCTGTTAAATCTTAATGTAACCAAACATGTAATGGATTCATATGTGCTGATGTTTTCGCGTGTTTTCAACGCTCATGGGAGATAGGTGAAGTATATCATCATTGTCCTGTATCGGGTGAAATGTATTATGCCTAATCAGATTATTATGATTGCCATGGTCAAGGGCTGCGTACTGAGCGTAAGTTTCCCGGTTTTTCTAGTTTTCTACTGTTGTGAAACAAACGAACAAATTAAAAACCGCAATATCGGATATGACACCATGTCCATGCTGGGCACATGTCATTTTTGCTATATCAATGGTTTTTTCTTTTCCCAAATTAAAAAAAAAAACATCAATGAATAAATATATATCACACGTTCGGCAATTATTAATTTTAAGCTAAATTTTAAAATTGCCAATCGACATGCAAGATTCATACATACCGACGCGTTAAAAAGACTTTATTTTCTAACTTGTACAACTGTCATGAATATTTGCTACGTGTGAAATTAAATCATTAATCCGGACGTTATATATTTAAAACGAACGCTTTTGTTCATACATTTTATATGTGCGTATGCATATTGGCAAATATTACACATCTCACAAATGCATTAGTTCTCATATAACGCTAGTAAAACATAAGGTTTAATATTACACTATGTCTCGTCAATCTGCCAAGACAAAAATTTAGCTAAAAATATGGAAAATGTTATAACGGTCCCGAAACGTATCAAATTTTCTCCTCGTTTTATCTGTGCAAACAGCTTGGGAAATAACCAATATTTTAATAAATATCAGTTCGAAAATATCGATCTTTGTAAGCTAGTATGGCATGATTTTGAAGTGCTTTCACGTGCATATAGATATTCAGCGCTCTCAAAATGGACGAATATATCGTGTGGTTTAGGAGATAAGCAGCTAGAAATTTTAAAATTTTGCAGTTTTAGTTATGCTAATACTGCTTCCTAACGCAGGATTGATAAGCAATTTCTTTTCTTTTTTCTTCTTATATCGGTATAGAAATAAAATTGAACGATTTAATAAGGCTTGGAGAAGTAATAATATGCACCGGTTCCTACATTCAATCAAGGTACATACGTGTAAATTCAATAAAATCCTCAGCTAATCTTCCTTGAAAACCGTGGATACAATTCTTTAAAAACATTCCTGTTTTATGTATTACTATATTTACTTATTGCATAAATCAAATTATTTTCTAGCGCGTTCCTCGATGTATTCCAGGATTCATTCACGGAATTACATAGAAATATTTTAATTCTCCCTTAGGTAAAAAGACTTAAACAAGATCAATATCATATTATCTTCCCTACGGCGTACATATGACTGATTTAATTTGGTTTTTAAGGCTTATCAAACATTTATGAGACATTTATTTAATTCTTTTATGAGTGAATATTGCATTAAGAAAATTTTGAGAGTAACGGTGTCTTTCATTGTTTATTCTATAGCTGGGACAGAAGATTGACTTATACTTTTTCCATATATATATATGTTCGTAAGGGAATATAACGAACCCTGTTTGAATTTGAAGTCAGCTCAATGACTTTGGAGTTGGTATGCAAAAAACATCGACCTTGTATAGATTTCGGACCTCGAACACTTTAAGGCTAGCCTCAGTTTTTCAACGGCTGAAAAAGTTTAGAAATTCTAGGAAATAATTTTACATACTAAACTTTGATCCCTGAGTGAAAACTGACTTAAGATTATATAATATTTTGCTAAACGTAGCTTAGTTACATGTAAGTAAAGAAAACCAAGTGTGAATCAGATTAATTAGATATATTTTATCAAACTTGTTAATCATTACACCATGTCGAATTACCGGAGACATTATATAATCATAGTAAATTTTACATTGTTGAAATTATTCCTTACGATAATGCCACTAAGATGTAGGCGCAACAAGGAAAGAAAGAAAATGACATGATTTTAGAAGAAATCGGAAACTCAGTCCTGCACAAGAAACAATGGATAATCCCTGTTGAGTTTAAATGGACGAAGAGAATTGTGAACTGTGCGACAGGCAAGATTATCCTCTCGTATTGAGAAAAAAATATATAAATATTATAGAAAATTTAGGCAAAGACTTTAGACGAATATCGATGCGAGTTGAATTAAGGACAAATTTGAAACAAAATATTCAGTAGTAATCAAAGTATCATCCTTTCTTTCTGTTAAAAAAGACAGATCGGAGTGTGAGCAGGGCAAAAGGCAACTCCTTTTTTCTGACGACGTTCAAAATATAAGGAACTAGTTTACCTATCATATAAAAATTTAAATAATGGTATATTTTATTAATGTAGTTCAAATTGCAAAATCACTATTCATTTCTGTGCTGAATATGTATTATGAGATAAAAAATAATTACCGACATAAATAAAATAAGGTTTTCAGTAAAATAAGATTGTTGCAATCTTTGTAGTCATGACAGAACGCATAATTAATTTTAAAGCAGCTTCCTATATACGCTGCTTAGATATACCGAGAAGCAAGTTCACTATAGAGAATAATAACTTAGAGAAAATATTGACCATGAAGCAATAAAAAAGGGCCCAAGAAATGACAATATAGATAAAGTTCAATGAAGTCCCTCTAGCAGAGCAGAAGCACGGCGTAGATTATCCCAAGACACAGATACATAACGGAAATAACGGATGTGACGTGTCACACATATATCTTAACCTGAAAGAATCGGTTTGCGAGTATGCAATTTTCTACTGAGGAATACATCCAATTCTAATCTGCCAAGTGTATAATATTATCATATCTTCTTAACAAAATTTACTTCTCGTCAATGTTTGTGATATGGAACTTCATACGAGATTTCTGTAACTGTTTTAACTTACACGAGAGTTGTTGATAGGACGAAACATTTTCTTCCAGCATTTACTCTTCTGCGCACACGGGCCCTGGAATACTGAAAGAAGACAACAAATATTCGATGAACTATGAAGTCTGCACAGCTTACATATTTACAACAATAAGAAATTGTATGAAAAGAAACTAATCAAAATATGTATAATAGATAAAACATTTAACAACATTTAACAAAAAAGAAACTCAAATAGAAAGAGGAACAGAACAAAGAAAGAATGAAAGAGAGACCAATAGAAAAAGGAAATTCAGAAAACAAGCAATATTAATAGTCAAACCGTCAGACTGAAACAAAAAAAAAAGAAAGAGCGAGATATAATCAAACAGACAGAAAAGGTAACGAAAAAATGAAGGATAGAATAGAGAGGCTATTTTTCCGGTCCAGTTAGTATAGAAAATATATATATCTTTTAAGCTTATTGTACCAGTCTGTGTAAAAAAAAAACTCACGAATAATATGAGAATGTGAATGAAGTCAGGATTCCATATCATAAACGACTCATTACAGATTCCTCTTTGGATTTGAACAAGAACCTTTAAATACATAGCAAAGATATCTAATCATATGTGACATTTGTCTATAATTCTGAGAGGAAGTAGTATTTCCAGTATTTACATCATTTAGATTAATGACCTCATTTTTGTTGACATTTGTACGACATTTCGGCCATTGTACGCTCCAGCATTCATCAGGTGCTAGGGATATATAATCTAGTAGATATAGAAGCTGATTAATTCCTGTGACTTGACCCAAAGAGTTGTGTGTTCAATATCGGGCTACAGTTGAGGTAGATAACTCATGGCTACCAAAAGAGGCACTAGTACGCACGTAATGAAGACTATATACCCTAGTGATGGTAATAATATGTTTGTTTTGAAATTCCTAGCACCTGGAGCAGTTCTAAGAGTACAATGGCTGAAACGACGTACAAATCCCAACAAAGATGATGACAAACAGTAAATACATTTGGGTAAGATAAAATTTTTCAAGAAAACTCTCAGGATACAGTGAATAAAATTACGTAGTAGTGTAACACCCCAACTGACCGTCCGAACAATTTTCTCCGGCGGCCGTTCTCCACGCTGTGATGTTGCCGGGAGTTTGTTGAAAATGTCGGCCGAACAGCCGGGGGTACAAGATTGAACTATAAGGAACGAACTTCCACAATTGGATGAGTTGAAAAGGATGCTTTATACGTTTAGAGCTAGCCTTTTCAGTTGGGGCAGGCGAATGTGACACACAGCTCTAACTCCAATGGAGATCAACAAATCCGAACTGGACGAAACAAGACGAACGGAGATTCTACTTCACTCACACGCCCGGCGAAACTCCCCTTCACTTAACTGACTTCTATTTATTTAAATGAATCCGAAAATCCGGAAATGCTTTAGACCAGCGGTGACAAACATTGGCGACTGTAAGTCTAAACTTTTAGTTATCTTTTTTTTTTATCTTAATAAAGCTTCCGCCGGAAAATTCTTAATGTGTGATCAAGATACAGTAAAGGACAGCCTTTGACCGGGTCATTCGAAAACCTACCTGCTGAACTTTATCACTGAGTCAAATATTTACCGGAAGAGTGGTAGGATTTAAAACAGTAATCGGATACCGTTGTCCCTTCCACAATTTTCCTCATAAAAGAAAAAGAGTTTATTTACTTATTTTTTCCTCTTCTTTTTCACTTTTGTTAAATATGTTTTTAAACTATTTTCTATTCTAATCTATTTTCTAATTTAATCTATTATAATAAAATACATATATGCCTAGTTATCGTGTCACAGTAGTAAAACGAACATTTGATTTAATATAATCTTTCTACTTCATTTCGGCAGATGAGTTCATCTCGTGATGTCACAAGGAATCATTCCCATGAAGCTTAGGAGAAGTCATGCTTATGTAAGCCAAAAATAGTTATGAAAAAATCAAAAGACACCAATTTTACTTTGGGTATGTAATATTAACAAGCCTACTCTTGCTCCAGTAAAAAGCAGGTTGTTAATTATGTTTCAGTCCCGATGCTTTCGTAGATTTATCTCTAAAATTTTCAACTAATTCTTTCGGATCTACCTGTCTAAGCGACGTGATTCGTTACTCACGTTATTTTAGAAAATGTGTACTTTTAACTTTATCTTTATTTTTTAATCGTATCATCACGAGCAAGGCGGTAACGCCACTGATGTGCAGGGGGGCTACATAAGAGTAAAAAAGATTAGATAGGGGGAGAGTTAAGAGAAAGACTAACCAATTAGAAAAGAGTAGGAAAAGAATGGTAATGTGGGTGTGATGACAGTTGCAAAGGTTGAGAGAAAGGAAAAGAGATACAAGGTGATGTAGAAAGAACACGAGTCGAGTGGTTACGAGGTGGGTATTGACGTTGCATTTAAATTCCTGGAGGTTGTAGCTGTCAGGAAAGAAAGAATATATATACGAGTTCTACAGACAGGAAGTGCGAGAAAAGAAGCTGAAGGAGTAAAATGTCGTCTGCATTTGGTTGATCTAACTGTAAACGGGTGAGACCCAGTTGCCAGTCTGATTGCACGAGTAAATTCTAAAGAACATAGTTTGGATAGTACTTTTATTTTAATATTTAAACCCAGAAGTATCTTTATACTTTGTTGGATAGAAATGCTCTGAATTGTATGATAAAATAATAAAAAACTGTATGAAAAATAATAAAAATGCGTAAAACAAATAAAATATAAGAAACCGGTATATAAAAAAAAACAGTATAAACATATAATATGTAAAAACAGGTTATTTAATAGCTACAGATCATATTCATGATTCGTTTATTAAGGGACAACCTCAAACCGCTGATCAATATAAAACTGGAATCATGCCAAGCACTAAAGCCGATTCTGTAACGAACACGTTTGATGCTAACGCCGTGGCAAGAAAGAGACATCAAAAATCAGAAAGTTATATCAACTTAATTAATATTTCCAATTATTTAGATGACACCGAAATAGGGAGGTAATTAATATTATCGCAGACAGCACGAGTTACGTAATTAGGAATCCTAGAATCGTTAGCTAAATCTGGATTTAATATCGTAAATATTGGAATCTAAAGGACAAAATTTGTATACTATGCGAAAGAGAATATTCATTATATCAGGATATGAGTTAATTAAAATGACATCCGTCTTCTAACTGAGAATGGCATAGAGTTCTTTGGCACTTAGTTGGGAATTCTCATACAAATATTCGCATTGCGGCGGTTATTTAATTATAAACGACTTAGTTCATGTATTCAATCTATTGTGAATTTTTATAAGTAAAAAACATATAAATTTTCTAAACGTAAATTAATTAGTGTCAAATTCGAAAGTCACTAGTGCCTTGAAAAAAGATTTAAAAAATGTTTTTAGCAATACTTGTCTTTTGACAACTACTAGCATTTTCTTCTTAGCCATCCAATTACACAGGTTTGCTAGACATGGTAATCGCTTTAGCTGTCATGTTGGATTTTTCTACATTGGCTTTTGTTGCTATTCAAGTCTTCTGATTCAAAACATTTAACAACAACTACAAAAGCACATATTCTAAATAAAAATAATATAAATGATATTTTCTGAAGGAAGAATAGTAGCAGAACGTCAGTTGAAATTACACTGATATATTATTTTCAGAAATATACAAAACATAAACGTTACTAATTTCCTTGCAGTGATGTTTGTTTTATTATGTAATTAAATTTTCGTAGTTCGATGTGAAACGTCTTTACAGACTTATTTTATGACAGTCAGACTTATGTGTTTGTGAGTTTGTAAGAAAAATCTTAGGTGCTTATGATTATCTTTCCTATTTTGTGGGTGAACTAAGCATTATATATATATATATATATATATATATATATATATATATATATATATATATATATATATATATATATATATATATAAGGAATGCTATTTCTATAGGTTAAGGTAGTTAATACAAGGGATTGGAGATATATAAGTCTAGAATTTGACATTCAGGTGACAGTCTATTTCCCTCTAAACTGCAGTCCACGTTCCGAATCATATATACGTAAATTTATATATATATATATATATATATATATATATATATATATATATATATATATATATTGTGTATTTAGACATCATTCCCACTTTTATGCTAATATTATTAATATGACAGGGAAAGTGCTGTGTAGATTTTTATGTAATTTTTCATGTTAACTTATAAAAAATATTCTACAACTCAAAATATATACATAAAACAATCTATACTTTTAGTAAATTTAAAGCAAAATACACACTTAATTATAGATTAAACTAAAAAAGAAATTATATACATTTGTTACTGACATCAAGAAAATCAGCTATTGAATGTATCTATATATATTCGTCAATCATATACAAGTCTGTTTCGCTGTGTCATAGCTCATCAGTGTGGCTAGACATCCACTTGCTTCTGACCGGAAACAAAACTTGACCGATTTGGTGTCAGTCGGAGTCATTAACCCGAAAGCTATAGGCGTATAGAATCAGAGAAGGGAGAGTTTAGCGTGTAGCATATGGACGGGGTATACGCACTCCAGTTACCGAAAGAACTCATTCAGTGCTGAAGAATAATACATAAATTTAAGATGCGGTAACTTTTTTAAAACAGTTTCCTCTCTAGAGTGCTTAATCGTAATATATATATATATATTTGACTGATATTCATGTAATTAGATCTTTCTTTTTTAAAACCGTTTTTCCCTTCATCGTAGATTCGTAGAAGGTTTTTCGACACGTCTATAATTATAATCTCATTTACACACACACACACACACACACACACACACACACACACACACACACACACACACACACACATATATATATATATATATATATATATATATATATATATATATAGTGTCGATCACCGTCCTTTAAAAATTCGTCGATTTGTTTCCGGTGATCCAGGGGACACATAAAAAGCAGTCTGATGTAATTTTAAGGAACAAACCATGTCATACGAGAATTTCTTTTCCTTTCTTAAAAATATTTGATCCAAATTGTTTCTTAGTATATAAAAAATATTAATCCTTTTCATATATAAGTTCGATCAATGGAAAATGTTTTATATTATAGTGAGCTTATTTTTATTCACGATGTATTTCATTCGTAAATGATTATCTTTGTTTATCAGTATGCTTACGCTTACCACGGGTATGGCTAAAAATTAATTAAAATAATATTCCTGAAACAACGAGACATTAAGAGATACGATTCCACGCTGCATTTCTTTGTACACGAACATAACGCAATTACATAATTCTTAAAAGTAATTTGAAATCTAAATGTATCTTGTGCGCATATATATATATATATATATATATATATATATATATATTATTGGCTGCAATAAAAAAAACGAGTAATTTACAACATAAACATATGCAAATTTCAATAAGCCACAAAAGCCTTTATACGAAAACAATTGAAATATATTTTGATGTTTACTAATATGAAACATGTTCTCAAAGGAACAGTAGATAAAACAACAAAGCGGGTGATTGGAACAAATGGAGGTCTGACTTACCCACTTAACGATATCTCTTCAAATCGCCTGTCGGTTTCCTATTCTTGTGAATGTCTAATTTTTTTTTTTTTACAGGGTTAGTCAAGGTGAGACAACTTTTTGTCTCTATCACAACAAGGCATTCATAATATTTTCTTAGCTTTAACCGTTCTATAAAAGCTAGTCAAATCAAAATAATTTCATTACACTTCTACGCAAATAAGTTTAAGTTTTCGTATGTTTTCTGAACGTCAAAGACATTTCATTTCTTGATTACAGACATTCTTGAAGGATTCATTTTAAAAAGCACCGCCCATCCTCAAGAAACTGTCACTTTTCAATCCTCCAGCTTATCAAGTTGTCAAAACTTTCGTGGCCTTTTAATATCTTTACTCAGGTTTGTATTTACTGACATAAGAATATCCATCAATGCCGTAAACATTGTATATTGATTTAAATATCCGGAAAGATTTATTTACCAAGTTTTGCTTATAAGGGAAAGGCTCAATTACATGATGTCTTGCGCATATCAGCCGATCTAAAAATCACTACCAAATGTGAATATTTTATAAGTATCTAGCACCAAAGTTAACAGGATGCGGAAAAAGAATTACATCTCTAAACTACAAATTAATTTTATATGTATGAATAATAATATGTGCGCCAAAATTTCCAGCGCTGTTGTTTATTTTAAACAGAATAAATAGAGACATTTCCATTAATAACACCCGGAAAATTATCCACATATTTGTTGCTTAATCAAAAGATTTCGGTTGTTCAACATTTCGAGAATAATTCAGTTTGCTCTCATGCATAAAGATTTTACAGGAAGAAACGTAGTAATGGTCAATAGCCTAGTAGATTGGAGTGTTTTTATTTTATTTAGTGAAACAGGAATTGACATATCAATGGCTGGGTGAGGCAGGGTTTATTTTGACTCGGTGGTAACATGCTTAAAAAGAAAATACTGTAAGATTCCATTAAAGTAAACAATCTGATATAGGATACTACGTAGAACAGCTGAAATCCGTTGAAGCACAACAACCAATATGTTGTAATAATAGCATCATATATGATAGTTTACGTATGAATAATATAAATTATAATTCTTCATCCTTGTCGTTTGAACAGATAATGAATACGCGTTAGATTAAGTAAATATATATTAACAATATAATATCTAGGATACTTTGCATTCATATTATGAATGCGTTAATACTAAAAATAGATTATCATTGTCGTATGAGGAGCTTCACCAGTTAATGTATATGTCCAGGATATTAAGGAGAAGTCTGACTGTATTTAGTATTCATCAAAGATCTGTACTCGTCAGACTCTTTGCTTTCGGTTTGAGAGGAATTCGGTCGAAACTCAAGGGCACGGTCTCGTCTGAGATACATAGACGAAAGCCGACCCTATGTAGATGTGGTGTAGAGAAAATTTTAATATCAGCGTATGCACTCGAAAAGCCCCACGTAATATCATCCTGTGCTATATCCCGCCTTTGTACACAATCCTAAGTAAGTACCGAGTTAATTACAAATTTCACTTGAACTCTATGCCTTTGAGCGTGATTAAACCAGACGAAACTAGGCCGGAGTCTCATCTGGGGAAAACAAGTCATACTCATGACCACAACCAAGATCTTTTACAAAATTATTAAGTACCTACTTCGATGAAATTTCTAATAAGCTGTACTGACTCATGAAGTATGTTCAAGCACGTTTTCTAGTATTCCGCAGACGCACATTTCTATGAAGAAATGGTCACTAGACACTTCCTGGATACAAGGCGTCAACTGCACTGAGAACCAGCAGACGGATTCTGTAAAACCTTAGTAAAACTATTTAAGGAATGTTCAATTTCTTCGTTATCAGCAGAACAAGATCAATCCGAATTGTTGAATGTCATCATAAAGGTTTTTCGGTCCACGCGTATCCGACAAAGAATATGCGAAAACAATACCTTAAATTTACAGCAGGCCTAAGGCCAGAGAAGCGTACTAGATTTAACAAAACAAATTTCTAAAAGTACGATGCAAATGCAATAACTTCCGGACCCTCTGCACATATTTATCCCTTCGCCTATTGTATAACAAATGGACTCTAAAAAAATACCCCTTGGGAATTCTATACATACATAAAGCTAGGTCATTGAGCATAACACTTTCTCCTGTTACACCACGCAACCTTAGATCAGGTCTTTCAAATATGTTATCCACTGCTTTCTCCTGTCTCTTTTTCCCTCTATCTGGCCTGTTGGTATCATGTTCTCCAAGCCATCTTTCCTCATTGCATTTCACAGGAACTTTATCTATCTCTTGCTGATGCTCAGTTTTACTTTTTGTTTTTCGTTTCCACCTTTTCCAAAACCTCATTATTGAAGGAATCCTAGATCCGTTATATTCGCAGCATCCTTCTATAGAACCACCTTTCAGATGCTTCAATTTTTTCCTTCATCTTTGAAGATATAGTTAATCTACCCGTGCATAAACAAAATAGATAAGGCACCCCATATCTTTCCTTACAAATACAGGGATACGACACATTATACGAAGTGGTATGATGTCTAATAGATCAACATTATATCCGGGCAAAATTTCTTGCATCAACATTATTCAGCAGAATTACACGTAGAACTAATTAAGCCACACTTTACAGTCTGCGATCAAGTAGACATGAGAATGCCGTACCCATCATTTTTCAACAATCCAACACCTGATTTTAAACCAGTAGCTACTAAATGTAGGCGACTCATTGATCTGGATATTTTTTTTTTAATTAAAACTGAATTTACTCTTATGCTGATGTATAGTGTAATCTAACAAAATCATTTGCCGTGGAGAGCTGCTGATATGCTAACGACCATTACCGAGTACATATACCAGGCACTCGACAAGAATGGTGAAGCCCGAACCGTTGCCTTGGATATCTCCAAAGCATTCGACAGGGTCTGGCATGCTGGCCTCTTGTGCAAACTGCGGAGCTATGGGATAACTGGACATCTGTCTGACCTCATCCAGTCCTTCCTCTCTAACCGCACATTAAAGGTGGTATTAAATGGGCATGCCTCCCAAAACTACCAGACGAACGCGGGCGTCCCTCAAGGTTCTATCCTAGGTCCCACGCTATTTCTGATCTACATTAATGATCTCCCCGACACCATTAGATCCCAAGTTGGCATGTATGCCGACGACACAACAATCTACTCCCGCATCGATCAGAAACCAGGTCTGGACGACAAAGTGAACCTCGCTGCCGCACTGGAAAGGGACCTCCAATCCGTAGTGACCTGGGGTAGGAAATGGTTGGTAAATTTCAATGCCTCCAAAACAAAGCTGTTATCAACTAACCACCATAGACTATCGCATCTACCTCCCATTAGCATGGGACAGGCTAGCCTCCCAGAGAGTAAAATACTACGCCTCCTTGGCCTTACACTCTCGGCGGACCTCAAATGGAATGACTATATTGAATCCATTGCCAAATCTGCTGCTATGAAAGTCGGCTCTCTGTGCAGGGCCCGGAAATTTTTCCCACCTGAAACTATTCTGCACATATACAAATCTACCATCCGCCCGTGTATTGAATATTGCTGCCATATCTGGTCGGGTGCCCCTGCTGCTCTCCTTGGGCTTCTTGACAAAATACAAAGGAGGATCTGTAACGTGGTTGATACTAACTTGGCAGACCGGCTGCAGCCGCTCTCACACCGGCGTGATGTAGCTTCCCTGTGCCTCTTCTACAAGTACTTTCATGGCTTCTGCTCCGATGAGCTTAGATCACTGGTGCCGCCCAAGCACGAATTTACACGAGATACTAGATTAGCAACTAGGTCCCACCCTTTTACAGTTAAACAAATAAGATGTAACCGTAAATTCTACTCCAACAGCTTCTTTTCTCGCGCTTCCCGCCTGTGGAACTCCCTTCCACAAGTCTGCTTTCCCGACAGTTACAATCTCCAGGTGTTTAAATGTAGGGTCAATAGACACCTCCTATCACACTAACTCCCAACTATTCTCACAACACTCTCATCTACCCAACCCTCATTCTCGGTATCCTCACCCGCCTATCACCCACCCTCTGTTATGTCCTATATTTAACCAGCCTTTCTCCTCTCTACGTAGCCCCCTGCACAGTAGTGGCAGTGACATGCCTTGCTCGGGGTGAAACGCTTATAAAAAAAAAAAAAAAAAAAAGCTCAAGCATTCGTACTCTCCTCTTAGAGCGAGAGAAATAAAATGTTTGTGGAATATATATACCGATAAACTGTTTAGAGTCATCGAGTTCAGCTGCAAATTCTTGAATTACGCTGAAGACCGTTTGGCGTAACTAAAATGATAGCTAGTTGTCAACGAGATACAGACCAGAGAGATAATAATTCTTGCATCGATAATGTAAAATATAAAAGTTACAAGCTAAATCTTAACCAAAGCAGATATTATTTTAGGCGTAATAGTATAATATTTGAAAACATAATCAATAAACATAATATAAAAAATGATGCAGAATGTTGGAATCTAATACTGAACCTTACGGTTTAAAAACATCAACCCATTCTAAGCCTTGCATTAAGCTGTGCGTTAAGAATGATCACACACTATGCTCACTGGATACCGACGTTTTTTAGAAATTAATCCAGCCTCTAACAAGAGTATCAAAATTATCGTTACCACCATAGAAGGAAAATCGGTAAATGTGTTAAAGAGGACTTAGTGAGAGCAGTCATTACTACGCAAATAGAGCAGGAAGCCTATGTTATATCGAACGTCTGATAAAAATGGAAACATTATTCGGTTGGAGCTTCTTACTTTCCTTTTCGTGTCTGCTAACAGCGATGTCATCTGCACATCATACATTCTTCAAGATTGTGTCCGCCAAAGATGTATCCTGGTAGGATTTGTAGTTCTATCAGAATTGCCTCACTGTACAGTTAAATAAATCTGGTGAGAATACACATCCATTTTTTTTCACACTTTTCTACTTTTGTATATCGGTTGAACAGATTTCCTGTCCGTATGTAGAAATTTAGCTGACAGTATAGGTTAATTATTATTCAAATGTATTTCGCGAATATGTCGATATTGCTAAGCAGCTCAAACAGATCGTTGTGATGTACTTTGTAGAACGCCATTGGGTAGTCTATAAAATATAGGTACATATCCTTCTTCATATGTATTGCACTTTCTGATAACATCCAGAATATAAATATCGCATTCCTTGTTCCAATATTTTTTGAATCCCCACGTTCTTGTCCTGTCTCTAGCCTAATTATTGATTGTCTAATGGTGTTCATATTCGTTAGCACCTGACTTATTAGGTAGTCCTATGACAAACTATTGCATATTTTTTAGTATATCACCACTGGTGTAGATATCGTTTATTATTTTCTAATCATGTCTGCACCGAAATCGTCTAAGGTTTTCAGCGTCTCTATTACAGATTTGTCTGAATCTACCACTTTGTTTCTTTTTTTATTTTGTCCGGTGCAACTTCAACTTTAGATTTTACTATTTCCAGCACCTCAATATTTCAGTTTATTGCTGCCAGTTTGCTTTCGCTGTGGAAAAGATCTCCGATATATTCGTAACATCTCTAAACGATTTTTTTCTTATATGATCGTAACGTGCTTGTATTTTAGGCATATTGTTGATGAGCATGTTTTGGTACTGTTAGTTCTCTTAATTTTTTATGCATACTTCCATTATTTGTGATACTCAATCTATTTATGGATAATTTTCTTTGGGCGATTCTTCTTTAGTCTAACTACAATTGTTTCTTTATTTTCTTTTGTAGTTTTCTATATTCCGCTACATGACTTGGCATTATTTTCTCTTTTCTTTGCATCAAACCTAGAATATCATTTGTTATCCACTCGTTTTTTTTCTCCGACGTCCGTTTACATTTACCATAATATTTTCAGAAAAGCTTCATTTAGTGTGTCCAATTTCGAGTTTCCGTTTTTATTTTGTTATCATCATTTCTTTGGACATTGTCAAATATTTTTCCTTAAGGCCGATCAGGAGTCAGTTGTATTGCAATACGGGTACAGCGCTAGGCTTCTTCAATTTCCGAATTTCAGTTTTAGTTTACATATAACATTGAGATGATCGCTTTCGCAATAGGCTCTTGGCCGATTTTTGATGAGAATATCTCCATTGCTGACGCCTAACGAAAATTATCGGTAGAAGATGCGGAAGAGATTACGAAATTATCTAAGACTTACGCTGAAAATAAAACAAGGTTTTCTTGTACTTAGCATCAACAAATCATAAATGTTACCCAACCCTACAAAAAATTGCATAAAATTAGGTGATGACAACGACTGACAAAATATACGCTGTTTCATTTCGCGATAATATTTTCCCATTAATGAATCTGAATTGAATACATACATTCAAGAGAACTCTGCTTGTACTGAGGGATCCTCACACACCTGTCGAGGTTTTGACTAAGAGCTGAGTGTCGTCTGGGGTAAATGGTCTAGAGCACGACTTCCAGCATGCTGGGTATATAGTGGCATATCTCGCCTCTTCAGGAAGTCTCCGATAAATACCTGATTTATTAAAGATCGAAACTTGTCGGAATATCTGCCTCTAGGTAAAGAAGAACCAAAGCAAATCCATGATGAAAGGTAGAATCACTTTTTTTTAATCATTTCACCCCAAGCAAGGCATTCCACTGCCACGATTGCGCTTGGGGCTACATAGGGAAGGTAAATAGGAAGAGTGGTTAGATATAGGAAGGGGGTGATAGATAGTTGGGTGGGAAGAGTGTTTGACAGAATGGAAGTTTGTGTTTTAGGAGGTGTCTATTAACCTTACATTTAAACTCCTGGAGATTGTAGCCGTCGGGGAAGCAGACATGTGGAAGAGAATTCCACAGTCGGGAAGTGCGAGAAAAGAAACATTTGGAGTAAAAGTTGCGGTTGCATTTTATCAGTTTCACTGTAAAAGGGTGAAATCTAGTTGCTAATCAAGTATCTCGTGTAAATTCGAGACTAGGGGCCACCAGTGATCTAAGTTTATCGGAGAAGAAGCTGTGAAAGTATTTATAGAAGAGACATAGGGAAGCCACGTCGTGCCGGTGAGAGAGAGAGACTGCAGGCGGTCTGCTAAGTCGGTATCGATCACATTACAGACCCTTCGCTGTACCTTGTCTAGAAGCCCAAGGAGCATAGCAGGGGCACCCGACCGGATATGGCAACAGTATTCAATGCACGGGTGGATGATAGATTTATAAACGTGCAGGATAGATTCAGACGGAAAAAACCTCCGGGCCCTGCACAGAGAACCGACTTTCATAGCAGCGAATTTAGCAATGGATTCGATATAGTCATTCCACTTGAGATCCGCTGAAAGTGTGAGACCAAGGAGGCGTAGTGTTTTACTCTCTGGGAGGCAAGCCTGGTCCATGCTAATGAGAGGTAGGTGCGATTGTCTATGTTGATTAATTTATAGTAGCTTCGTTTTAGAAGCATTAAAATTTACGAGCCATTTCTTACCCCAGTCCACTATGGATCGGAGCTCCTTCCCAAGCTCGGCTGCAAGGTTAGCTTTGTCGCCCACACCAGATTTTTGATCGAGGCGAGAATAAACTGTGGTGTCATCGGCGTACATACCTACTTGGGATCTTATGGTATCAGGGAGATCATTAATGTAGATCGGAAAGAGCGTAGCACCTAGGATAGAGTCTTGAGTGACACCCGCGTTCGTATGGTATTTCTGGGAGGCATGCTCATTTAATACCACTTTCAATGTGCGGTTAGATAGGAATGACTGGATTAATTCAAACAATTGTCCAGCTATACCATAGATCCGAAGTTTGCATAGAAGGCCAGCATGCAAAACTCTGTCGAACGCTTTAGATATTTCCAAGGCAACGGTTCGGGCTTCACCATTCCTATCGAGTGCCTGATATATGTACTCGATGATGGTCGTTAGCATATCAGCAGTAGACCTGGTGAAGCGGAAACCATACTCCTTGTCCGAGAAGAGCCTGTGTGCTGTGAGATGCTGAACCACCTCGGCGTTGATAATGGCTTCGAACACTTTGCCAAAGATCTGAAGAAGACTGATAGGTCTGTAATTTGCGGCGTCCGTGGGTTCTCCAGTGTTTTTAAATATAGGAACTACAGAGGAATATTTCCAACAGGCAGGAAAGCAGGAAGCAGAGAGGCAGAAGTTGTAGAGCTTAGAAAGTACAGAGGAAATTTCTGGGGCACATTTCTCTAAGACTATGATTGGGATTTCGTCCCCTCCGCTCGCTTTGTGAGGGTCAATTTTTGAGATTATCTTAGAGACAAGCGAGAGTGTAATATAGACGTCATTCAGTTGAGCATCAGTTCTAGGTGGGAAGTCGGATGTAGAAACTCCAGACGAGTCCAATCTCGAATTATTCGAGAATCTGCGGGCAAAGGTGAGTTTATTAGTGGGGGTATTGTGGACTTGCTCTTGTTAAGTACTCTTTTACAGAGTCGCCAGTAGTCCTTGGTGCCAAACTTAGAGGATGCTATGCGTTGCTTCATTCTGGCAGCAAATCACATCTTAGCTTCGTTAAGTATCTTTTTACACTTATTACGAGCTGAAGCGAAAAGGCGTCTGTTTTGGTCCGACGCGTAGCTCCGATAGTTTCGGAAGAAATGATTCCGGTGGGCAATGGCGGCCGAGCAAGCGGGCGAGAACCATGAAGACGAATGAGATTTAAGCTGAAATTTCCTGGCAGGGATGAAAGCATCGATGCCAGCCTTAATCCAGGAGGAGACCTCGGATGCACATTCTTCGATGGGAAGTTTAAAACTTTGTTCCAATGGACGTCACAGAGGAAATCTTGGAACGAATCCCAGTCTGCTCTTTGGCAGCAGTAAGATATTCTACTTGTCTGTGTTTCTTGGGTGGGAGTGGAATGAAACGTTGACGGAACCTACGGTGTGGTCAGAGTTACCAAGTGGGCAGAGTTGTCTGGTAGTGCAAGAGTCTGGAATGGAAGTAAAGCAGAGGGCTAGCTGTGAGTCCCTTTCGTTAGGGTTGTCGGAGAAACGCGTGGGGAATTTCACCACTTGCGTAACGGATTGGGTGATTGAAAAAATCATGGTGTGGACACCAGCAGGGTCGGTGACAGAGTTCTCCAGCCACTTGGTGTGGTGGGACTTAAAGTCACCAAACACGCATATATGGGTGGAGGGATGGGAAGAAATGGCTTCTGGGATAAATGACGAATATAATACTCTTTCGTTAAATAAAGAATATAATACTGTTTCATTAAAAACAGCATATCTACTTAAATACGAGTATCGATAAAAAATAATGTTCAAATAATTCATTTCAAATTGTCGGTTGCTTATAACCAATTTTCGTTAAAATTCGTAGATTTCCGTAACATGTTTACATTTGTTGACATTATGATACATTTCAGAGCAGATATGTTTGTTTACGATGGATCAAAAATTTTGTTATATAGGCTTGATATAAACCTCGTTTAGACTAGAGGCTATTGGTGGTCGAGAGGTCTATGACATTACAAGATCAAATGGTAGCTTTTTCTTATATAGATAGGGGTCGTAGGTTCGAATCCTGCCGTATGGCACATATTTTCGTAATAAAAGTTTATCGTAAATATTCAGGCCGGTAGAAATAAATATATAATACTGTTTCATTTAAAACAGAATATCTACTTAAATACGAGTATCGATAAAAAATAATGTTCAAACAATCTCTCTCTCTATATATATTCGCCATATAAAACTTTCTGGCTTATCTCTCAATCCCTATCTATATATATCTGTCTTTTTATCTCTCACTATGTATATAATATTTATTCAAAACGAATGGTGGTCACTTGACAATACACAAGAAGTGTTAAAAACGAAACGAAATTACTTTCTAGTGATAATATAACGTACATATATTATAAATTTAAATATATTAAAGTGATATATTAAATATATTCTAGTGATAATATAACGTACATATATTATAAATTTAAATATATTAAAGTGATATATTAAATATATTCTAGTGATACTATAACGTACATATATTATAAATTTAAATATATTAAAGTGATATATTAAATATATTCTAGTGATAATATAACGGACATATATTATAAATTTAAATATATTAAAGTGATATATTAAATATATTCTAGTGATAATATAACGTACATATATTATAAATTTAAATATATTAAAGTGATATATTAAATATATTCTAGTGATAATATAACGTACATATATTATAAATTTAAATATATTAAAGTGATATATTAAATATATTCTAGTGATAATATAATGTACATATATTATAATTTAAATATATTAAAGTGATATATTAATATATTCTAGTGATAATATAACGTACATATATTATAAATTTAAATATATTAAAGCGATATATTAAATATATTCTAGTGATAATATAACGTACATATATTATAAATTTAAATATATTAAAGTGATATATTAAATATATTCTAGTGATAATATAACGTACATATATTATAAATTTAAGCAAAAAGTAAGTGCTCTATTATCTAATGAGCCCCTTTTAAGAAAAAAATTGGGCTATTAGAATTTTATTCCATCGATACCAACCTTTTGCTTTTTCAGAGATAGTTATAGATATTCAAACTAAATATGTATAAACTATCTGTCTATCTGTCTATCTCTCTCTCTGTATCTCTCTCTCTCTCTCTCTATATATATATATATATATATATATATATATATATATATATAGTTTACTTTAAAGTTGAACTCATGTAAAAATATCTATAATATTGAAGCATAAGATTGCATACAAATATTTAGATTAAATAGTTAGTATTAAATATCCCATGACCTTTGATATCCATTAAACAAAATCAAACAACCAATCGCATGATATTTAATGTTGTTTTAGTATCATTCTATAGAATTCAGCTTTCTCGTCTTCTATCTCTTTTTCTCATCATAAATCAAATTATCCATTCCCCGCTACTCCTGTGTATATAGACTAGGGACAAAAAACTAATAAAAATTCAACGGTCTTTTCGGGAAGCAAGTGAAACTATTTCTATCCGATGGGAGGTGTTTTGTATGGTTTGGTTCTCCTTAGGGTAAGACCATTAATATTAAAGTTTAACTACCATCCCGTTGGAAGCAGCTATGCAATTCCCCATCCCAACAAAATATAATATAATTATTGTTAATGTAAATATATAGCCACCCCATTTACATTTAAAGATTGTTTTACATAATCATCATAATCATCATCAATTGTATCATAATCGCTATCATCACCATCATCATCAGTTATGTGCCTATTTCTTGTCTGTAATATTTGCAGTTTTATTATAATGAAACATTCGGTAGAAAATGAACAGCCAGTGATGCTCTCGATTGAAAACAAGATTTTCGTAAAAATTATTTTCTTGAAGTTCAATAATTATAATTGGTCTATTTTTTAAGGTTTCCTTCATTTCAGGGGACTTCTATTAGTCAGCACCGTCTCTATATCGCAGTTTCCTCTTAGATTTGCTATCGATGTTCATTATAGTTGTTGAAATTCATCAAATGATATGCTTTCCTGTATTTGCTCACCTTCATGATTCTGTAGCGCTAATCCCTAATTTTTGAAGCCTCGACTTCTGTAAGAGATACATGTTTCATTGCAACACGTTACAAGGCCTCTGATTGGGAGGTTAGGAGGAGCATGGAACCACCTCTTAATTGCTGTTGTTCGCTGCTACACTCTGAACCGGAGTCGAAGCAACTGTTAGGGTCCCAGCTTTGGGTCAATTGTTACGCCCCGAAATACAGTCAATGCACTATGACAGTATAAAAATAAACTTTTATGAAAAAGATATTTGAAGAAAAAAATTACCAGTAATTCATCTTTGAAGGAAAAAAATTATTATTATTAATTTACAGGAAAAAGGATTGCCGTAATACGTTCTTTAATACAAAACTAGAATACATCATCGGTTTACTATGATAAAATAGAAAAGTTCACCAAAAACTGACTAAATCAACTTTCTGATTATAACCGAACTTTAAAACAAATACAATACGGAGGTTGATATCAGTTAAACAAAACTCAAACTCAAACTCGTTTCATTTGTTGGAAGCTATTTTTTACTCTGAGAAAGCAGTTCTATACAGCTAACATATTAGATATATCTGATCGAATTTGTCTATTTACACGATTTTACTATGAATTTCACAATCCGCTGAGGTTATTTGGGAGCATTAAATAATGCTCTTTATTAATGTCACTCCTTACTTTCATGATCGTTGATGCTCTAAGCAACAATTGATTCTTTACAAACCAATGCTTTACTCTGCAATCTGCTCACGCACACTTCTTCGAGAAGTTACACACTGCTTGACTATATATCTCCCTTCCTTTATATATATGTAAAATATTTTTCTAGCGGTCTTCACTGATATTGCACCCAGGATAGATCCACTTTTTTGTATTTTATGCATAATTTACATATTAGTTAGTTTTTCCTTCTACTCGTACTATTTGATCACAGATACCGTTCATGACATTCTCAGCATGTTTGGAGATTTGATTTGATTTGTTTTTGTTTTTTTATAGCTTATCATCGCATTTTGAGTTATTAAAATCCTAAATATTATTATTTTAAGTCGATGTCCAATCTGTTAAGGTAAGGGTATTAATCATTAAAAGTCATAGGTTATGCATATATATTTTAAGAAGATAATAGGTAACCCTAAATTTGAAGAGATTGAGGATGTATTAATCGTGGAAGCAAACACATGATTTGTTTGCTTGTGAGGCTTAACGACCTATCAATCCTTATGGGATCATTTTAAGGTCATAACCAATGATTTTTGGTAAAGTTATTTTATTTTTACAACATTTTCTTTTCACTATTCATTGGGATCTGTATTTAAGAGCAGGGTCCCCAAGTCCTACAATTGTTATTTAACCCATAACTGGAGGGAATGGACGGATTAATACCTTTCCCAAGTGTACCAGCGCTTAAGTGAATGCAGGGTATTCAACTGGAATTCGAACTCGGCTCACCGATTTTTCTTTCCGAGGCGATATCCACTGCACCACAACGCACACCCGTCACTATACGCTTA
Organism: Ascarosepion bandense; assembly: GCA_037127315.1. NCBI lineage: Eukaryota > Metazoa > Mollusca > Cephalopoda > Sepiida > Sepiidae > Ascarosepion > Ascarosepion bandense. The sequence continues at coordinate 321,967 of JBBBDQ010002034.1, read as the reverse complement.
CAGCACCTGGTATTCTTAAGCGTTCACCCATCTAAGTACTGACTAGGCTCAACGTTGCTTAACTTCGGTGATCAAGCGAGAACCGGTGTATTCAACGTGATAGGCCGTAAGCCTCGCAAACACATGAGGAATCGGTTAAAAATAGCAATGGTTATAGAATACATTTGGATTTTTTATGACTGAATATTGAATAATAATTTATTTAAAATAACAAACTTTTTTTTTTATTTTTTTAGGTACATTGTACTATTTATCTGGAGAGAGGATGACGGATTCATACAATTTCCAAGAGTGCTTAACAACTTATCAATATATTTTGTGTTATTTAACATTAAAATCTGGATGTGCGTTGTGGTGCAGTGGATATCGGCTCGGAACGAGAAATCGGGGTGCCGAGTATGAATTTCAGTTGAATTCCTTGCATTCACTTACAGGCAAATACCCTTGGGAAAGGTATTAATCCGTCTCTTACCTCCAGTTATGTGTTAAATAATTGAACAGATTGGGTTCTATAGCATTGGTCGGCAACCAGTCTACCGCAGAAAGCATGGCAACCTACTGCGGGATAATCTTCTGCCCAGTCAGTCATGTCACTTTCGAGACATGATCGCCCAAGCGTGTATCACGTATGGCACTTAACTGACTGAATATTGAAATAATACTTTCTTCTATGATTTTCACACTGTACAAAGCCAAATAACCCCTCAAATTACAGCGTTAATTAATAGCCCTATATTTTAACAGATTCAGGTTTTAGTAATCGGACAAATATTCCTTTAGGAGTCGGTTTCACTTAGAATTGTAACAATAGTTATTTTATGCGAGTGAATATTGCACTGACTTTTAATTGAGAATATATATATATATATGTGTGTGTGTGTGTGTGTGTGTGTGTGTGTGTGTTTTATTATAGATTCATCTCGCATGTTTTTTTTCTGAAAATGGGTCATAGATTCATATATTGTTCGAAATCTTTGCGCGAAAAGTGAACATAACGAAACCGACAGCAATCTCTTTTCGGTTCTCCAATTTTTAATTTCTGGACGCTAGTCGGTACTTTCTTATTCCGACGTACCACATAAGATGCTGTTCTTCATATCCAAGGAAACTGTCAAATTCTCACTCTGATAAAAAATACATTTATCATAGAACGGCAGCACACATTTCATTGTTTCCAACAAATGAGTGATGTAATTATTCCTGTCCTCATGGCTGACAAGGTAGTATAATTTTTTTATTTATTTCGAGTCGATATCTTTTATACCACAATACACATCCGATTGTGTCACTCAGTTAAGTGTCACACACTCGGCGGTCATATCTCGAAAAAGACATGACTGAATGGGTAGAAGATTATTCCGCAGTAGGTTGCCATTGATTTCTACGGTAGACTGGTCACCAGCCAAGGCTATCGAACACAATATGTCCTATTATATAACCCATAATGCGAGAGAAGAGGCAGATTAATACTTCTTCCAGGGTATCTGTGTGTAAGTTAATGCAAAGAATTCAACTGGAATTCGAAATCGGCTCACCGATTTCTCATTCCAAGTTGATAACCATAGAATCACAAAGCACATCTAAACATTACTGATCCTGATGTTGGGCCCGAACCCATTACCCCGAGATTAAAAGACTCATGCTCTACCGACTGAGCTAGTCGATTGAGTACTGCGCTTAAATTCTTAAAATCGAGATATTCAGTCAAGAAAATCTTGCTGCTTACTTTCAATACCTTGAAAATGAAATTAGTTATATTCTACCATCATCGACTAGTACCAGGATCTACCGCCGGTTAGGTTGAAGGCATGAACACTCGGAAATGCACCATGCCCTGAAAGACTATTAAACTCACACATGACCATAATTAGAACACGTACTTACGAGGATGCGCATTGTGGTGCAGTGTATATCGTCTCAGAACGAGAAATCGGGGAGCCGAGTTCGAATTCCAGTTGAATTTATTGCATTCACTTACGCACAAATACCCGTGGGAAAAGTATTTATCAGTCTTTTCCGTCCAGTTATGCGTTAAATAACAGGACAGATTGGGTTCTGTAGCCTTCATTGACAACCAGTTTACCGCAAAGGGTAATGACAACCTATTGCGAGATAATGTTCTGTCCAGTCAGTCATGTCTCTTTCGAGATATGTTTGCCCAAACGTGTTCCACGTATGTCAGTTAAATGATTGACTCACGAGCCATCACTAAAGATACAGCGAGAATGTTCAATTCCAGTAAATACTTAACTCCATGTGGTGCCCTCTATTTTAATAAGAGCCAGATTAGGCAAATAATGAAGAACTGTTGTCATATATTGTGGGAGCTACGCAGACCGAACTTTACAACTTGGATAGAATCCAAAGGCGTATCTTTATTCTTGGAGGTAACGAATTATTTTTACCACCCTCTAGTGGCTCTCTCACAGGCTGGATGCAATACACCTCTTGTTGGTCTATCGAAACTCTCAAGGAGAGTGTTCAAACGGATTATTTTCTTGTTTCTTGCCAGGATTGCCATTCAGAGCAAGGCCTCACTATAACACTTATATTGTAGAAGACTAACCCCATCCCCTACATATTCCATCAGTATGCGAAAGAGATAATTAAATGAATGGCTAGATAATGGTTCTCCTCCGAAGCTGGGTACGTTAGGTTACACACGATGAAAATGATTAATCGATCGGAGTATCACATGAATTCATTTCATAGGATAAATCTCAAAAAGAAAAAAGAAACGAATACTGAACTCTTATGCAATATCAGTTGTTCTATATAACAGTTTCGATCTTCTCAAAGATGAAGAAGTACTTGAAGCATCAGAAATGTGATTCTACAGAATGATATTGAGGATATGGTGAATCGAACATGTGAGCAAAGAGAAAGTTAAAAAAATAAGGACAAAAATATTTAACATCGGAAAGAGACAGATGAAATTTCTAAAATATAGCATAACATTAAAAGTCCATGATCGATTTCAGGACGTTGGCGATCATGGACTTTTAACATGATGCTATATTTTAGAAATTACAGGCAATATAAATATGAAAGAAATAAGTTTTTCTTGACAACGCAACCCATTTATCTCTGGGGCCCTCTCAGAGGACGTTTTTCCGATCACTCAATCTTAACTTGGACAGGTCTAGTGCTAACCATTACCTTTCTTTCTTATCTGTACACATTGCCTACTAAGATTACACTCAAACTCGAGTCATGTATAGTGAGAAAATTACTATATAAAAGTAGGTACCTCCAGTCTTTTTTCGATACATATATTTAAATTGAAATTGTAAAAATAAATAATTTATCTTCAATCATTAAAATTACTTTTAATTGAAAGCCAAGAGATACACTTTAATAATTTTAGTAAGGAAAACAAACTGGTGTATTTTTAAACTAAATTATCTTGACTGGAATCTTAATTTTTTCTGATTATAAAATATTTTTTAAATATACCGCCATTTTTGATTGGTCGACATATTACGTAAACAGTAGACAAATTACTGTTTTAAAAATCTTGTAAAAATAAAATATACCCCGCTGACATGTTATTTAAATCAATTTTTAAAATTAAGACCAACCTTTACCTGATTTCCATCTAGTAATAATTGCTTACTGAAAAAATTTACAAATAAAAAAAATTAACTACGGTCGCCTTCTTTTATCTGCGTTATAGGAGTGACAAAGATTTGTGACCGACGGAAGCTAAGTAAAGCTAAGTATGGCGTCAAACGCCTAGAATATAATATTGAGTAATAATGGGAATGCGTTCTTCTGTGGTTTTCTATGTAAGGGGGAATAAACCGAAACTCCTGTTAAATTCTATAATCATTTTACCACTATAGAATGTCGTAGTCGTACGTAATAAATATGAACATATTTGCACACAAAATCTTTCTTTAACTTACTTTAATATAATTGGTGAACGATTTTTATTAAAATTTTCAATTTTTGATAGGCAATATAATCATTATCTTTAAAGGATTTTAAAATATTTTTAGAACTTTATGAATTATTATAATAGAAAAATGGAAACAATTCTTTTAAAATGTTATTAATAATCAAAAAAAAAATTTCTTCAGACTATAATGTTCTTAATTATTATTATTTATTCCAGCAATTAAATGCTTATCAAATTCAATTTCATCAGACTTTTATTGCATATTTTCTTTTACTCTCCGGAGCAGATTTTCGGATAGTGTCGTAAAATTGAAAACAAACAAAACTACATTATTTATATTTGTTGATGAGTCCTACGTTTAACTAATAAAAAATAATTTGCAGCGAATTAAAATTTATTAAAATTTTATGGATTTACGTGGAAGAGGTTAACAGGGTAAAAAATGTCTCCAAGATTTTTAAAAAGTAATAATTTTAAAGGTAATTTTATCTATTTCTTAAAACGTACTGAAAGTTTCATTAAAATCCGATAATTCTTTGGTTTTTGCAAGAATTTCAAATTTAATGTGTTAGTCATTGGAAAAAATTGCGTTCTTTAATATTACGTGAACCATTGTTAACAGTCGTAACATTTTCTGCAACGCTAACTGAAATAAAAAAAACTGCCAAAATTTCGAACATGTTAGAAATGAGTAAAAAAATTTAAAAAATAAATAAAAATTATTTTGATCTTTCCTCTTAATTATATAAAAAAATTTGATGGAAAATGTTCGTTTTATTAAGTTTTGGACCTTTTTATTCTTACTATGCAGTATTTTTTCTATTTAATGTACAGTCCTGATCAAAAGGTTAAGACCACTTAAAAATCTATAAAAAGAAATCTTTTTCTTACAGATAGATTTTAAACTCCTACCACTTAAGGTTGACAATACTACAATCTAAAAGTTTATGGAAACAAAAAGCTACATTCAAAACATTTTATTTAGAAATTTACATTTTTATTAAATGAGGCGATTTACGCATGATCAAAATTATAAGACCAGGGGTATAAATTGTTAGATATATAATAATTATGACGTTTTTAGTTCAGTTAGAGATTAGCAGTCACTGCGTAAAGGTGTTAACATGCCTAAAGCAAGCAAACTAACCAAAGTTGAGCGTTCTCGAATTCTAGAATTCCATAAGCAAGGTTTGTCACAGCGGGCGACTGCAGCTAAGGTAAATCGCAGTAAAACTGTGATTTGCAACTTTCTAAAGAACAGTGAGAATTATGGAAAAGCAAAATCCTCTGGTAGGACCCCAACAATTTCTCCCGCATTGAGTAAGAGAATAAGACGGATTGTTCTGAGAGAGGGGGGACTTTCTTATAGTCAAATTAAGATGGTCACATATGCTGATTGCATTCCCTTAACCATCAGACGACAGTTATGACAAAAAGGCATGGTAAATAAAAAGCATAAACAAATTCCTCGTCTGCTTCCACATCACAAGGTGAACCGCTTAAAGTTTGGTTGTGAATACCAAACATGTGACGTTGAGAAGTGGAAGAAAGTCCTGTTTTCTGATGAGAAAAAATTCAATATAGATGGTCCTGATGGCTTCCAACGACATTGGCATAACAAAAACATGCCTCCTGAAATTTTTCTCACACGTCATAGTGGTGGAGGGTCGCTAATGTTATGGGGTGCCTTTTTTTTACAGAGGGACGATGGAGCTCCAGGTGGTGCAGGGTTATGTTAGCATGTACAAAAAGCATCATTGATGATGGAGAGCCATCGTTCGTGTGTGGAATGATGGTTATTTCAACATAATAATGTTGCAATCCATTCTGCAAGACGGACCTTGACCTTTCTACAAGAAAATTGGGTGTATCTCTTGGGACATCCTCCATGCTCACCAGACTTGAACCCGATTGAAAATGTTTGAGGATGGATGACAAGGGATGTTTATCGAAATGGCAAACACTATTCAACAAAAAATGAACTTCGTGAAGCCATCTTCAGAAGCTGGAACAACATCCTCCGCACTTGAATGGAAACGTTTATATCTAGCATGCCCGACAGAATTTTTGAAGTCATCAAAAGCAGTGGAGGTAGAACTCATTATGAAATTTGGTTCTTAAATGTTTTCATACATGTTTTGTACAATTTCGTAGAATTTTTGTCTCTGGTCTTATAATTTTGATCATGTGTAAATCGCTTCATTTCATAAAAATGTAAATTTCTAAATAAAATGTTTGGAATATAGCTTTTCGTTTCCATAACCTTTCATATTGTAGTATTGGTAACCTTAAGTTGGAGGAGTTTAAAATCTATCCATAAAAAATATATCTTTTTAAAGATTTTTAAGTGGTCTCAAAATTTTGACTCTGAGTGTACGTGCCTTTAAAAAAATACAAACAAGGGAAGATTTACTATGGAAGAATTTATAGAAAGTGTGCATAGAATCTAATCTTATGTTGTTAAGTTTATAACAGCCTATAGTTAATCCCGATAGATCTAATTCTTTTAAGATCATCTCGTTCTGGAGACTAAATAAATACTGCTATAATTTGCCAGTTATTCATAGCCCGTTATTCTAACAATAAGTAAATAAATAGCTAGTTACATTGTCAATAGTAGATTTTTTTTTCGTCTTAATGGTACGGATTATCCTAAGATATTATCTTTATAATCTAGAAGCTAATACTCACAATGATAGTTTTTTCTGACACCTACGCTCATTTAAATATTTAACTTGATAATAAAATGCAGTCAATCACACTATCATCTTCAATGTCAGAGATACATAAAACGAAGAGAAATATACATTTTTGGTTGCTGTAACATTTCCAGGATTTAAATGCATTTGTAGCCGTGATTCACTGATACAGCTGCTAACACGAATTATATAATTAAAATTTAAGCAGAATAGCTAGCAATGAATGCGTATTCAAGCCAGATTTTTTCATATAACTTGAAATGTTTCCAGATTTAACAACTTCTATCTTGTAGGAAGTGATATACAAAGATAACACGAAAATTATTTGTTGTTTTCAACTTATTAAAAAATAATATACAGCAAATCTGACATACATTTACTCCTCAAAGTGACCATTATCTGCATGAGTCTGTCTAGTTTGCAAACGACTTCTTATGAAATTGATTTCAAGGGAATGGAAGAAGTGATGATCTTTAGGTGAAAGGCCTGGGTGTATGATGGACAGCACAATGTCTCCAAATCAGGTCGCCGTATGTCATCCATGATCACCTCTTTTAAGTTTACACGAGGTCTTGATTTTCATGGACTAACAGTCCACTCCTGTGATTATCCGACGCTAGATTCTTCTTTTGTTGCAGTGCTTGTTGTACGGATTCCAACCGCTGCGAGAACATGTTTGCAGTGATTGTATAGCCCGTTGATATCAGCTCCAAGTCCATATTTTTCTAGATCAGTAGATAGAGAACTAGCGTTAATGTATATTTGTGATGTGAGACGCAGTGTCCAGTTTTAACAAACACTATACATTGTGAGTCTCATAGAGGACACACTTTTCATCACTGGTAGGCACACGGTCAAATATGAGTACATCGCGCTGAGTCAGTCAGTCAGTCAGTCAGTCAGTCAGTTAAGTGGCATAGAACGAGACATAAATGACTGGGTAGAAGATTATCACGCAGTAGGTTGCCTTTACATTCTGCGGTAGACTGGTTGCTATCGAAGACTATAGAATTCATTCTGTCTTTTTATTTAACCCATAACTGGAAAGAATTTATACATTTCCCAACGGTATTTGCGCGGAAGTGAATGTAAGGAATTCAACTGGAATTCGAAATCGGCTCCTCGGTTTCTTGTTCCTAGTTGACATCCACTACACCACAACGCATAATCACATTGCGCTGTGTAATCAACGAGAAAGAAGCCGCCACTCGTTTGTCCTTTTTGATCAATGTGAGTGTGTAGTATACCCACTTGCACAACTTGTTCTTTCTTCCATATTCGATATAGGTGAAACCTAGAAAGCGTTCGGCAAGCTCTGACCAGGTCTGGTCATTGTCATACTTAATGAATGCATTTAGACTTTCATCATTCAAGGCATGTGGTAGCCAGCGCACCGTTTATCAGAAGAGGACAGATCTTTCGCATCCATTCATGGACATCCGTTCTATCACAGCATTAATCCAAATGAGTTGGTCCGACATCTATTTTTTCTATTGGTTACTTGTATTGAGTGGATGGTTTGTTTTTAAAATTACATAATACACTGTATAATTTCCATCGTTCTAAATTATGGGAGCAATCTTATTTGGAAAATTGCTATCCTCCGGCAGATATCGAACGAGCATAATCCCAATAACGGGAAGATACCGTCATTAGATCTGACGTGCTTTAGCACTAGACTACGAATGAGTCTTGACAGACGAGATTCAATTTAAGCTTTAAGTAGATATTCTCCAGATTTCTTTTATAGAACAATTTATCTAATAACGACATTTTCTTCGGAAATTATATAAGGTATATTTTGCATAGTATCAGGTTAAATATTTAATTGTTGTCTTTCATTGATGTAACATTTTTGTCGTTATTTATCTTGGAAGTATTATATCTTTCAGGAATGGAGATATTAAAAAATATATTTATATTTTGATAGAAGTTGATAGAGGCACTCTCGATAATATTTCTTGTAAGTTACATTCTGTTTTAATAAGCATGTCATTCGATAGATCCAAGTATGAATGAATTTAATTTTAACTTGTGAATGGTGAACTATGTTAAGTTTGTTAAGTTTGTGAATCCTGCCATAAATTTTGCCTTCGGTTCATCTTTGATATTACAAAGAGATTTGTTGATCATTCATTCTGCCACGTCCTTCACATTATAATAAAGACGATGCTGACATTTGCAAATATCTTGTGTTCATAAAATGTTTTTATTTTCATTTTGTAATTTTCTATAATGTATTGTGATGAAAATTTCAGGTTTTGTTTTTATATATACATGTTCAATAACAATTATTGTTAGGGGTATTTTTTGGTGATGATCATAGGAATTATTGAAATGGTTGATATTATTTTGATACTGTTAGATTCTATAGATTGATAGAGAATAGTAGATGTCATAGGGTTGGTAAGCAGTATCGTGTATCAGCTTTATCGTTGTTAAAGTTATGGTCTTTTAGTCGTATATTCAGTCTGACGTTCTCTTCGCAAGGAAAAAATAAGGATATTGGATGATTTTGAAATATTTTCTATATATATTTGTTCTTTGGGTAAATATTGCGAGCTGCATATTCTTAATTCTCTGAAATAGAATCCTATAACTATTCCCATTTCTCATTCTTACTACAGTGACCGAAATGTTCATTCTCGTTGATAACTTTTTGGCAAAATTCAAACTGTATTTGGTGATTATGTCCATGCAATGTGAACTAGGAAAGGTAATATTTTGTTCAGTACAGATAGAAAATTATACTATGTTGTGGTTTTTGATGTTAGTAATTTGTTGACAAGATTGAACAAAATTAAGACTTGTAGCTATATCAGTGGATTATCATATATGTATTTGTAACAGGAAAAATTATGTGGGAAAATATAGACAATAGTACACTTTCCAAAATAACAAAGAATAGACAAAGCAAAGAAAAAAATTTAAACCAATCCAAATATTCATTGTAAAATTAAGGCAATACCCTGCTAAAACGCATCGATAATCACCTGAAAATAACAACAAAACACAATAGACATGGATGAATTAAAATTTTAATTTTACAGAAATAGAAATGACACTCACATCTCATTTTAAGAGATATATTGAACAAAATTACAGAAACATATTGTAATATTCAAGGGAAGATGTATTTACTAAAATCGTAATTAGTTTAAATCACGGCTTCCAGACGATTACATCTCTTGTGAATGGGGAACTTTGTTAATTTTGTGAATCCTGCCATAATCTTTGCCTTCGGTTCATCTTTGGTATTACAAAGAGGTTTGTTGATCATTCATTCTGCCGCGTCCTACACATTATAATAAGGACGATGCTGACCGGGGAGTTAGGTGATCAGTTGTAAGCGGTGATGTGATCGCGGACACTGACTGACAGGTATGACTAGGTACTTATGTTTGGATGGCAGGATGTAGAATAAAGTTAACAGGTAAATGGTGTTCCAGAGAGTAACGCCTTGTCCCAGGACAGCACCATCTTTTCAAAAAACTTGATGTAGGCTGCAATATTAAATCTGCAGCCCTGTGGAAAGATGAATCGGAGCATAACATTGCCATTACTAATGGTCACCCTATAATTTTTCTAAACCTCTGTCTTCAGATTGACACACAAACACCTCTTACAGTATAATTCACATTGTACCAGGCCGGCGTACACACAAGCTTGGAAGTTCGTTTAGGGTGTAGGTTATACGGATAGGAGATAAATATAAATGTTGATGTAGACATATGCAGGTAAATGTTTTAACGATCGAGAAAACTAAACAATTAAATGTCTTTTTTTTCTATATGACCATTTTTTAATTTTTATTTTTTAGAAAGAGCTTGTTTGATGGAAGTTACTTCCTGCTGTCGGAATACGCAGGATATTTTTTTAAGAATAGAGAATAGAGAATACTTTCACTGAAACGAATATATTACTACGCTGAATAAGTTGAGGGGGGGGGGCGTCTTTGTTGTCTAACGTTCTGTTTGAGACAGTGATAAAGGCGAATAAATTTGAATTTTCTGTCGAGGACGAAATGACTTCGAAGGTATTTATAATAATAGATGCAGCCACTTTGCCTCTGTTCAAAATTTCGTTGATAATCTTCAAGAATTCGCGAGACACGATTGTTTTTCAGCATTGCCTTAGACAGAATGCGCGTAGCTGCAATTTACCATTTCCAAAATTATATTGCAGTGATTGCGAATAGTACTAAAATGTGTTAGGATCAGTCTACTCAGTTTTTGCAATAGAATTCGCAGTAGTTGTTCCGCTGAGATTTGGCTGTTATGCATTCAGTGGGGAACCAAGTTCGACTGTTTGTTTTTTGATGAAGTTGTTTGGGGGTGCATAAATCACACCATTCTAGAGAGGATCCATTCAGAGATTAGGTTAGCAGTTCGAAAAACAGATTGTTTGAAGAACGTTGGGAAAGAACTTGCATCATATAAGTTCGAAAGCTGTCCTAGTTTGGCTTCTCATGTAATTTTTTTAGTTTTGAGTCAAGCTGTATACTGATTAGGAAATATTGATCCAATAATGCAAAAGGAAGTAAAAAATTTTAATTGCATTTCTAAAGGCAGGATGTTAGAAAATAATAAATGTTTCGTTTGCTGTCCTGTCGCATCATGTAATCGGTTGGGCTCTTCAATGATCCGGTTCAACACATAAGCGATTAGTTTTCTTTGCTATATCTAACTTCTAAACTGGTTTTGTTTGTAGTAAAGACTGAATTCACCAGATACGTCAAAATTAGTCAAGGGAATTTCAGTGAAATATTTGATCGAGGAATACCGACTCTTCATTCTGAGTATGATACAATAAAATGACGTATATCGTACCTCGGATAAAAGTCACGCGTTAGCATATATGCGGGAGATTAGGGTTCTCGTATTTGTATGCCTTTCGCAGTGAAAGCTCTCCTTGGTGTACGTACTAACCCATGGCCATGGCTGTATGACACTTCTTACTTTGTTATAATGTGTGAATAGTCAGGGATTGGGAGATTCTGCAGCAGGAATGAGGAACTGATACCCGTATCAGACAGGAACAAGTTTAGCATAAGAAACTGACATTCCACCAACTTACGGAAATTTGGAACGTATACCTCTTTCATTTTAGTAAAGACGCTATACCTGGGCTTATTTTTTCAGGCTTTTTTAAAATTTTTTGTTCATTTGAAAACTGATTGATTTTATGTTTGTTTTGATTGGTTTGCTGTATGAGCAGTAGGCGGTGACGCAAACAACAATTGTTTTCTGAATTTTTCGTATTGAAATTTCCTGCCTGAATCCATATTTAAGGCAGAGTGAATTACGTTATGGTTCCTTCATCTCGAGCATGATGACAAATCGACATTATGTTACTGGGCCGACGACAAAGCCTCTAAGAAACAACGCGCATGCGCGAATCTAAAAATAAAAATAGCGACAATTTACCTATCGCACTATAATCATATGAGAAATAGGCAGCGCCCAACAAAATTTTGTCTAGCAAATTAACGAAAATTTATCTTTAGTTCTTGGTACAATTAGCTTCACGCATGTTAAAAAATTGTGTTTTTAAATGAATTAAAAATAATAGGTGTCAAACTCTAACATGCGACTACTTCGGATATAAACTATTTATACACAAATGTTCCTGTGAAGAATTATCTAAATTTACTAAACACTCACTTAACATAAGCTAAAACAAGATTACTTATTCGCACAAAAAAATCATTAAAATGCTTATTTAATCATCTATCAATGTTTGGGAAGCATGTATATATGTCGCTTGTTGGGAAAAATACAATCTATTTTGAGAGACGTAACTCTAGTTTATGCAGTGAGTTCAGTGCTGTATTATATATATAAGTTACTGGATATTTTGAGTAAAGGATAAAAGATAAACGGGATTAAAGACGATAGAAGATGGCAATAGTTTTCTATTAAAATTTTTAGAAATTGTAGCTATAAGAAAACAAGTCAACGAAAGGGACATGTCAATGAACGGAAAGTGCGAGAAAATAAATTCTTCCGTTAGAAGTGACTGTTTCATTGAATTATTTCAACGGTAAAAAAACCTGGGACTTAAATGACCATTTAATATCCTGTTTATATTCATGTGGTTTGGGCAAAAGGGAAAAAGCGGGCCAGAGCAATTGGATATGAACTAGAAGAATCGTGTTTACTTTTGATGTACGCAAATATGATCAGACTGCAGTATTTACACTATTCGTGTCCATCTGTACGACGTTTCGGCCTTTGTACTCTCCAGCCTTCTTTGTGTGCTAGATATGTCTAACCGAAGCCTTTATTACAATCACTGACTTCCAATTCGCAAGCAATGAGGATGATATACACCAGTGATTGTAATAAAGGGCTCGGTTTGTAATTCTTACCACCTCAAGAAGGTCGGAGAGTATAACGGCCGAAACATCGTACAAATGGCAACAAAGCTGAGGACAACTGTCTGAATAATGTAAATACTGTAAATACTACCTCAACTCAGAAATATAGTCAAATGATCAGACTGTATGAAAATAATATACACAGCTACATATAAACTGTTGTTAGTCTTATCAGTATCTGTTTTTGATAAGAATGGGTATTCACATCATTGCCTATACCTTGATACAAAAATATTTTATAATTCAATGATTATTATATTTATAGGATACAAATCCTACATCATCCAACTTTTAACTGAAACGCAAAAAGTAAAATTGGATACCCACAAAAATGGATCGACGCGAGTGTAAACATTTTAGAAAAAACATGACAAAGGCAAATTTCACAAGTCAGTGTGAAAATTAAGATTCTGGATTCTGATTGGATAGGAAAGAGCAAATTGGTCTATGACCCCGGTTAATTTTTCTTAACACCTAGAAAATAGGTATGCTTTTTCGAGCTGACCACGTTACCAGATTTCATTACTTATTCATGTCTCTTGAACTGCAAAGGTCAGACAGTTATATGGATTAACATAAGTTCAACAAGCAAAAATGTAATCAAAGAATTTCAAACAAGACCCGGACATACAAAGGTCGCGTTACACATTCGTTCTAACTCTTCTAATATTCCTTTCTTCGTCTTTACTCACACTACATCAAGGAAACAACAAGTGCTTTAACTGACCCCTAGAAACTAAAGTCCACTAAGTAAAATTTCCTGTATTGTTTTACCTTCCTTTTCAGTTTTTCGCCGGCCATAAAAAAGGAAACACGAACATTACTAGTAACCTGTTAAATTTTCTACATAGACACATGCTGCTACTATCAACGAGAAAGCTGGATACTTAACTCATTACTACTATTCCTCTGGAATATTTAGCTGGGGGCATTTCTTTTTGAAAATTTTCTTCTTATAAAGTAGTTATAGTTTTCATTAATACAATTCCACTTATTTTACAAACAAAACAAATTTATCCTTCAACGATCAGATATGTTCAATTGTGGATATTTCGGTTGTATTTGGCACAAAGCCAATTTGATAAACATCACTGAGGCCCTTATATACTCCTAACGCTGATATATGTACTGCGGATATGTTTCGACAGCAAGTTACTTAACCAATGTGTGATCGCTGCCTGAAAACACGTGGTACACATATTAAATCACTTTGTAAATCGACGCTCGTGACATTAGTTCAGCACTTTCTGCTAATGCCTCAGTGCATATGTGACACCTTTGTACTTCTAATGAAAAATATTTCGTGATCATAACTTTCCTAAATATGCTCCTGCCTTACAATTTCATTTATTTACAGCTTTTATATTCACTCTTTCGTTCCACCTACTCATCTTCAAAGCTTTTTACCTTATTTCGACAGATTTTTCCTGGTATCTATTTATTTAATTTTTTAGTTCCTTTATTTTCCTTTCTCAGGATAACCGTAAAGAGAAAATCTTACGAAAAATGTATCCATTAAATCCATTAAATTTGTTCATCATTGAGAATATCAGAATATTTAGATAAACAAATACATTAGACAAGCTGTACTCGAGAAAAATGGAAGGTATTTCCTATTCGAATTATCTGATCAATAATATTCCTTAATTTAATGACAACATTCGATGAGATTTTTACGATTATAAAATACTCATGGAAATCCTGTAATTCTCAACGTTAATAATATATTACACGAACGATTTGAATATGAATGCTACACGTTCAAAAAAGAAATATACAGATACTTTACAATTTTACTTGAGCTCTAAGAGGTGTGACAATAAACAACACACTGGAACAAGCCCCCTGATCGAGAGGATTGAAGAGCGTGAAACTACTTCTTAATTGCTGATATTCCAGGGTCCAAACGGATCAGCTTTAGTAGCACCAGTTAGACTCTCATTTATGGTCAAATAATAAACTTTATAATCTAAAATTTGAACATTATGAAGCTAGTAAAATACAGTTATGTAGTATAATGCCTATTGTATAAAAGAAATTGCCATTAATACGTTCTTGTATTAAATTTTGTAAGCAGAATAACATGTTAATTCAAATCTCACCAGAAAAATTAAATCCCCATTGAACAGGTTAAGAGGCTCATCCCTTGTTCCCTGTTTAGGATGTAGTTTCCGGCTTTCTCTTTTACAATCTTCTCATTTTTTTTAATTTTCTTTTTTAGAATTGGAGTAGATAGATCTATCTATTGCCCGGTTCACACTCCACCCACGTCTGTTGAACAGGTTAAGAGGCTCATCCCTTGTTCCCTGTTTAGGATGTGGTTTCCGGCTTTTCTCTTTTCCAATCTTCTCACTTTGGTTTCCTTTTTTCTTTTCAATTGGAGTAGATAGATCTATCTATCGCCCGGTTCACACTCCACCCACGTCTATTGAATAGGTTAAGAGGCTCATCCCTTGTTCCCTGTTTAGAATGTGGTTTCCAGCTTTCTCTTTTCCAATCTTTTCACTATTACGTAGCTCCCTGCACATCAGTGGCGTTACCGCCTTGCTCGGGGTGTTATGATTAAAAAAAAAATACCATATATATATATATATATATATATATATATATATATATATATATCGAATAAAAGAATAGGGTTGTTCCAACGAGAGTAATTAGTATAAAATAAAAAGTGTGAGAAGCCGTCAACGTTTTCTTTAAAATATATGTTTTAAAAATATATTTTAAAGAAAACGTTCACGGCTTCTCACACTTTATATATATATATATATATATATATATATATATATATACACTTATGCTGTATAAATTCACTGAATCATTCTTTAAAGCAACAGAACTTAAAAGACTCCTTCCGCTTGTATTTTCACTGAAGCAAAACAGCGATTGTTATTTATCATTATCGTCTTTCCTCGCGATCAAAGTCCATTATTTATGACGTATTGACAGCGCATATCATACAGCCTAATTAACTAAGTAAAAGTCAAAATCATAATATTACGATAAAAATAACCCTTGTATATATCACTCTAAAATGTTGAAAACAACTGTCATTTGAATCAACATTTTCATGAAAAATATTAAATAAATTACCATCAGGGAATGAAGTATACAACAACTTGCTTCGCTGATGTCTACAATCTCCAAGAATTGAAATGAAATGTCAATTCCCATATTTTATCTACTTGACTCTAATCCTTCTCTATTCCTTTCTCCATCACCCCATGTATCTTGTTCTTTTCGTTTATCGCGCTACTTTTGTGATTATATTCACGCCAGTATTTCCATCCTTCTCTTACCTCTTTTCTGACAACCCCTGTCACCGATTCTTCTTTTGCTTCGCTCCTCTCCTTCTTGAAATTTTACTCTTCGCTTATGTAGCTCCCTGCGTAATCCGTGTCGGTAACGCCTTGTTTGTGTTGAAACGATAAAAAAAAACAAAACAAAAACAAAACAAAAAACACGGAAATAAGTCCACCAATAAATAAAGGTTTACTTAGTGTGAATTAAGGACAGAAAACAATAACAGAGGAGAATTTTGACAGATATTAGATAACGATTGAAATTAAATGTAATTTATTTTAATTTCGGAGTTGTTTGAAACATTGAGCTGGAACAGAAATTCACAAGCGATAAGTGTTAACGGTGTGCATTCAGTCTTCTCTTAGAAATTCATCTGCAAACTAATGTCAGATTAATTTCAAATTGGTACTGCGCTGAAGTCCATAATTTGTAGGTATAATATATCAAAACAGTAGTAAAATTTGGAGAATATCTATGAAACAGGCACAGGTATGCTACATTAAGGTTGTTAGAAAGTGACTGAAGCGAAATGGCACATCAGGATTAATACCATTGCATATTTACATTTCTTTTTTTTAACCAGAATAACAATATATAATGTAAGCGAATCAGACAATGTGTACGCAAATGTTGGAAATAATGTCAAGTGATAGACGCATGCATACAGGAGACAGATACTGGCGACAAATTTTATCTAACACGACACGACCTCGCCTTATATATATATATATATATACATATATATATATATATTATGCGAGGTCATCTACAATGAAACTTTGTTCAATGTATCGTCCTATATATATATAATATATATATATATATATAATGCGATGTCATCTGCAAAAAAATATTTTCAATGTGTCGTGCTATATATATATATTATGGCGTTAACGATAAAAATTTTATTCAAATCGCCCATACATGAAATGAAACCAAAACATCAATCTGTCGGTTTCGTCGCCAGGCATCAGAACTGTAAACGTGGAAATATTATGAAAAATAAATATGGGAGACATGAATGATCGGAGTGGAGGGAAATTTAACTTTGGTAAGAGTTATTACATCAGAGAAAGCCCAGGAAACACTCTCTTTTTAACAAAGAGAGGGCCGCCTAGATAAACAGGGTAATCTCGGATTATTAATCAACTGATCCACAATAGATAACCTGTTTTTGTTCAGAGGGTATTGCCAGACGAAAATATATTAATAAGCATTTTACCAGGTACATGTTATTTGATCGTAACTTCCAAACTCTGCGTCGTTCAACCTTTTAGACGATCCAACAACTACATATAAATTAGTGAATAACAGAATTAATATGATCTGGAGTAGAATAACTTTGCGCATAGTTGGAAGGTCAGATCTAGTCACACACACACACGCACACACACTCACACACACACACACACACACACACACACACACATATATATATATATATATATATATATATATATATATATAAAATAAAATGAAATAAATTTCGTTTTTCAAAACTGTGGAATGATCATTTCAACATGAAATCCCAAAGAGAGATTTCACATCTCATCGGCAACTACAATTTCAAAATGAAATGAAACAGAAATAAAAAAGTTTTGAAGATTAAGAATTCACCGGCGGAAGTTAAAGAATTTATGTCAGAAAAAAATATAGCAATCAATGTCCATTTTTAGATTTTGGAAAACATTACTTTTAAACTGAATTGTAAGTGAAAAATTTAAAGATTTGGCTTTGTCTATCGTCACAAATTGGAAGGGGGTTAACAAATGAAATAGGAAGTGGTGTTTGATTGAGAATTAGGCTGAACAAAACAGAAAGAGGGTGAAGAAAAAAAGGAAAACGAAAAGAAAAAGGAAAATTGTCTATTTCTTAGAGACACTGGGAAAGTGTCAACAAAACGAGCGTTTATAAATGGGTTAAAGTATTAGAAAAAATTTTTAGAAAAAGCTTATTTTGGGAAAAAAAACTGATATATGATTTAATTAAATTTAATTACGTTAATATAATTAATCATAAATCTAGATTTAAATTAAAAATAAAAATAAAAATAAAATTAATGAAATAATAAAATTTAGTTAAAAAATTTTTTTTCTAAAAATATAAAATTTAATTTTTTTAAAAAATTAATAGAAATGTTTATGCTGTGAAAAAGATATATATACATACTTGCAGAAAAAATCGGGGGTTCAATTAATATAAGTATCCTTATTTCATAAAAAGTAGATATTAAAAGGAAACAGGAAGAGGAAGGTAGAGGGGTTCAAAATTTCTATTTAAAAATTTAATTACTTAATTGCTTAATCAAATAATCAAAAACAATTTAATTTATATTTACTCTCCTAATAAATAAACTTAGAATTTAAAATATTAAATGTTCACAAATTTCACCCATGGCTGCATTTACTAATTAATTCCTTTCTAAAATTCAGGAGTAGGTGCTGGTTTGCGTACTTTGATATTTGTATTTTTTCTTTGAGCCACAGCTCGCATCTATCACGAAAATTCCTCGAAATTCGGGCTGAACCTATCAATCTCCAGCTTATTACCGGGTCCTGCCCTTCTTCCTTCATTTTCCAGGATCTCCGTGAAAGGGTTATCTGGTATTTGTGATCTGATAAACTATCAAATATCAATATTTGTAAATATTGTTCAAATTAGTAGACAAACATTTTAATAACAACAATTTTCTTTGAAATTTTCTTAACTTTTTTCTGTCAGCCAGCCTGCAACTTGGTGAGTTTAGCCAGTGTGATCTTATTTTTTGAATTATTTATTTATTTTGATTTGTATTTTGATTTGTATTTTTTATTTTATTTCGGTTCTTTTCTGCTTAATTTTTGTGTAAATTGTTGTTAATTATCAAATTTAGGTTTGGTATATTAGGGCTTTGGTTATATGTAGGAATTCTAAGACCGGCCATGTTTGTTTTTTTTTTAATTTTATTGTTCTCTGTCATTCCCTTGCTAACTGGACACATGGCTTGGAGGTGATTCCCCCCTCCATCACACTACTGTCTGTTACTGCTTACTTAAGGTAACTTAATCTCTCCAGAACTCTCCAGAACTGTATAGAAGAAACAAAATGGAGATAATTTTTGAAATTTTCTTAACTTTTTTCTGTCAGCCAGCCTGCAACTTGGTGAGTTTAGCCAGTGTGATCTTATTTTTTGAATTATTTATTTATTTTGATTTGTATTTTTTATTTTATTTCGGTTCTTTTCTGCTTAATTTTTGTGTAAATTGTTGTTAATTATCAAATTTAGGTTTGGTATATTAGGGCTTTGGTTATATGTAGGAATTCTAAGACCGGCCATGTTTGTTTTTTTTTTAAATTTTATTGTTCTCTGCCATTCCCTTGCTAACTGGACACATGGCTTGGAGGTGATTCCTCCCCTCCATCACACTACTGTCTGTTACTGCTTACTTAAGGTAACTTAATCTCTCCAGAACTCTCCAGAACTGTATAGAAGAAACAAAATGGAGATAATTTTTGAAATTTTCTTAACTTTTTTCTGTCAGCCAGCCTGCAACTTGGTGAGTTTAGCCAGTGTGATCTTATTTTTGGAATTATTTATTTATTTTGATTTGTATTTTTTATTTTATTTCGGTTCTTTTCTGCCTAATTTTTGTGTAAATTGTTGTTAATTATCAAATTTAGGTTTGACTTATACTAAGTTGAAACTTAATTATCTTCAGTCACACATTTATTCTTTTTTTTTAATTGGAGTAGATAGTAGCTTCTATCGCCCGGTCTCACACTCCACCCCCTTCTTTTGGACAGGAGTAGAGGTGATCGCCTTGTTTCTTGTTTAGGAAGGGGTTCCCGGTTCAACTCTCTCTTTTTCGGTCTTTATGTCGGTTCGGCTGGAAGCTTTTTGCAGTTGGTGAGTATGGTGGCAAAGTCTCTTCATTCTGAGGGTACCGGGTTGGCAGTTTCCTGGTTGCTGCTTCCGACTGGTAGTTAGGAGCCCGAACTCTTGCGTAGCGTCTCGAGAGGCTGCTCTGATCAACAGTTGAATAATATCGGTGTTTCTGTAGTGCCATTTCGCGCATGGACGGGCGTCCCTGCATGAATTTCCGATGGGCAACCCCGAGGCCACATTATGCTGCAGGCGGCGCCATTCTCCATCCTTCACCTGCTGCAATTAACGACCATCTGACCCTACTCTAGACCTCTCTATCCACAACTACAACCAACATGAAATTTAACAAACAAAATAGCAAGCCTAAACCAGCTAGTCGTAAATCGCCCAAACCTATCTGCGTTACCTTCACAAATATACGAGGTATTCGCAGTAACTTTAATAGTGTAGAGTCTTTCCTTCTAACTAACTCACCCGATATCTTAGCTATATGTGAGACTAACCTTGACCCTTCTATCCCCTCTTCAGAGCTGTTCGTTCCTGGTTACCTTCCTCTCTTCAGGAAGGACTCCAATGTCCATATGCATGGGCTTGGTGTATATGTCAGCGAACAACTCCCCCTAGCCAGGGTCACATCTCTTGAATCCCTTGATCATTCCTTCATGTGCATCCGTCTCTCACTTCTAAGCTCGGTTAGCTATCTCTTCTTCCTCTACCGCTCCCCCTCCTCCTCTGACTGTACGTTACTTGATTGCATCTCTAATAACATCGACAGGGCCATTTCTTCTCACCCATCTGCCCAAATATTTGTGTTTGGCGATTTTAACGCCCACCACACCAAGTGGCTTGAAAACTCAGCCACCGACCTTGCTGGGATCCGCACCATGCACTTTTCAATAGCCCAAGCTCTAATGCAAGTGGTGGACTTCCCCACGCGTTTCTCTAAAAACCCTAACGGAAGGGACTCTTTACTCGACCTTTGTTTTACTTCCATCCCAGACTCCTGCACTACCAGGCAACTCTGCCCCCTTGGAAATTCTGACCACGCCGTAGTCTCCGTAAACATATCAATCCGCACTAACTCTTCCCAAGAAAACCAGACCAGCAGAATATCATACTGCTACCAAAGAGCCGACTGGGACTCGTTCAGGGACTTCCTCTGCGACGTCCCCTGGAACAACGTCTTTGATCTTCCTGTCGAAGATTGTGCCTCCGAAGTCTCCTCTTGGGTTAAGGCTGGCATCGATGCTTTTATCCCTGCCAGAAAATTCCAACTAAAACCTAATTCGTCCCCCTGGTTCTCACCCGCTTGCTCGGCCGCTATTGCCCACCGGAACCATTTCTTCCGGCTCTATCGAAGCTGCTCGTCGAACCAAAACAGGCGCCTTTTCACCTCAGCACGGAACAAGTGTAAAAAAGTACTGAACGAAGCCAAGAGGGCGTTTGCTACCAGAATTAGGCAACGCATAGCATCCTCTAAGTTTGGCTCCAAAGATTACTGGCGTCTCTGCAAAAGCGTGCTCAGCAGGAACAAGACTTCAATACCCCCACTAATCAATGAATTTGGAGTTCTCACCTCCCCAGCCGACAAGGCTGAGTGCTTTGCCCGTAAATTCTCAACCAATTCGACACTGGACTCGTTAGGAATACCTACACCAGACTTCCCACCCAGAACTAAGGCTCAACTAAATAACGTCCTCATCTCGCCCTCGCTGGTCGCCAAGATAATTGCGCAACTTGACCCACACAAAGCGAGCGGCGGTGACGGAATCCCAGTCATAGTACTGAAGAAATGTGCCCCAGAACTCTCCTCTGTCCTCTCTAAACTCTATAACCTCTGCCTATCTGCTTCCTGCTTTCCTGCCTGTTGGAAGTCCTCCTGCGTAGTACCTATATTTAAGAATTCTGGCGAACCCTCGGACCCCGCCAATTACCGTCCTATTAGTCTTCTTCCAATCTTTGGCAAAGTTTTCGAAGCCATTATCAACGCCGAGGTGATTCAGCACCTTATGACCAACGGGCTTCTCTCTGACAAATAGTATGGGTTTCGCTTCACCAGGTCTACTGCTGATATGCTAACGACCATTACCGAGTACATATACCAGGCACTCGACAAGAATGGTGAAGCCCCAACCGTTGCCTTGGATATCTCCAAAGCATTCGACAGGATCTGGCATGCTGGCTTCTTGTGCAAACTGCGGAGCTATGGGATAACTGGACATCTGTCTGACCTCATCCAGTCCTTCCTCTCTAACCGCACATTAAAGGTGGTATTAAATGGGCATGCCTCCCAAAACTACCAGACGAACGCGGGCGTCCCTCAAGGTTCTATCCTAGGTCCCACGCTATTTCTGATCTACATTAATGATCTCCCCGACACCATTAGATCCCAAGTTGGCATGTATGCCGACGACACAACAATCTACTCCCGCATCGATCAGAAACCAGGTCTGGACGACAAAGTGAACCTCGCTGCCGCACTGGAAAGGGACCTCCAATCCGTAGTGACCTGGGGTAGGAAATGGTTGGTAAATTTCAATGCCTCCAAAACAAAGCTGTTATCAACTAACCACCATAGACTATCGCATCTACCTCCCATTAGCATGGGACAGGCTAGCCTCCCAGAGAGTAAAATACTACGCCTCCTTGGCCTTACACTCTCGGCGGACCTCAAATGGAATGACTATATTGAATCCATTGCCAAATCTGCTGCTATGAAAGTCGGCTCTCTGTGCAGGGCCCGGAAATTTTTCCCACCTGAAACTATTCTGCACATATACAAATCTACCATCCACCCGTGTATTGAATATTGCTGCCATATCTGGTCGGGTGCCCCTGCTGCTCTCCTTGGGCTTCTTGACAAAATACAAAGGAGGATCTGTAACGTGGTTGATACTAACTTGGCAGACCGGCTGCAGCCGCTCTCACACCGGCGTGATGTAGCTTCCCTGTGCCTCTTCTACAAGTACTTTCATGGCTTCTGCTCCGATGAGCTTAGATCACTGGTGCCGCCCAAGCACGAATTTACACGAGATACTAGATTAGCAACTAGGTCCCACTCTTTTACAGTTAAACAAATACGATGTAACCGTAAATTCTACTCCAACAGCTTCTTTTCTCGCGCTTCCCGCCTGTGGAACTCCCTTCCACAAGTCTACTTTCCCGACAGTTACAATCTCCAGGTGTTTAAATGTAGGGTCAATAGACACCTCCTATCACACTAACTCCCAACTATTCTCACAACACTCTCATCTACCCAACCCTCATTCTCGGTATCCTCACCCGCCTATCACCCACCCTCTGTTATGTCCTATATTTAACCAGCCTTTCTCCTCTCTACGTAGCCCCCTGCACAGTAGTGGCAGTGACATGCCTTGCTCGGGGTGAAACGCTTATAAAAAAAAAAAAAAATACATTTTCAATAGGAACACTCTAAAAATCAGCTACTCTTGTACCCCTAATATAGAAAACATTATAAATTCTCATAATAGGCAAATTCTAAAGAATTTATGTAATATTGACTCTGAACCGGAATTTTAAATATATGAAATTGCAGCTCCGTGGTTGCCTGCCAGATGGAAGGCAAATGTAAATCCGCACAGGCAATTATGAAGCTCACATTTCACCATCCAACAACAATAAGAATTACCGAACTTATTTAATCAAATATATTACAATCACAGGTATTACTATTTTGAACCCAGGTCAAAAATGTTCAGTCCTTCTACTAAAGCTTTCGTAGCTGGATCATATATGATATAGAAATTGTCCAAAATGTTTGTTTGTCCGAAGGATTTCGGCTATAATTTAGCCGTTATCCTGTATAGCCAAAGCGCTCGGAAAAAGAAAATATCTGGATACCTTTTATATCAGTTAAATTTTTAAAATAAATGTCATAAGATGATATGGAAAACGGTCGTGGGTATGACAGTAAGCTGCATCCAGCATCTGATTGAGAGTTTGTTAGGAGAATGGAAACACCTCCTAATTGCTGTTGTTCTCAGGTCCAACGGACCCGGAGTGGTAGCACTAGTTAAGGCCACATCTATGTGTAAATAGTTAACCAAAAACTGGGGTCAAAACACGATGAAAATATAAAAATACACTTATATGGAAGTATATACATAGAAATAGACGTTTACAGAAAAGTATACATGTTTTAAAAAATATTACCAACAATACATATTTGATGAAAAATTATTACCATGACACATTTTTGAAGGAAAAAAAAATTGTATTCAAAACTAGAAACCGATGTTCAGTTTTCTAAAATAAAAACAATAATAAAAACAAAATAAAATCATTAAAATCTGACTAAACCAAATTCTCATTGTAACAGAACATTAAAAATACCTTAAAACCCCACTTTTTGGGCATTAATTAACCCATAGATTTTGATATGCCGTTAAAGCAAACTCAGACTGAAACTCATATGGAACATACATAAAATCCTAATCCGAATGCCCTGTCGTTTTAACGAAAACTGCATAAAGGAAAGATTGCTGCCCCAAAATACACGTGTTGTTACTCACACTTAAACAGACAAATTTGTTCTTTAACTTTTAATATTACTCTATTGCTTTATCACACGTGAGACGAATCAGACCACTGTTACTATAGCTGAATCAACATAGTTTCTCTTGGATTTTTAAATCATTCGTCGTTAATAAATCTCTGAAGAAGCTAGTTAAAATTGAACGTGTTATTTTAAGACACTTTTTTCCTACATGTACTTTGCTTATTCTATTAATCTTTTCGGATTTCGATCCTTGTATTAAACTCTCTCTCTCTCTCTCACACACACACACACACACACACACACACACACATATATATATATATATATATATACTATTTTACCACATCACTTTACCAAAAAACACTAGCCTTAACTCATGTTTACTCGACTACAATATAGAATGTCCCAACAGGTACAAAATAGCTTTTCTAAAAAACAGGAATTATCGAATCAAATAATCTTTTCTTCGGGCTTATTATCCTATTTGGAAGTTCTCAAAATTGAAAAGAGAAAACCTTAATCAGCTATAATTTTCCTAACTAAGTCGTTAACGTACAATTAAAATTACTCTTTAAGAAATTAAAAAATAAATGACACCACACCCCTCCCTGAAGCAAACAAAATAAAGACACCACTAAATTTTTATATCATCATCAAATTCATACTTGCCAGCTTCCCAAAAACAAGCAGAATACATTCATATATGTTCTTAAATATATTCAATTCTATAAATGTAAGATTTTTAATATATTCACTTCTAAACTAGAATTTGTAGGATTTTTCTCTAGATGACATCTTGTACTTCTATTCTCTTACAATTGACGATTAGTCTTTTTATACCCGATTTATTTTTCTACATTCCCTCGTGAGTCATGTTGATATCATTTCTGTTAGCCCTCAAAACAATGTTATCTAAGTTACTCCCATTTGTAATATTGTTTACATAATAATAGTGAATCATGTACTGTTTATAACTACATTATAACAGTATTGCAATAATGTTTATAACTACATTATGACAGTATTGTAATAATGGTCAAATGAATAATTTGAGAGGATATATATATATATTTGCATTATATCATTTTTAGATAGCGTTATTGATATTATTTGTTAGTCGATTTTATTAAAGTTTGGCTACTGTTAAGACATTTTTATTAGATTCTTGGTGCGTTTTGATATGATAATCACGAAGGATAATACACTATTTTAAAAGGGCGAACATTGTTTTTGACGGCATGCATTTTAATCTCCTGATAGTGTTGAAGTTTCCATGCCTCGGATACAAACGAGATTCCGTGAAAACTTTTTCAATTATTTTATTTTTATTCTTATTCTTTTTATAATCATATCGCCCGAAGCAAGGCATTTTACTGCCAGTGTTTTGCAAGGGGTTACACAGGAGGAAAATTATGAGAAAAGGTGAAAGGCTATAGGGTGTGTCAGGAAGAATAAAGAAGGATGAGAACACTGATGAGAGTGAAGTGGACGGAAAAAAGAAGCATCATGAGAGGATGCAAGTTAGTGAGAAATGAGATGATTATTGACTTTACATTTAAATTCTTGGAAATTATAGCTGTCGGGAAAACTAGTAAATTGAAGGGAATTCCACAGGCAAGGAGTGCTAGAAAAGAAGCTGTGAAGTAGGAATTGTGTTTACAATTTATTCGTTTCACAATAAAAAGCGTGGGACCTAGTTGATAATCTTTAGCTCGAGTAAATTTATATATAGGGGACATCAGTGAGCTAAATTAATCGGAGCAGAAGCCGTGAAAATAATTGTAGAAGAGGCACAGGGAAGCTACATTGCGCCGGTAAGAAAGTGACTGTATCCAAGCTGCCAAGTCGGGATCTATACCATTATATATTGTCCGTTGGATCTTGTAAAGGACCCCTAGGTGGATAGCAGGAGCACCTGACCACATATGACAGTAGTATTTAATGCACCGGCGGATGGTAGATTTATATATTTGCAGGATTGTTTCAGGCGGAAAAAAACTTCCTGCCTCCACACAGAGAACCGACTTTCTTAGCAGCGGACTGAGCTATGGATTCTTTATATTTATTCCACTTGATGTCTGTTGTCAGAGTTAAGCCGAGGAGGCGCAGTGTTTTGCTTTCAAGTAGATTAGCCTGATCCATTCTAATGGATGTGTAAGAGCGATTTTCTGTGATAGTTGCTAGATAGCAACTTCGTTTTGAAAGCATTAAAATTCACAAGCCATTTCTTACCCCAGTCTGTCAAGGATCGGAGGTCTTTTTCATGCTCGGCAGCGTGTTTTGCTTTGTCACCCTCAGTAGATTTTTATTCATGGGAGAGTAAATTATTGTGAATTTCTAATCGTAGCTTAGAGGTAGCACACGCAAAAATATGAGACACATAGTCAGGATCTATCTACCTATTCGGTTGGAACTGATAATCGCCATTACACCGGGTTTAAGCGCCAAGGTAATTTTCTGAGCATTGACTGAGAATCAAACTCAGTACTGAGGCATAATTGATCTAGCAAGACAAACTTGATAATAATTGCAGTAGGTCGAAGGGCGCTACTGCTGTTATCATTGAATATTAAATGGGGAAAAAGATCGAAAGTATTGGTCACTTAGTGAGGATCGATCTCACTACTCAATCATAATAGATCCAGAGCAGCTTGCTAAACATTACACTAAGCCGATGTATACTAATGTTTTTCTAATCGTATCTCAGATGTGAAACAAGGTGGACAGTGGGGAGCACAATGTGCGGATCGAAACACTACTGAGTCAAGCTTGCTAACCATCACACTACGTCAAAATGCCCCGAAATTAGATCAATTATGTCTTTCTAAAAATACGTTCTTAAATAACTGACACACAGTCTTTATGTGTGTTTGTTTATGCGTACGTGCGTGTGTGGGTGTGAGTTCATGTGTTTGTTTCTGTGTGTCTCCGTACTTAAAAGGCAATTTTGTATAATTATCTCTTAAAGTCTTTCAAAATAATCCTGCGAACAATTTTGTTAATCGACTGATGACGTACGTTTAAATTACTTTAGACGAAAATGTGGCGTTTCTCGGGAATATGGCAATTTTCTTTGGAGATTTTTATACATTTATTCTTTCCACTTTCTAAAGTAGAAACACTCCTCTATCTTTTGTCAGACAGTCAAGGAATAAACAGACACTTAAGCCTAAAAGGTTTTTATCACACACAAAGCTTACTTGCATCAATAATAATGACAATCCTCATTTCGCTGTTAAGTCGTTTTCTTGCTTTTTCAATGTATTTTTCATTTGTCTCTGTAGCATTCGTCACAGTTAAAACAAGACATAATAGGAATGCTTTAAACTAGACCTGGGCTACATATACTATTTGCAGGCTGTATGAGATATGAATCATTATTATGCGGGCCAAACTGCTGAAAAAATTAAATGTAATTTTTCGTTGAAAGTTTCTAAGGGAATTTCGTTGCTGAAGAGGATACACGAAAATGTCCGGTTTAACAATGGGCAAAAGTTTTTGTTTGAAGAAAATGCAGGGATGTTTTCAAACATAGGACGGAAAGTAGCAACATTGAGAACCAAAGATATTTTAGCATGTCTAATGAGGCCTTCGAAAAGGTGAGTATATTATTGAGAGACAGAATGATCTATTATCATGAAACAATAAAAAATTACTGGTCTGTTAGGTGATATACAGCCGTCTATATGGCAATAAATGGTAGACTATCTTTTTAAACATGAAGCTAAAACGCGAAGTCAACGAAATATGGTTCTACAGAAGGACGCTGAGAATAACAAGCATAGAATATGCGAGTAACAACGAGGTTTTGGAGAAAATTGGAAACCAAGAGTAAAGTTATACATAACATCAGAAAGAGAGGGCTGAAGTTTCTAACAAGCTTTAAAAAGAGAGAATCTGACACTCACGGACAGGATATAGAGAAAGAAAGAGGGGGCGAGTAAAGCGTAATTTATTTGATTTCCTTAGACAGATGAATAGTAAAGCAGGTTTTGAGAGAAATACAAAATCATAAGATATAAAGAGCTACAAGAAATAGGAAGATGTGGAGGGTTGTTTTCATATACGTTCTAAAGCACAGCACATAAAAGAAGAAAAAGGAAATAGTATCAATGCTTCTTGTGATATTTTTTAAAATATTTATTTAAATATGATGTATTTTTACAAATTTTTAAGTCAACCATTTGTCTATGCTTAGAGCATTGCTGCCTCATATGATCGTGTACTCCGCCAATTAATTTGAAAGCCTTGATATAATAATCCAAATATGCATCAGTATAGTTTCTTAAATAGCGGCACCGTTTTGGTCTTTTTCTTATTTCTTTACGAAGTCTCTGTGTACCTTCTAAAAATACTCCTATTACATTTTATCGAACGAAGTCTCTGCTATGGTAACTAGACATTTAGAATTTAATTACAGTACTAGACTAGCTTAATGAGTCATAATCAGCTTAATCAGTTACATTACAAATCTGATAATCTTAATCCTGATGAATAGAGCGAAAAGCAAATTCAGACAAAAGATAGTACGGGAATAGTGCGGGACCGTCAATGACACTGGAACAACAAACACCATATTTATGATAACGATGCTCTGCGAAAGAGCAATACAAATGAAGAAGGACTTGTACCTATATTTTATTGATTATGCAAAGGTGTTCGACAAAATATGCCAAAAGAATTGATGCAGATGCTCAGCCGCCCTGACATATTTGGGAAAGACATAAGAGTAGTAAAGAATCTATACTGGCAGCAAACTGCTTGCATACGGACAGGTAACATATTCAGAAGAAGTTATAAAGTGGTGTAAAACAAGGATGTATCTTTTCACAAGATCTATTCAAATTGTACAGCGAGAATATTTTGAGGAAGCTAGAAGTTATGCCAGAATTTATCATCAGAGGCCATAATGTGAACAACATAAGGTACGTAGATGATACAGAATGAATGAACACCAAATGCATGGTCATCAACAAAAAGACTAACCCGAAAACCAAATACATTTGGGGCTTGCTAAATTGAAGCAGGTACAAAAATTTAAATACCTAGGAAGTGTTCTAACTGAAGACGGAAAATGCGACACAGAGATCTGAAGGTGAATTGGCATGGCAAAACAGGTTCCAGAAGCTGTGTAAAGTATTAGGAGACAGTAAACTTTCACTAGAAACAAAGAGGAGAGTCCTGGATTGCTATGAGATGTCAGTTCTTTAATATCGCAGTGAATGCAAGACAATATTATCAAAGATGAAGAGCAAACTTGAAGCAACTGAAATATGATTCTACAGAAGGATGCTGCGTATATCATTGACCGAGCGTCAGAGCATTGATATGGTTTTGGAAAGGATGGAAACAAAAACGAAATAAATATTGAGTATCAGGAAAAGAAAACTAAAGTTCCTTGAACTTGTAATAATGACGGAGGGCTTGAGAACCTGATGCTCACAAGCCAGTGAGATGTAAAAGAGTCAGAGGAAAGAACCAGATAACATATTTGAAGGACCTAAGCAGGTGGATGAGAGAAGAGGGGTTTCGTGGTGTTACAGAAGAATGCGTGCTAAGGGCCACCAGGGATAGGGTTAAGTGGAAAGCCATGATCGTCTACGTCCTGAAAGGACATATCACATAGAAGAAAAAAGAAAACTCAATGTCAACTTTTGTTTGGCGCTTGGATTTACGTTGCCAGCCGAGCAATGAAAACATCTCTACAAAAGTAACAGCTAACAACAAGAACCTGTTGTCGACTAGAATGCCTATTTTCCGCCTCCGCAGAAACGAATATTATATTTTTTTTACATTAAATTTGACTGTAAAGCAAGAAGGGCCTGAGCAGGTGATGACAGATCAGGGCTTGCCTGGTGTTTCAAAAGAGACCTTGCTAAGAGCCACCAGGAATAGGATGACGTGGAAAGTCATGATCGCTTATGTCCTGAAAGGAGAAAGTACATAGAAGAAGAATGTAGCGTCAAGTTCTCCTCAATTTACAGTTGACCTAGCAGGACTTTCCTTTTATTTCTATGCTAGCAATTTTCCCCCGCACCTCTGGATTGGAAAACTTTCTTCCGGCTCCATATTTTCAAATGATCATTAATATTCAAAAATTAAAATGCGATTTCAACCGTTATCTACTGATATTCTGATTTTTTTATTACTTCCCGCTTGTTACTAATGTTTTCTATTTCTAATTTTTCCTTACGTGGTAACACATTGTATGTTAGTGCCGTTACTATTTTATATTGGGCGATAACGAATGAAATAAAGAAAAAAATGAAAGTATAGTAAAATTCTTTCAATATTAAAAACTATTAACGTAATATATTTTTAAAGCAAATTATAATTTCGTGTATGATCATCCAATAGTTTCAAACACTCACTTCACTGAAAAGTTAACCCTAACCGATAAGCTGCATTTAACCACTTTTTTCTTCTTGATATGTATGAGCGATCTTCAGTCTAAAAGTGAGAAGCAAATGAAATAAAAATAATTTTAGTGAACATTATTTTTCTAAATAAATTAGGCGAACCATTTATATGACTAAGCAGAAGGTAGTTTGTCTATAACTACTTTAGACTAGGCAATCTTCCTATAGGCGTAATCATATCTTGCTGTGCAGTAAGGCATTCAAGGGTGTTCTAAGATTTTAGTGGAGTGATATAGTAGCTTCATAATTTTACTAAATTAAAAATACGAGGTAATCCTTTTGAACTCTTCCTGGATTGCGTCACGATATTTTTTATATTATATATATATATATATAATGGATAGACTTTACTTTTATAGATATTACATTCTAAACTTATTTTAACAGTAATATATATATATATATATATATATATATATATAATATATATATATATATTTTTATATATACATATATATATGGAGGCATAACCTACATGCTAGTTCGCCATTTTTTCAGACATGATTTCGTGACCTTCGCAGACATCTTTTCTTCGGAGCTTACCTATAGAAAATTTTCGTTGCTACAAGAAGTAAAAAAAAAATGGACATTCACTTTGGTGTATTACATCTGCTCTATTTTAATGTAAAATATTAAGATGGGGCGCCAGCAATTTCCATTATTTGAAAATGGCGCAGAAAAAGGTTAGAAGATACATTTTACCAATTTATTTGTTATCTACTCCATCACTATCATCATCTTTAGATATTACGCTATAAAATAAACACGAGTAAAATAACTTAGTTCAGAAGTTCACAGAATATCGGCATCGAAACATTGTAAAAGTAGCATAAAATATCACTGACTAATAGATAGATAATGATCTGTTAGCTAGCTTACCCAAGACACATCTCTGTTGCTATGCCTGAAGTATATGTGGGTTTCACGATCTTGATAGATGACGAGTTTGTTGATGGGATATGACTTGCTATACTAAAAAAGATCAAATTATTCACTTAACATAGTTAAGTAAAGAGATTTAAAAGAAATATTCAATAAAAAGACGATATTTTGAAAGTAAAAATCATTTTACACTCTACAAATATTTCCACAATGTTGTTTCATTGTTTTTCGAACCTTTGTAAATAGTTATGCGTACTAGCTAAATAGTGTGGGAATAAAAATCCAGATTAATTTCGTGAGATATTTTTATGACTTTTTTTAAGAAGTCATATTCAATTTAATTTTGTATGTGTAGATAAATCATTTTTAATACAGCATACATGCACAGAAATGCCCACAATTTTTCATTTATATAAAACTCTTTTCAGAGCCTCGTGAGATCTATACTGAATTATTCACCATGAGTGCTGTGTTATAAAGGATTATGCAAAAGTTAAGGTAGATTTTTTTAAAATCATATCACCCCGAGCAACGCGGTAACACTACTGATGCGCAGGGGGCTACTTAAGAGTAAAAGTTTGGAAAAGAGAAATCTGGAAACCACATCGTAAACAGGGAAACAAAGGATGAGTCTCTTGACCTGTTCAATAGACGTGGGTGGAATGTGAACCGGGCTATAATTTAGTTTATTTACTTCAATTGAGAAAAAAAAAGAAAAGAGTGAATATATTGGAAAAGAGAAAGCCAGAAACCATATCCTAAACAGGGAACAAGGGATGAGCCTCTTCACCTGTTCAAAAGACGTGGGTGGAGTGCGAACCATTTCTCTTACGTCGGGATATATTTTTGCACTCACAAAGCCTATCTTTATTTAGAGTTCTGAGGTTAGTTCCTGTTTAAACCCAGCTCTTAACAAGATAAGGTCTATCACTAACGGCACTAGAGAAAATTTATTTGTGAATTTGTTTCGAAAGGATGCTTTGTAATTGATTTCTTTCAATTTGAAAGAAATTTAATATTCTATAATGAATTTTTAAATACACAGAACCGTGTCGAAAATCGTTTATTTATTGGTTTCTCAAATGAATATTTCTCTATGTGTCTAGCCAAAGAACGAGAGTTTGTTGACATTCATTGCGTTTTTCGGATTAACATTGTCTAGTGCTACTTTTGCTGCGAAGTAATTTGGTTTATTTGTTGATTTAGACAATTATTTTTATTCCAGAATATATCTTACATATGTATATGTCAAACATTTAACAAGCCCTTAGGGAAGCCATATATGGTCCTGTGCTCTAGTAGTATTTTTAGAGATTCTTCAAAAAATCTCTAGAAGAATCTACAATATTATTGGTCCTGATCTGGTGTCTCGTTTTCAGTCACTTTCCTATCGTCATAATTTCGCTTCTCTGTAATTTTTCTATAAATAGATCCAGGAAATTTTCAAGATTAATTTTTCGCTATGCTAAACAGGCTTTATGATTTATACGTCTAATCAATTTACATTTAAATTAGCTAAATGCGATCTTAAGATTTATAATAAATGTTTATTTCCTCGCATTTATTGATTGTGGGTCTCTCTCTCTTTGTTGCATCTTTTCCAGCTAAGTTTGAACTTCAAAAAGATACCCATATTGTTAATTATGTTTCTATTGTTATCGCTTCTTAATAATATTTGTAACTTTATCATTCTTTCGAACACATTAATGAACTGTTTCTTTGTGGCTTTACCACCTTGCTTTGGGTGATATGACATGATTAAAACAAATATATGACCCGTAGCTACCTATCCTTTACACAATTTTAGAGATAGTGAGTGATTTTACACATTAATAACGCTTTCCTACAGACAAAAACCAATGAAAATTTACGGCCGACCTGCATTCTGTAGTTTCGTCTATTCAATCAATTTTAGCTCAAGCAAAGGCATGTCACATTAACAAGCGTGATTAGTCAACATTACATACTTATTGCTTTGGTAAGAATTTAATTTCTCTCATCTTAATGGTTTTCGAACTATTAATATTTTTATCTATCTATATCCAATTCGTAATTTCGTAACACAAACCCATTCAGAAGACCTCTAATTTGAGTGGGTCTTTGAATTCACATACATTGAAAACTGATGTCAAATTTAGTTTACCAATTAATAAACTACTCAAAATTTTTATTATCAACTTGTTAAAATGCAACATTTTACTAAGACTAGTATAGAATTTAAAGGTTACGTGTTTAGTTGTATTAAAGATGTGACTATATTCAAATATAAACTAAAGACATATACAAAAATTTTGTCTCTTTCGGAACGTTTTCTCTTTGTAGGGTGATTGTAGAGAAAAGATTTCTTGGGAGAGATGTAAAAAAGTTGTTTACAGCGAATGAAAATCAGAATTTCATGCTGATTGTAGAG
Organism: Ascarosepion bandense; assembly: GCA_037127315.1. Classification (NCBI taxonomy): domain Eukaryota; kingdom Metazoa; phylum Mollusca; class Cephalopoda; order Sepiida; family Sepiidae; genus Ascarosepion; species Ascarosepion bandense. Next base: position 287,587 of record JBBBDQ010002034.1, on the reverse strand, counting down.
ACACATTTTATGGTGATTGTAGAGAATCAAAAGTTAATGTGATTGTAGAAAAAACAAATTTATATGGTGAGTGAAATGTAAAAAGTTTTATTGTGAGTAAAGTAAATAAAAGTTTTATAAAGATTGAAGAGAAAGAAAGTTTTATAGTTATTACACAAAATCAAAATTTTATGGTGATTTGAGAGGAAAGGTTTTATGGTAATTTAGTGAAACAAAGCTTTACAGTGATTGTAAAGAAAAACAAAATTTAATGGTGATTTTAAAGAAACAAAATTATATGGTGACTGTAGAGAAAGAAGGTTTTATAGGTAATGTTGCGTTGTGGTACAGTGGATATCGGCTCGGAACGAGAATCCGGGGAGCCGAGTTCGAATTCCAGTTGAATCCATTGTATTCACTTACGCGCAAATACCCTTGGGAAAGGTATTAATCCGTCTCTTCCTTCCAGTTATGGGTTAAATAGCAGGAGAGATTGGGTTCTATAGCCTTGGTCGGCAAGCAGTCTACCGCAGAAAGCAATGGAAACCTACTGCGGGATAAACTTCTGCCCAGTCAGTCATGTTTCTTTCGAGACATAATCGCCCAAGTGTGTATCACGTATGGCACTTAACTGACTGACTGACAGAAATAAATTTTACGGTGATGGTAGAGTAACTCAATTTATAATTATTGAAGAGAAACACAGTTTTATAAGGGTTGTAGACAAAAGTTTTATGGGAAATTGTAGACAATCAAAGTTTCCTAGGGATTATAGAAACATAAATATTTATCGTGATTGTAGATAAACAAATTTTTGGTGATTGTAGAGAATGACATTTCTATGGTGGTTATAAAGAAACAAATTTTTATTGTGATTGTAGAAAAACACAATTTTATGTTGATGGTAGAGAAACAAAGATTTATACTGATTGTAGAGCAAACAATGTTTTATTGGGATTGTATAGAACACAGTTCATAATGATTTTAGAAAAACAAATATTTAAGAGGAATAAAGTTATGACGTCAGCGTCACTCCAAACAACTTCGTAGTTATTCATTCAAGTGTTTTTGAATCTTTTACATTATCCTCACACTGACATCAAATCAAACTTAAATGCTCATTTTAGGGCATCCGGCGCGAGTGCCAAGCAGTACAGCAAGTCCTTTAAAGCTTCTGGCCGACTAAATTGTGTCGTTGTATATTTTTTTCTCAAAATTGTAAGAAGTCACCCTACCATATTGTGCTATAGTCAAAATGAAATAATAGGAATGTTAGGAGAGATAGAACAAAATATGAAATGGAGCCATAACCACACACCATGACCTGCCTTAGGTCTTCCCGCAGACTTAGTAGGTACTGCGACCATAGCAGAAATCGAAATATGATGAAAATTGACAACATTATAATGATAATAAACAAACCTCATATGTGAAATTAAAAATATAAAATGGTGAAAATTTATATATAGTATTCTGTATATTGTTTATCGGAGACAAAATATTTTGTGATATTCTCATATTTTTGTCTAAATATATTTCACAAAAACACACCCAAACACGCATATGTATGCTAATATGTGTTCCTGTGTGCGTACGTGTGTGGCTACTCCAAATAGATAGATAAACTTATATAATAATAATAATAATAATAATAATCTCAATAATATAAATGGAACCTATAAGTCTGATGAAATAAACATCAAAAGAGGTATATTTCAAGGTGATTCTTTATCTCCCTTACTATTCTGCATATCATTAATAGCACTAACAAGTCAACTTAATAAAACAGAATGTGGTTATAAAATAAGACAAAAGAAAATAAGCCATCTATTTTACATGGATGACTTGAAGTTATATGCTAAGAATGATAATGAACTGGAAGGTTTTCTGCAAACTGTAAAATGCTTCAGCGAAGACATTGGAATGAAATTTAATTTGAATAAATGTGCTAAAGCTACAGTTTTACGTGGATCAATACAAGAAACATCCTCAATTAGCCTAGACCCTGCTGTAACAATAAAAGAATTGAAACCAGAAGAAGCTTATAAATACCTAGGTGTAAATGAGAGCGAAAACATTCACCATAAAAAAAATGAAAGAAATAGTGCGTAAAGAGTACTATAGAAGGCTACGAATGATATTAAAAACTGAATTAAATTCACAGAACAGAGTTATGGCCATTAATAGCCTTGCAATCCCAGTTGTCCAATATAGCCTTTAACATCTTAAACTGGACTCTAAACGACATCAGGCGAATGGATGCTAAAACAAGAAAGCTTCTTTCTAAGCATAAGATGCATCATCCAAAGGCTGATGTAGACCGTCTATACATACCCCGTAAAGAAGGTGGAAGAGGTCTTATTCAGCTGGAATTGTCATACAAGACAACAACTATTGGCTTACTAACATACATAGAAACAACAAAGGATTGGATGTTACAATTAGTAAGGCAACATGAAGAAAGAAAGAAAAATATTCAATAATAAAAGAAGGCAGTAAATTCAAACAAGATTTACAGTTAGTAGATTCTGTAGAAAAGCAGAACGGATGCCAAGAGCCGACTATTGCGGCAAAGAATATGTAAATGAAAGCCAAAGATAAAGCTCTTGAACAGATGAAACAGCGCTGGCAAGACAAACCTCTGCATGGCCAATATCCAGTACGTGCCAATAAATCCGATGTTGACAAAGTTAATAGTCATCGATGGTTACGTGCATCTGGTTTAAAGCCCGAAACTGAAGGCTTTATTCTTGCAGCACAAGACCAAAGACTTTTCACGAGAAACTTTCAGGCAAATATTATGCATAATAATATGGATCCAAAATGCAGGTTTTGTGATAAACACCAAGAAACAATAGACCACCTAATCTCAGGCTGTTCTGTGCTTGCCCCAAATGAATATAAAAATCGCCACGATAGAGTTGGGCAATATTTACATTGGGCAATGTGCAAACATTATGGAAAAGCTGTAAACAAACACTGGTATGAACATCACCCAGCATCGGTTACAGAAATAGAAGATGTAACCATTCTATGGGATTACACCATCTACACAGATAGAAAAATTGAAACAAATAGGCCAGACATTATTGTTAAAAACCAAGAAGGAGAAAACTTGTCTATTAATTGATATGGCTTGTCCAGCGGATTGTAACATAGCAATCAAGGAATTTGAAAAACTGTCAAAATATAAAGACCTGGAAATTGAAATAGAAAAAATGTGGAAATTGAAAACAAGAGTTGTGCCAGTGATAGTAGGTGCACTTGGAATGATAAAAAATGGAACAAAACAACACATTGAAAGAATCCCTGGAAACCCCAGCTTAAGAGATATACAAAAAATTGTCTTATTAAGTACAGCCCACACACTAAGGAAAACTTTATCTATGTAATGCTGGAGGGAATGATAGGGAAGATAGAAAAACATGAAATGGAGCCATAACAACACGCCACTACCTGCCTTAGGTCTCCCCGCAGACTTGGTTGGTAGTGAGACCAAAGCAGAAATCGAAATATGATGAAAAATTACATAATAATAATAATAATAATAATAATAATAATAATAATAATAAAAATAAAAACATTAATAATAATAAAAAAAAATAAAAAAAAAAATTTTTGAAATTTTTTTAAACGTATAAACATTAATTTTTAATTTCACTATTTTAAACATAAACATTAATTTTTTCCTCGTATATAATTCAAATTGTATGTTTCTTCTGTTAATGATCCTTAAATAGATTTTTTAACTAGTTTTCTAAAGCAAGACAACGAAAAAAAAAATACGACGAGAAAAACACTAAAAAATATTCGATCTACAACATTCTTTCTTAGAAAGAATATGTAATAATTTATTATATTTGTTCGTTCATTTTATATATTTATTTATTTTTCGATAATTTTATTCTCGTTGGATTTAATGAAAGAATAACACAGAATACAGTGGGCGTACAAATTATTATTTTTAAATATTACGGTAGTAAACTCAAAGGTATGTCCATTTTTTTTTCTTCCTATTAAAAAATTTTGAATTTTTTTTGCAAGGACAAAGGTTAATAGTAGTAACAATTGTTTTTTTTTTTTTTTTTTTTTCCGCTGAACGGCCGTTACTTTCCGAGTTTGTTTGTTTTTTTTCAACCAGCGTCTCTCTCTTTGAATTTTTCTTCTCAATTATGAAATTCTGTTTTAATATAAACAGGATTGTTTTCTTTAGATATTATCGAAATTTTTTTTTTTTTAACTATTATAATTTTCTTAAAAACAAAACAAAACAAGAAAATAAATTAAGTCCGATGAAAAACAATTTATATGGTATTATTTTATAGAAAGTCTACGTATTTATTGATATATTTATTTTTATTTATCTATTGATTTAATTTATCTTATTCTGATAACCCTATTTTTGACCAGCGACTTTATTGAAAAAATGAATGATAGAGTGGACGAACAAATTATTACATTTTTTTTTTTCTTCAACCAGCGTCTCTCTATTTGAATTCTTCCTTTTCTCAATATGAAATTCTGTTTTAATATAAACAGGGTTTTTTTTTTATGAAATTCTGTTTTATTTTAATTAATTTATCTATTTGCTCTTTAAATGAACCTAAATAAAATCATCCGTATTATATTTCCTTTAGCTGTCGAAATTTCACAAATTTTTTTTTTTTTTTTTTTAACAAAATACTCTAGTATTGATGTGTTGTTTCGTTGAGCCGTTGCTAGGCCAAATTTTTTTTTTTTTTAACCAGCGTCTTTCTCCTTGAATTCCAATCGCTTATATGTCAGATGTTGCTTGGCAGCCCATTTAGGAGAAGGAAAACTCCGAACAACAACCCGCAACTCAAGGTGTTAATCGTGCCGAGGAGTGAATGGCTACTGCGTTATGAGGTCACAAACGATCCCCTTCAGGCTTCGGGGCCCTGTTTGTAAAAGACCGTTACCCAAGGTGCCGGGCAACTTTGGGTGGACTTTTGGACCCGTGTGTCACTCGTGGGAAAAACATGAAAAATACAAATAGAAATAAAAAGTCCAGTATGGCTCTTCCAGTGGATAAACAGGGAGCCCGTCCTTCAGGAGGGAACCTACCTGAGGTTCGAAAAATCTGCCATAGGAACAAACTCCCACACAAAGAATGAATCTTCAGGTCCCCACAATCAGGATAATCCTAACGTTGGTCCTGAAAATTCACCAGCTAGATCTACAACCGTATATTTAAAGAAAGAAAAAATAAAATGGTATCGTGAGGAGTACAAAGTCGTTATGACTGCATTTCATGAAGCGTTACTCAATCCTCAAAAAAATGTGACTCGCCAAACATATGACAAATTTGGCGTGAAAAAGTTGGTCAAGCAAATAGAAAGTATATTAACGAAAATAAATTAGACAATGTACGTAGGTACATTATTCGTAATAACCGACTGACAGAGGCTGAAATCAATGAAATTAAAACAATTGTAACAAGAAGGAACGAATCAACAAATTATGAAAAGAAACCGGAATCAGAAATAAAAAGTAATAACATCAAACAAGCCACAGGTCATAATGTAGAAACCGTGAAACACGCAAATCACTGCGAAGATAATGCTGTAAATAACAAAGTGCTGGAAAGGTGTGATCTGACTCAGTTAAAAGACAAAAATAAAACGAGTTCAAAAGACATCGAAGATAATTATTTGACGGAAAATAAGAACAATATACAGGAAGCCAAGATAGAAATAAAAAAACATCTAAGTCAAATACAAAATATTACAATGGAGGAACGTGAACAGCTCCCAAAATTAATACCAACAAAACATAACCTCCGTACTATTAAACTCTACAATGCAGCACTGAAATCAATACTGGATGAAGACCCTCATAGAAATCTTAACGAAATAATATATGCATCAGCAACAGCAGCAACAAAGAAATTAAATATTAAAATAAAAACAAGGCAGTCTCGTAGACGTGAAGTTCCACCTTGGAAAAGAAAAATAGAAAAAGAAATAGAACAACTTAGAAGTGAATTATCAATATTGGATGAACTGAGTAGAGGAATAAATGTAAGAACTAGGAAAAGCAGAAGAGCCGTAAAAAAATATAACATCAAGAATGAAAAGGACGTCTTATCAAATAAAGAAAAAATAAAGCAAAAAATCCAACTGAAGGCTCAAAGAATAAGACGCTATGAAAGAAGAGCAAGATTTTACAGAGAAAACAAGATTTTTCAGACTGACAAAAAGAGATTTTACAGGGAAATAGGTAAAAAAAGAATTGAAGTGACAGTACCCCCCAGAATGGAAGAAGTCACACAGTTCTGGGAAAAGATATGGGCTTGCCCTAAAGAACTTAGCAAGGAAGTACATTGGATTACGCAAGAGACAGAACGAATGAAAAATAAACCCGAACAGACATGGCCTGGAATTACAGAAGATGATGTTAAATATGCACTAAAAAAAACACACAATTGGAAATTCCCAGGCATAGATAAAATTCCTAATTTTGGCTATATTATTTAAAGGCATCACATAAAAAACTAGCCAAAGAACTTCAAGAAATGGTTGACGAGCCCACTAAAATTCCTGCATGGTTAACAAAATGAATTACATTTCTTCTACCCAAGAATGGTGACACAAAAAATCCGAAAAACTACAGACCAATTACATGTCTTCCGACAACATATAAACTATTAACATCTATTTTAACAAAGCAGACATATTTATTCTTAGAAAGAAATGACATGTTACCGCTTGAACAAAAAGGGTGCAAACGTGGCTGTTATGGTTGTAAAGACCAATTGCTGATTAACAAAATGATACTGGAAAACTGCTACAGTACAAAGAAAAATCTTAGTACAGCCTGGATAGACTATCGAAAGGCATTCGATAGTGTGCCACATGACTGGATTTTAAAGACTTTAAATATATACAAGATATCGCCCGTCATCATCAATTTCATCAAACAGTGCATGTCTATATGGAAAACAACCCTTTACCTCAATCATATAAATGGAACCTATAAGTCTGATGAAATAAACATCAAAAGAGGTATATTTCAAGGTGATTCTTTATCTCCCTTACTATTCTGCATATCATTAATAGCACTAACCAGTCAACTTAATAAGACAGAATGTGGTTATAAAATAGGACAAAAGAAAATAAGCCATCTATTTTACATGGATGACTTGAAGTTATATGCTAAGAATGATAATGAACTGGAAGGTCTTCTGCAAACTGTAAAATGCTTCAGCGAAGACATTGGAATGAAATTTAATTTGAATAAATGTGCTAAAGCTACAGTTTTACGTGGATCAATACAAGAAACATCCTCAATTAGCCTAGACCCTGCTGTAACAATAAAAGAATTGAAACCAGAAGAAGCTTATAAATACCTAGGTGTAAATGAGAGCGAAAACATTCACCATAAAAAAATGAAAGAAATAGTGCGTAAAGAGTACTATAGAAGGCTACGAATGATATTAAAAACTGAATTAAATTCGCAGAACAGAGTTATGTCCATTAATAGCCTTGCAATCCCAGTTGTCCAATATAGCTTTAACATCTTAAACTGGACTCTAAACGACATCAGGCGAATGGATGCTAAAACAAGAAAGCTTCTTTCTAAGCATAAGATGCATCATCCAAAGGCTGATGTAGACCGTCTATACATACCCCGTAAAGAAGGTGGAAGAGGTCTTATTCAGCATGGAATTGTCATACAAGACAACAACTATTGGCTTACTAACATACATAGAAACAACAAAGGATTGGATGTTACAATTAGTAAGGCAACATGAAGAAAGAAAGAAAAAAAATTCAATAATAAAAGAAGGCAGTAAATTCAAACAAGATTTACAGTTAGTAGATTCTGTAGAAAAGCAAAACAGTAGCCAAGAACCAACTATTGCGGCAAAAAATATGAAAATGAAAGCCAAAGATAAAGCTCTTGAAAAGATGAAACAGCGCTGGCAAGATAAACCTCTGCATGGCCAATATCCAGTACGTGCCAATAAATCCAATGTTGACAAAGTTAATACTCATCGATGGTTACGTGCATCTGGATTAAAGTCTGAAACTGAAGGATTTATACTTGCAGCACAAGACCAAAGTCTTTTCACGAGAAACTTTCAGGCAAATATTATGCATAATAATATGGATCCAAAATGCAGGTTTTGTGATAAACACCAAGAAACAATAGACCACCTAATCTCAGGCTGTTCTGTGCTTGCCCCAAACGAATATAAAAATCGCCACGATAGAGTTGGGCAATATTTACATTGGGCAATGTGCAAACATTATGGAAAAGCTGTAAACAAACACTGGTATGAACATCATCCAGCACCGGTTACAGAAATAGAAGATGTAACCATTCTATGGGATTACACCATCTACACAGACAGAAAAATTGAAGCAAACAGGCCAGACATTATTGTTAAAAACCAGAAGGAGAAAACTTGTCTATTAATTGATATGGCTTGTCCAGCGGATTGTAACATAGCAATCAAGGAATTTGAAAAACTGTCAAAATATAAAGACCTGGAAATTGAAATAGAAAAAATGTGGAAATTGAAAACAAGAGTTGTGCCAGTGATAGTAGGTGCACTTGGAATGATAAAAAATGGAACAAAACAACACATTGAAAGAATCCCTGGAAACCCCAGCTTAAGAGATATACAAAAAATTGTATTATTAAGTACAGCCCACACACTAAGGAAAACGTTATCTATGTAATGCTGGGGAATGATAGGGAAGGATAGAAAAACATGAAATGGAGTCATAACAACACGCCACTACCTGCCTTAGGTCTCCCCGCAGACTTGGTTGGTAGTGAGACCAAAGCAGAAATCGAAATATGATGAAAAATGACATAATAATAATAATAATAATAATAATAATAATAATAATAATAATAATAATATATTAATTTGTTTTAAGTTCAGATTTATTTTTATGGATTCCGCCCACAAAACAGTGAAAACTGTGTTCAACATCTGATTATTTCTGTATATATAGTTTTTTAAATATCGGTACTATATTACAGATTTAATACCACCTACCTTTTGCGCGTGTTCATCTACTGTTTTTTATTGAAGTATCTATAACATGGTTACACATTTTTTTTACAGATGATTAGTTTTTACGATTTTTATATGATTGTTTTGTTATGATTTTATTGCTAGTTCGGTTAATAGTGATTCTATTTAATGCTTTTTAGCAAATTTAGCATTTTTTTTGCAATTTCCATGATATAGCTTTGCGTATTTTATGAGTAATAATTTTCAGTTTTTCTCTCATGTTGCTTGACGATAAGGTGATTTGATCAACAAATGACATTAAAGGTTACCATAATATTGATTGTAAAATCTACAAAAAATTGTTTGAATTATTATTTATAATTCTCCAAATGGGGCAAAGCAAATTCATAACATCATTGTGTTGATCACGTGGATTGCTGGCAAAATATTTCGAGTGACTCTTTTCAAGGCAGTAAGACCAACGTACCATTATAAAAATCTTTATAAATCCAAGCAATAATAATATAATTTAACAATAATAACACTGTCCAACAACCAAAAGATTACTGAGCAGAGAAAGACCGTTTCTAGGGTAACTTTTGCCTAGATTACGAAAATGACACGCATCTTTGCTTATGAAGTCTCATTTCTTCGTAAATCGTGATTGAAATTTTTACATTATTATATAAGTTTTACACTTACACATAAGATTCGAAATTTCTTAATATATTTTAATATATGTATATATTTTTATTTTTAGGTAGATATTATACGTATATAAATGTAAAAGCCATGTGAAATCGTAAAAGTAAATTGTTAAAATAGTGTATATTCTTTGGAAATCTAAATGTAGATGTATATATTTGTAAAATACGGTAAATATTCTTTAAAATTTTTATTTAAAATTACTTAAATTAATTAAGTTAAACTATAGTATTTGGTCCCAAAAAGCCTTAATTTACGACAAAATATAAAATTTTAGTATGGTTTTGCAGATTCGGAATGAGCGCATCCTAAATAAAAATGTCACCCACTCTTAGCCTAGTAATCTTTTTAAAGTTAAAAATTGATGGACAGTGTAATTTAACTATTTCTATAACGACAGGTTCGGTATTTGATAGATTATTTTTTTATTCAACATTTTTGATGAATTTGACTTGTATGTCCAGCTCTATACCAAATATTTTGTTTTATCTAATTACATCTGATTTTAGGATGAATGAAAGACGCAATTCCATTACTATAACCAGGATCGACCATATATATTATAGACTTAAAATCGGAGTAAAAAGATTTATTACTTTACTGACAATGTTAGTAATGAATAAATAAATGATAGATAAGTTTCCTCATCTATATGGCTTCTCTCGGTGGTAAAGTCGAAGATGAGGGTCCTGACTAAATGCGACCAAACCCTGTAGACCCCAACGCCCGAATAGGCAAACATCTAAACGAACTCAACTGCCAAACCGGCGAAAGAAAACAGCGCTAGCTGGCGTAACAAAAGCGGGCCTTGACATACTAAGCAATCGACAGCCAGATATCTCGAGATTTACCAGATTTCCCCTGTCTCAGTCAAATCTGAGCCGCGTTAAAGGCGCTTCTGACCAAGTTTACGTGCTTCTCCATCATACACTGTTGTCCACCAAAATAAAATTCACGCAAATGGCCTCATCAAACATCCTTTGTCTATTTTGACTGGGGCTACCACCACGGATGAGAAAACAATAAAGAGAGAAGATGATGATTCCGATGTTTGGATATGAACTGCTGCCGGTTACTTTTTGTGCAAACATCGTCCATCATTATTTGATTCAGATAATTTCTCGTCTCAATCAAATTTCCAATTTACAAGATATTTATTCACTATTTTCCTCCTGTTACTCTCCTCGTCCTTATGACATATGTCAGATTCTCCGAACATTCTTTCTTTATTGTATATTCTTAAAAATGCAAAGGGAATTGCCCCTACAGGCTTTTTGCGGTTACTATATTCCTTAAATCATCCTCATTAAAATGCGATGTTTAGAATCATTACGGTTAAATCGCTAAGTCCGAAAGATACTATTTATGATATATATATAATATTTTCATCTAAAATTCAAGTTTTGTTTTCTTTCATCTTCTAATTATTTTCTGGAATGTGACCTATGGAATTTTTCAGCTTATAAGTTAACTACATTAGAAACCTGTTCTGCGTTTTTATCATCTGTCCCACTGACGTTTAATCAGTCCTGTGAGTATCAGATTATTCTAGCCGACTTTCCTAATTATATATAAATGATTTGTCAACTGTTTCTTTCCTTATGTTAAAAAAATCCTACGTAAGACTTTAAACTACATCCAGCAGCATGGCCTCTGATCGAAAGTTTGCAAGTTTTGGGAGTGTGAATCCACGTTTAATTGCCGTTATTCGATAGGCCACCTTAGTTTTGGTTGCCTGCGCATATTAGGCACCCATATATGGATAAATATTTAACTCTCAAACAATATCAATACATTGAGAAAGTATAAAAATACAATATTATAGTAGAATTGCTTGCAATACTGTTTCAAATAAAAATAATTACCAGCAATCCACATTCATACTATATATACTAACAATACAGTTTTATAGTGGAATAATTATCAATAGCTTTTTGTCTGTATTAGAAGCATACAATTCGGTTCAAATTATGTTTAGTTAAAACCATACGATTATGTTCAAAATAGTTACATTTCAGAATTAAATGACCAATGCAGATTCTGATATGCGGCTAAACAAAATCAAACAAATGATGTCTATTTTCTCTCAAACTTCGTCGCTGGCACATGTCGATCCATGGTATTTTCAGCATCGTTCTGCAAAAACAAATTTTTGTTACTTATAGAATATTCTTTTCTTTGAAGAGTGAATCAATAAAAAATCATTGTAATTAATTTGTAACGGCGCATTGTAATGATGATACATGTACGTTCAATAGCATTGAACTACTGAGAAAGTAGCCCTATGTCGCGGTGGATGAGATATGTTTGTATGTTTTTTCGCTTGATTTATCCATGATAGGAAGTACAAACAATGCTTGTCTTCAGAGGTTTTTTTTTCAAATGTTGATTAATTTCTTCGTCGTATTTCGTTAATAATTTGTAAATACAATTTTAATTAGATCGTTAATATTCTCATCTGATTTATTTTATATCGGAAAAAATCTTACATTTAAGTTTTTCGAGATTGTAACTATCAGAATAGCAACTAAATAGACGAGATTTCCACAGGCGGGTTTTTCGAGAAAAGAAACCGTTAGAGTAAAGAGGATATTATTTTTAACTATTTCAACGAGAAAAAGACGAGACCGAGACTCCGAAATATTATCACATTTGATGTCATGTGATCGAGGCACCTGTGAAACAAGCTCTTAAGAGCAGATGCCACGAAAATATTTATAGAAGTGACCAGGGAAGCCACGTCACGTCGGTGAGAATGTTACTGAGATCGTGATGTCAATTCAGAATAGAGTACATTTAAAATGCTTTTGATTTTGATGAGGACTTCGAGATGAACAGCAGAAGCACCCGATTAGACATGGCAAAACTATACAACGCACATCGAATAGTAGATTTATATATGTGAATGCTTGATTCAGACGAGAAAAATTTCCTGACACGACAGCGTGACCAAAATTACGTTGGTGTTCTAAGAATTTAATTTTCACACCTATGCAATTTGTTAATTATTATTTTTACATCCCAAAATCAGTATTAACTTGAAAATGTTATTATGATCTGAAATTTTTTTGCTCTTTAAATTACCTGTAAAAGCTTGATAAATCATAAAGATCAATCTTTCAAAAATGAATTACACACTGAACAAATTACCGCAATCGCTCATAACCTCTATTAGCATGGATCAGCCTAGTCTTTCTGGAAGTAATCACTGCGAAACCTCGGGTTAACTCTCAAAACAGACCTCAATTGAAATGACTATATAGAATCCATAGATATATCCGCCGTCGCTTCTCTGTATAGGGGCAGGAAGTTTTTCCCGTCTGAAACAATCCTACACATATACAAATCCACATTCTACCCGTGCATTGAATACTGCTGCCATATATGTTCGGGTGGTCCTGCTATTCACCTGTGGGTCCTTGACAAAATCTAACAGAGAATCTGTAATGTGATAGATCTCGATCTGGCAGCTTTGATACAGCCACTTTCTCAGCGGCAATTGTGGCTTCTCTGTGTCTCTTCTACAAATACTAGCATGCTTTCTGCTCAGATGAACTTAGCTCACTGGTATACCCTATGAAAGATTTTCCGCGAATCACAAGATGAGCAACTATGTCCCACCATTTTACTGTGAAACCAATAAATTGTAAACGCAAAATCTTCTCCATCAGCTTGTTCTCTCGCATTTCCTGCCCAGGGAATTCCCTTCCGTTTACTTGCTTTTCCGACAACTACAATCTTCAAGAATTCAAATGTAAAGTCAATAGTCATCTCCTGTCTCACTAACTACGATCCTCTCTCACGTATTTCTTTCTTCGTCCACACCACTCTCATCAGTATTTTCCTCCTTTTCTTACCCTCTTCCTGACACCCCCTGTAACCTGTCACTCTTTCTCATAACTTACCTCTTATGTAATCCCCTGCTCAACAGGGGCAGTAAAATGCCTTGCTTAGGGTGACACGATTATATATAAAAAATCGGTCATGTCAAGTTCCAGATGCTGTCATTTATCATTTCTTCCATTGATTAAAAAAGAATACCTTAATTGTTTTGGGAAGCTTTGCGAGGATTATACCACATTTTCCCCATTCGTTATTTAATAGCGATATCAATTTTGTTTAGGTATATCAATAAAGATTTAATTGATTGAAGGATAGGTTATTCGGCGGTTATATTTAAGTATTAATATGCGTTTTTTTTTTAGATAGATAATATTTCTTTGTTTATATTTGAGTCTGGGAGCATTTACTTACATCGCGCATTGGCAAATATTGGTAATTTGTATCTGAGTCTATAAAGATTTACTAGGTTTTGTGAATAGGTGAGTATAGATCGTCTAAATAAGAATCAATAAGCATTTACTTCTCCATGGTTAGGTAAATATTGATAATTTATATAGGATTCAACAAGAGTTTATTGCTTCAGGCATATATATATATATATATATATATATATATATATAAGATTCGGTTGCTTCGGCAATAAATAAATATTGGTCGTTTATATTTTAGTTTGAAAATATTTGCTTACTTTGAGAATGAATAATTATTGTTTTTTTATTTGAGTTTGGAAGCTCTGAATTGGTTCAGCAATTGATAAACTCATTCCCAAATCATTTATTTGGTAGCTGGCGGCTAGTACGCAAATGGACATAACTATACGGAAGATTATAGAATTTACATTTTGTGGTTCAATGATACTATAAAGAAATGCACGACTGCGTACTAACTGGAAATTAATTCTGTAAATTCATAACAAAAATATTGATTTAAGACAATAATGTAACCTCTTCCGTATACATACTTTAAATGTGGAACTTGGAGAGAATTATATGTCCTACTGGGTTCATTATATCAAAGGATATCTTGATAACTTAAAACATAGAAAAAAAAACATTGTTTGGATAGCAAACATAAATTAATCTACAGAAAATAACACAACAGGTACTAAGCAAAAATTAGCAAAACGTAATAAACTACATATTACCAAAACCATTTTAAACAATGGGCCATTCTTACCCGTCATTGTTTTTGGTAAAACCTTAACTATTCGATGAAAGTAAGTCTTTTTTTATATTTTAGTAAGAGATGATTTTAGAAATTGCATTACGGAAATAGTAAATATATATATTTCCTTTACATATCATCCTAAAATAATTTTATACATTCTGCTATATTAAAGATCAATATATATATATATATATATATATATATATATATATATTAAAAAAGGATTAATTCAAAGATGTTGAATGGCCATTTCGATATGAAGATCCCCACAGGGAACGACACATCACCTCAGCAACAGAAAAAAAACCTTTCAGAAATTGTTTTTTCTGTTGCTGAGGTGATGTGTCGTTCCCCGTGGGGATCTTCATATCGAAATGTCCATTCAACATCTTTGAATTAATCCTTTTTTAATATATATTTGCTCTGTAATATTTTAATTACATGGAGCTCTCTTCCTGTATCATTTTTTAATATTAAAATAAACTTTTAATATTAATTAGGATCGGTTTTTTGGAATTTACCTTCCTGCTTTTTTCCCTTGGATTGAAGTATCTGAATTAAAATATATATATATATATATATATATATATTGACAAACTATCGCCCGGTTCACACTCCACCCACAACTATTGAACAGGTAAAGAGGATCATCCCTTGTTCCCTGTTTAGGATGTGGTTTCCGGCTTTCTCTTTTCCAAATCTTTTCACTCTTTTCTTTTTTTTTTTTCAATTGGAGTAGATAGACTAAAGTATCGCCCGGTTCACACTCTACCCACAAATATTGAACAGGTGAAGAGGCTCATCACTTGTTCCCTGTTTAGGATGTGATTTCCGGATTCCTCTTTTACGTAGCCCCCTGCACGTCAGTGGCGTTATCGCCTTGCTCGGGGTGATATGATTAACATTAGGTGTGTTATTATTACTAAGTACAAATGCGTGACCATTGAACTATGTCGTCCGAACGTATCTTTGAACACTTTTTTATTTCCTTTATAGATTACAGACAAATGTCCGGCCTTGAGTCAAATCTTTTTCCATAGGCTACAGTATTTGAGGTTTCTTTATCTTCAGCGTGTAGGTGTTTCCAAATCGATTTATTGATTAAAGGTCAAAAAAGTAACCAATAAAGTAGAAGAAATCTAAGACTTCGAATTTTCCGCTCTCCAAAAGTTTCCAAAATTGAACTGACTCACATTTTACTTAAGTAATGTGTGCTTTCCAAAAAAAGTAGGATAGTGGGGGAGATTCCAATGAAGATTAAATCTGATGATTGATTTTGACTATATTAAATGATCGACTGAGCGAGTTCTCTATGTCTAGCTCTTTTCTTGATCCGAATATATTCTGTTTGAGAGTGTACTTGAAATTTAATTTCAGTAATGTTCAGTAAGTTAAGTGCTATACGTGATATACGTTTTAGGCGACTAGGTTTTGAATGAGACATGACTGAATAGGAAGATTATCCCGCAGTAGGTTGCAATTGCTTTTTTTGGTAGACTGGTTGCCAGTCAAGGCTAAAAATCTCAGTCTGTCTTATTATTTAACAAATAACGCGAGGAAAGAGACGGGGTAATAATCCTCCCAGCGGTATGTGTGCGTAAATGAATGCAAGGAGTCAACTAAAAGTCGAAGACTGCTTCCCAATTTGTCGATCCGAGTCAATATCCACTGCACCACAAAGCACATCCACGTGGTTTTCGACTCTGCTTTGCGGCAGTGGCGTCGTCGTAGTCGCAGTCGCTGTTAGCTCGCTTGGAGGCGACAACGGCAAAACGGCGGACAGCATGCAACAGCAGCGAACCACGGAAGACGTTGATGGTGCGTTATGTGAGACGGACCAGACGTAACGCACACGACAGGCTACCGATATGTAAGATTACATATTATTAAAACACAGAGAAATGCTATGCTTATCGAAGATATATGAACACTCTCACCAGTTCTGTGATGATTTATCATTATTGGTCTCTTCTTAATACACGTTAATATCTCTGTCTTTGTTTTTATTACCACGACGTTTTCAGCCTAATATCAGGTGTATATCTATTACTAGTCACACCTCATAACCCTCAGGAAATGTTAAAGGAGCCCTATATATAACAAAGGGTATACATTGACATGTCCATATCTAGGTACTTCTCGTATACAAATTATTTTATTATAAAAGAAAAAAATACAAGTATACTCTTTCCGTTGTTGTGGTGCAGCAAATGTCGGCTCTGAACGAGAAATCGGAGAGCCAAATACGAATTCCATTGGAAATATTTGCGTTCACTTACTCGTAAATGCCGTTGGGAAAGGTATAATCTATCTCTCTTCTTCAGTTATGGATTAAATAACAGGACAGATTGGGTTCTATAACCTATGTTGGCAACCAGTCTACCGCAGAATGTATTGGCAACCTACTGCGGGATGATCTTCTTCTGCACAGTCAGTCATGTCTCTTTCGAGACATGATCACCCAAGCATGTATTACGTATGGATCTTAACTGACTGACTGTCTAATACTTCTTCCGCTTGTGGATTATGATCCACGCAAATTATAGGATTAAAATATTCAAGCCACTGTGCGTGTACCTGGGCCAAAAAGTTCTCGCCTGTGACCTTAAAATTGCTGGAAGAAGAATTGTTACATCTAGAACACAGTCAATCAGTTACGTGTGATAGAAATCACACGCTTGATCATGACTTATTAGATTCATAACTGACTCAGGAGAAGATTTTTTGCGCAGGATGTCGCTTTATTTTGCGGTAGACCTGTTGCACAAAGTTTACAGGACTAAGTCTAATCTCCTATTTAACATATAGCCCTTGGGAAAACGGTCTGATTCATAAGTTTCTCTAGTGTATTTTCGCGTATATGAATAAAACTAGCCCAACTGTATTTCGATGTTATTAGAGAGGGAGTAGTAAATTGCTATGTCACATGTATCTAGAAATAGATACGCAAATTGAAATAACCTGTGGTTGATCTCGTGTTGTTCTTAGTCCTTATACTGGATAAACTTCATTGGACAAACATCTAAGTGTTAAGTAAAACACACAATTATTTTATAAATAATATATTCCAATAGTATTGGCTACAAATTTGAGGCAAAAATTTTCCGGGTTTCTCTTTTCCATTCTTTTTACCCTTACGTAGCCCCCTGCGCATCAGTGGCGTTTTCGCCTTGCTTGGAGTGATATGATTAAAAAAAAAAATTATATCTAAAGTAAGTAAATAAATGAAATTCGACATTTTTTTTTACAAATTCTGTAGACAGAGACAATAGATAATTTATCACTCAGGAGATATCTCCACGGGAGGATGGCAAGAGAAAATACCTGCTTTTATTTTTTCGAATAAATTCTTTTCAACTAGTGGAAGAAGACTGATAAGTGGTATAAAGTACAGTTTGATCCTGAGATTTCTAGGAAATATGAGTATTATTTAAGTTGTCTCTCATTCTTACTAAAATTACACCTATAACTAAAATAAGAGAAAGTTGATATATTTTTACAAATTATGAGGACAGAAACATTGGATAATTTAGCATTCATAAGATATCTTAAAGATTAAACACTTGTTTTTTTTTTCTTCTGATGAATTCTGTTCAACCCATAACAAGTGGATGAAGACATTGATTTAGACAGTTTTTGTAAGGTTGTCTGTGCAGTGCATTAAATCACAGCCACGTTATATTTCGATTAATGCCAGTTCGGTTTCCCTTACGTGTAGTTTAACTAGAGTTTGAAATAAAAATTACTGCACAATCAAATTCATGAAACAACACTCTTTTACGCAAGGTTATTGTTATGAACGTAAGGATATAAAACTAATCTGTACGAGAATTAATCCGTGATAATCCGAATGGAATGAGATATTCGTCGGTTAATTAGCATATATTCTTTTCCATTTAAGATATTTCTTCAAGCCGTGTTTGATTTTTTTTAGTAAAGTAACACAATCACAAAGTATAATCCGGGTAAGCATTCTTTGTCAAAATTATGCTATATTTAGTCAGTCAAGTGTCTAAGCATATCCCGAAAGAGACATGACTGACTGGACAGAAGATTATTCCCTCAGTAAGTCGCCATTACTTTCTGCGATAGACTGGTTGCTGACGAAAACAATATATCCAAATCTGTCCTATTATTTAACCCATAACTGGATAAAAGAGATTAACACCTTCCTATGGGTATTTTTTCGTAAGTGAAAGGCAACGAATTCAGAACTCGGCTCCCCGATTTCTCGTTCCGAGTCGATATCCACTGCACCACAACATCAGTTGTTTTAATTAACATTATTATAAAATGGGATCTGCAAACGGTTTCACCCCATTATGAATGATCCTTTTTGTATTATATTATATTTGTATTATTACTTTTAGTTTTATTTATGTGTCTATTTCCATGTCCCATCCTGACATAATCGAATATCGATTTCCACAAATACATTTTTATCTTTATAATCGGTGAAATTTCAATAGATTATTTGGGGTGATATTTCTTTACTACCCTGTATATTCGTCATTGTTTGGACTTTCGAATTTCCTTCTCCGAATCTGATTCACATTTATGACTTAATCTCTTCTTCTGTTTGGGTAATTAACCAATATTTTATTTTGCGATAAAGTGGGCGATTTCTACGCGTTTTAGTGGTGTTTTCAGATATGGAAAACAAATCTGTTGGAGATGTTTTTCTACTTCTCAGCAATTTCCTATAAACGGGGCATTGCATTGATGTTTTCATAACACAACCCGGAAAAGAGTCTTCAGGACATGAACAGTGATTAGTTCTTCAGAATTTACTGTTTCTTCTAGCCCCAAACCGTGCCAAACAAATTAGGCACTATCTCACAATTTTATCGGAGGAAAACATAGGTACTTACTCTGATTCCTTCCCACAAGTTATCTTCTGTGTGATAAATTATCCAATGTCTTTTTCCACATATTGTGTACAAGTAACTGATTTTATGTATAAGTGTTTTTCTAATGTCCGTTTTGGTGCGGTTTATATTAACGCCGATACTCGAAACCGGAGACCCGAGTTCGAATTCAAGTTGAATTCGTTGCATTCATTAAATATCAGGGCAAAGTGTGTTGTATATACGTGGTTCGAAACCAGTCTACTACAGAAAATAATGGAAACCTACTATGGGAAAATTTTTGTTAAGTAAGTCATTTCTCAAACGAAACATGATCGGCTAAGCTTTTATCATGTATGGAACTTAACTGACTGTCATTACAAAAAATTCTTAATTGTTGGTCACATCTCATCATATACAAAAAAGGTTTGTGTCTTTTTAAATACCATCTTTTCCGTATTCACTGCCATACTAGAAGATACATATTACATAGCTTTTCAACAGGCTTATTTTAAAAAGAAGATTGCCTAGTCATAAAATTTTCATTTGATACACCTGACTCATCCGTATTCATTTCTGACTAGTATTTTTACTTGATCCAACAGGTATTAATACATAAAATTTTCGCTCCATCCTTAGCCAGCCATGAGTGATTTATAGAGTGTTCTCGATGTCTCTCTACTTTTGCTTTTAGGTGATGGATTAATTACACCTACATAATTTCTGCCACAACTGCAAGTAATGAAGTACACGCAGTTCTTGGTTAACTTATTTTACTTAGGATTTACAAGGCTAATTTTTCTCTGGACGGCAGTTTTCTTCTGAATACTTTCTAGAAGATTTTGAAGATTTGTAATTAACTTTGACGTAAAGAAGATTATTTTCCGGTCCTTATGCTTCAGTATTCAATTCCAGGGAATATATTATTATATTTATAAGGTAGTTGTTATTCTGAAATGTACATTAGATACACTATTTATTTTATTCGGACTATTGTCCTCATCACTATTGCTCTGTTTACGATATGTCGGTCGTTGTAAGATCCGGCCATCTTCAACGGCCAAAACGTTGTAAACATGTTAGTAAAGATGAAGACAATAGTCCGAATAATTTAAACAGTGTAAAGACTAAATCATCTCATAAGTATCGGGTATTGTTGTATCTTAGATGCTTGTCATTTCTTGATCGCGGGTTTGTGATTAAATAGCTCCTTTTTTTTTAGAGATAATGAAATAATTAAATTTTTCTAATAAAGTTCTTACATTTTAATCAAAGTTGTTTATAGGACATAGACCAATAACATTTCGGGTGTATTTCTGCGTGTGCGATTAAAACAAACCCGACTGTAATACGAAACCGACTCTTTGACTTTTAATTCCGAGCCATTATACATTAAATCACTCACAGATCCTTAGGTAAATGAAATCGCAAAATGAAAAATAAGCAACCAAATAATTTTTTGTCGAATCCACAGATATTTGTTTTTAGATTTTTTTCTCTTGGAATATATCTGCGGTGGATAGGAAATGAAAAATTAAAAGCAACTTTCTTCTTCAGTTGTACAAAAATTGACAAAGACGTGTGAAATCCTGATTTTGCCAAGTAGAAAAAACGATTGCCATGTGTTTAAAAAAAAAGTCGAAACCGGATTTCACGTATAGATATTAAATTGACTTTCTGACAAATGGAAGCGATTCGCAACGACCAAAAAGACAGAGATCCAGTGAGAAAATCTAACTGACTATAAACACTTCGGTTCAGCGTCAGACAGCCAGATAGCATCAGCGAGATGACACACTAAAATGTAACGGGACGAATTTCAAGACGACCCGGACGCAAGATCACATCGTTCATTGTCCACTGTCTTCTTATTTCTCGTGTGCTGATTTCATTTTTCTTTTTCTTCTCCATTCAAAGACATTCCTACCCAACAAACGCTCATACATGCATACATACATATGTGCGCATATTTTTTCCAAAAAATTACTAGTAGGAACATTTATACAACTCTTGATACCATTAACATTCTCACTGAGCATCAACTTCCACAATTCCTATTAACTTTGCATTAATACATTTCCATTTTAACATGCAAAATGTATAATTTTTTCTTCCACAATTCTTCGACTCTATTCCACTATTCCACATTCTCCAATCAACATTCTGCTGGCCACTATCCAGTCTACAAACTGCTGATGAAAACCTTCTGATGATGAAAAAAACGAATATATACTAAGCTATATAGGGTTCGGTATTATATATGATGCAAGGCTGAATTAATAAACATTAACCATCTCCCTACATCTTCATATCCAAGGTCGTATTTTTGTCAGGCACATTTAAAAATACAATACTTATCACGTTCGATCATCGCTTTCAATCAATAAAATTAACAATTAGCCAAGTTCTACTTTTTTCATATAAAGTCTTGCTTAATATAAATAATAAAATACAGACATATTTAGAAATAAATAATTTACTGCTTTAAAACAAAAGATTGTAACGTTTTTTACATTTTTTAATATGTGGTATATGAACATCTGACTTTCCCACAGTTATCTAGAATTTATTATACATATAAATAGTTGTTTATATTTCTGAGATGAGGTATTATAATTATTTGAACCATTTGCATTGCCTGAAGTACATAAGGTCCAGTGGATAAAAGCGTTAATTAGATCCAGATTAACTGACCCAAAGCGTTGTGAGTTCAATAACTGAACCAAAAAATTTAGAGAGTTGAGTTAAGGAAAGATAACTAATACAGAGACATTTAAAATGGACTGATTCGTGAAACTACCAAAACCAAAGCCGGTGAACGAAACAAAGGCTTCAGCTAGAAGAATGTCGGCGAAACGTCATGAATATAGGAACAAAGATAAAGACAACAGCCTGAGCAGTGTAAGTAGTGTATATATATTATTATTCTTCATGTGACGAATCCATTCAGGACGAAAAGCAATCAAGGACGTCCACTTGGCTCTGTCTCTTGAGCGCTCTCTGACTTTTCCTTTTGATAACCCCCCGAATCTCCTCTCTGCTATCAATTTACTCAGGCATATCAAGTTTTTGCTTCTGTCTCTCTTTCCTTTCTATCAGTCCTGTGGGTATTAAATTCTACAGGCCTATTTTCTTACGTGTCCCAGTAACCTCATCTGTCTCTTTCTGATGATAAGCATGAATTTTCGTCTCGTTTGCATCCTCTTCAATGCCTAATTTTTACTCACGGGCTCAGTACATGTCATCATCAGAATCATTATGTAAAAGAACATTTCTGCTGCACAAGCATCTCATTCATCCTAGTTGAGATTGTCCAACAATCACTTTTATACCAGAGAACGGATACAACGCATCAATCCACCACTCTTTTCTTGTTTCCTTTGATATTTCCTTTATTTCAGTACCCTGGTTAGCTTTTAAAAAGCGTCGTTGGCCATGCCAGTGACTTATTGAATCTCAATGTCGTACTTTTGCTTCTCTGTCAGAACAATTCCCAGGTAGTAGATATGATTAAAGTTGATATTTAAATTTATTTTGGATACGGCATGTATCTGATTGGTATATTTGATTATATTTACGTAAAAAGACAAATGGGTTGAATTTGATTATTTTTATTTATTCATGCAAAATAAAGA
Organism: Ascarosepion bandense; assembly: GCA_037127315.1. Classification (NCBI taxonomy): domain Eukaryota; kingdom Metazoa; phylum Mollusca; class Cephalopoda; order Sepiida; family Sepiidae; genus Ascarosepion; species Ascarosepion bandense. Next base: position 264,419 of record JBBBDQ010002034.1, on the reverse strand, counting down.
TATTTTGCAATAGTCTCGATAGAGAGCATTTCCAAGAATCGATAGAGTACAAAATTGTCTTCGAATGTTTGCGGAAAACGAATCATTCCACCGAAAACTTTTCTCATACCGGCGGCATGCGTCAAGCCTCTCTCTGTACTATAGGTAATTTTACGGAGAGTGCTTGATTCTTCTCGGTCTATCCTTATCGGCAAGGACCCACCATCCCACTTACATTATAGTAATTTACCCACGTTTCCTTTGTGCTCCATCAGTGAGAAGCAATTTCTACACGAAAGATTTTACCGCGAGCCTCTCTTCTATGGAAATGTGGTGGATAGGAATTCAAGAATTAAAAGCAACCATTTTTCTTCAATTTTACAAATATTCACAATCACGTGTAAAATGCTGGTTTTGCCAAATTGAAATAGGATTGACCGAGTGCTTAAACAAAACTCTAAACCGTATTTCCCTAGCAGATGTTAAATTGATTTTCTGACCAATGGAAGCGATTTGCAAGACTAAAAACAGTTAACCATCCAGTGCGAAAAAAACTAACTTGTTATAAAACGATCCGGCCAGTCTCTGCCAGACAGCCAGATGGGATCAGTGAAAGGACACCCTTAAATGTAACGGGAGAAACTTCATGTCAACCTTGGCCTAAGTTCGCACATTCGTTTTCTTTGCTCGTCTTTCTCGTGTGCTGTTTCCGTTTACTTCTTCGACTTCAACGACACTCCTACCAAACAAACGCTCATACATACCTACATACGTATGCACAAACTCTTTCCAAAGAATTGTTGCTACGAACATTTTTACAAATATTGATACATTTAAATTACTCATTAAGCATTAACTTTTACGAAAACTTGATATTCTTTTTCATCAATAAATTTCTAGTTTAACATGCAAAATGTATATGTTTATTCTTTTACTAATCCACACATTCCAATCTGCTGCCAACAAAACAATCTCCAACTTTCTGATGAAAACCTTGTGATGATGATGATGAAAAAAATCCTAAGCTGTAGAGAGTTTCGTTATGTATGACAAGATGCCGAATTAATAAACATTAACCATGTCTCTATAGCTTCAGATTTACAAGACAATGTTTTTCCTCTCACTAAAATCTTAATCTTTTAAAGGCTAGGGTTAAGCGTTACCTTCCTGTCCTATCCGTACAAACAGTCTTTTATATAACTATATATCACCCAAGTGGACCCAAGTGTGAATATTAGTGTAATAAAAACCCAAGTGGACCCAAGTGTGAACATTACTGTAATAAAAGAAACAAAAAACATTCGTGTTATTTATCAAAATTGTAGCATAACTGCCAGTACGATTCAAGTGTTAATTACTTGCTTCACATTTGCAGATTTTGAACTGCAAGACAGACAATATTTCAGCTGTCATTAATGATTACCAAATGTAGTGATAGAAGAATTTAGCACCTAAGAAATACTCCGTAAATATATCACACAGGCTAGATGTGCCAAGTCTTCAGCTGGTCTATCGTTTCTTTCATAAACATTTTCTGAGAAACTGTATACTTTGCTTTTGCCAAGTCTAATATTCACGGCTAGAACCGCCATGCATATTAAATAGTAGCAAACCATGCATATTGTTTTGGTATTACATCGGCGATGAGTATGATTAACTCAAGCAGTTTCTTCCGCGAGCAACTGATCTGTGGAACAGACATCTAAGAATATATTTTCTCGATAACTACATTCTTAACATGTTCATCATTAGAGCTAAATGTTATCTCACACTGATATCTATATAAACTACTCATTACTTCGAGTAGACCATGGGCCTTGTATTATGCGAGCCTTGCTCTAATAAAAATTACAAGCAAAATTACTCTATTGTTTATGGGAATTGTGTCATTGCTGAGAGTACTATTTACATTTCGATTAGTAGCTTCAGGTGCGCAAATTTTGAACGAAAAAACTTTTGAGCAGTCGTTTGTGTTGTGGCATCCTCCCTCAAGAGAGTCTATTTTGGACTTTTCCATCTACTATAAGATTAGTAGAAGAGGAAGCCTTGGGGGAAGAGTTTAATTGACGGAACGCTGGACAACTGACACACGCAGTAGTCGTGTAATTGTTTTGTTGTTGTATTTAGATGTAAATATTTCTATATCACATTTGTTATTTCTTAAACCTTTCCTCTCGTCTCATGTTTTAATGAAGAAAAATGTAGAGATGGCGATATTTTGCATCGCAGAGATACTCGGTATATTTCTAATGGGCTTTTTAAAGTATTTGAAAAGGCATGTACATAATAATCGCTGATCTGTCTGAATATCTCTTGATTTAACAGAAAATATACTAAACGCATTATTGTTTACGATTCATTGCTCAAACGTAGAGACTAGTGAAAGGTTTCAGAAGATAATAATTACATGCTTGCACGCAATGTGAATCGGAACCATTACTGAAAAATTCCAACAAAATGAACCACCTTTAATAAACTAAATATCAACATCCTAAGAAACTGTAGTTTTTCATGTAGCAAGAATGGAAGCTCATTAAAAATTATGAGCGCCCTCAACAAAATCAGATTTTACATTAATGCTATTACAGTTACATTTTTAACAGATTATAGGGAAAACCGATGAAAACATGAGGATTTCGGTACTCGAAAAATTGTAATTTTGCCATCTGTTGATTTTAGGTTTTTTACCTCTTGTTACTCTTGACCTACTAACATTCACTTGTACCTTCTGAGAAACACCTATTTTTATCTCCATAAATTTTTCTTCGTTCTGTGTAAAATCTTTTCAACCAAATAAGGAATTAATCCACTAATACATTACCTGATATAAATAATATGAGAAAAAGAAAACATCATTTTGAAACGAAGAAAATAAAAATAAATAATTTAAGACAAATTACATTTCAAATACATTTTCGAAGATGAAACTTGGCTGGACAGCAAAAAGCCAGAATAATGTTCGACGACCATAAAAATAAACTGTTAGCATACAACTGATAGTTACATATCGCAATTGTAACTGTAAAATAAAGTTATTCTTCAATCTAGTACAGGCCTGAAATTCATAGAATCTAGAGATAACAAAGAAAAATTCATCAGTGCAATCACTATAAAAGTACTTATAAAAAAATCACAAATGGGCTACATTACGATCGGGGAAAAGTGACTGAAGCCGACTTACCGGGCCAGGAGCAATGACATTGCAGATTTTTCTTTGGATTTTATCAATGATCTCTAAGTATTAAGTGGAAACATCAGAATATATGTAGCTACAAAATTGTAAGCATTAATATATGTTACATAAATTTAATTACAAGAAAGCATGTAAACGCCATACGACGTTCTTCATAATCCAGTAGTCCGGAATAATGAAGCAACACAGTGACAGCAAAACTATGGACAAAATGACACATATAAAGTAGAATAAAGTAGAATTTCTAAATTATAACGTAAAATGTAATAAGTCAACATCAATAAGAACTATCTACATGTCAATGCTAAGGCAAACTATCATTTACAAATAACTATAATGAAATTATATCAAACAGTTACCCTAATTTTTAATTGCTAATCGATTATTCTAATAGTTTTGAAAACTATTTATTTTTTTTAATACCCACAGGAGATTATAAGCATGATTATAAATAAACATTGTATCCTTTACAGAAAAAGGATTCTGTCAAAGATGATTCAAAATTCATATCTGCTTTCATCATCCAAGTCCAAATAAATAAAATATGTGTTCTTTCATTTTTGCAACATCCATTTCGAAACTTATCCATGCACGGATTTTTGTCTTTTGTGCCAACGGAAATTCCCCCTTTCCTTGTGTCGTTGAGCACATTCTATTTCCCTTGAACGGTAAATACATTTACCCAAACTTTATCACTATTGTTCGATCTAATTCACCCAATCCTGCCGAAATATTCAGGATTAATGAAGATAAATTGCATTTGGCCGGAAACTAGCGAGCTTGTCTTACAGCAACTGGGCCACTCCATATTTGGTAAATCTAGAATAGGACAATGTTCTTTTACCTGGAATGATTGGATTACATATCTACATGATAAATACATAGAGTTTCATTGTAGGCAGAATGATTGCTTTCTTTAATGTGCTTTAGAAAAACCATATATGGGAGTAGCAGAATGAAATACATGTGAATATGAAAATATGGATCTTTTAATACGCGCCATATAGCGAGATGTAAGATATTCTGAAAATCATATTATATAATACTGTCTCAATATATATATATATATATATATAATTTTTCAACTCAGTCTTTTCTAAGTCAAGCAACGTGGCTTTCTTTTTTTCCAGATCACCTGAAGATACTTGCGATATGTCGAAGGGTTTATCATACTTTACTTGACATCTAGTTTATTTAAATTTTTGTACCTTCTACAACTTTTTTAAAACTAGAGTCAATTTAAATTTTAACTTACTAAACTGTCTCTTATAAGTATTATCTTAGATAAACATACACCAAAGTTTCTTCTATGTTTGCTTGCTTGTTGTTAAAGCTTATATTTTCACCACTTTGAAACTAATTTATTTCCCTTTCCGGTAAGCGGAAATAAATATGTCAAATTTCATTTTCACTTAAAGGGCTTAAAATAGACTCTTCTGTCCCATCACAGCTGCAGAAGAAATGATAAATCAAATGCGCCACAGTCAATCATTGATTCTAACGAAGTAGTATAACCAGATATTTTGCAAGGTGTTTGCTCGCAATGGGTTTCTGATATCATCTAAGGAAGCCCATAACTACTGCGTTGTCGTTGGAATGTTGCTCTTCCCCAAAACTAAAACAAAAAGTATGTCACACAAAGGGACTTCTGTAGTGTGAGTAGATCACAACACTATAGACACCTTCTTTCCAAGCACAGTTATATACAAGGCAAGTAACCGATGAAGATATAACGTAACATGCAGACGCGACCGAGTTTATGGTCAATTTTGGGACGTGGTTTACTTTCTCTTCGACTGGATAACAACAATCCCGGTACATATTTTAAAATAATTAATACTCTCATGGCAAATGTTCCAATCAGCTTTCTTATTTAATATTTGCTTGTTCTGTAATTAAGTGCAATAATAGATTGGTATCCTTCTTTTACATATTATATTATTAAATTTAATTGTAATTTCTATGCTAAAGGATTCTTCTCCCGGATTTCTCGTTTTGGTAAATCACATTCGGCTTCTTCCTTTCTTCTCAACTACAATTTTCTAATATTTAATTAAAATGGGAAATGTTATCTAATATCTTTGAAACCGTTGTTTTATTTCCCTATCTTTCCGCAGTGATTCCCCAATTTATTTTAACCTCTGTATTTTTAGTGTCTTCATACTCTGATCAAAAAAAGAATGTCTCGTTCAAATTTTACAATTGTCATGGGTCCTTAACTGTAACTCCAGAATGAACTCTTCCTAACACTATATATACTACACCTCTCTAGAGAGAAGGATAGAGTTGGTTGTAAATTTCACTTTTTTAGATACCCACTTGTAAAATTGTGGTATTGTGGTATATGAGGGTTTCGAAGGTGATGAACAGGTTCTTGTGGTGAATGAAAAAATTGTATTTGTAATTGGGTCGTGATAGTGTTTAGCTAGGTATAAGATAGATTACTGATGACCAACCAAAGTTTTGTGCCCCGCCCCATTGCAATTCGGCTTTGTGGCACAATTTTGTACATTTGTATAAAATGAATATTGAGTTTGTTGTAGTTCGCTCCAAACCAGACCTACAGTCATACTAACAATTTCCACATTTTGTCTTAATATATATTTGTTATTTCTACCCCGGAGGTCGTGTTTTTCTTTTCGGTCCTTAACCTGGCCTATAACAAAAATATTGCATCTACCATAACTGACAGTGCGTGATGAAGTAAAATAAACAGAACCATATTCATAATTAGACACCGCGTTAAATATACTTCGTTGTTTGCAGCTAATGTCAATAACTTGCTCACCAATGCGGTACCAGGGTTCTGCTTTATATATATTCAACCGTGAGTCCAGCTGCAATTCGCATGTTTTGACTTCGTATCAACATGTCGAAATCAGTCTCGTAGAAACTAAAAACATACCATCAGTCTTTGGCAACCGAAATTTTACGAGCATGTATGAATGATGGATGGGTATTTATCCTGACAGAACGTGCAGGGAATAACTTACTTGCTTGTGTAACTCGTGACACCACAACGAAGAAGAATTACTATACTTAGCCTTATCATACGTCTGAGTTTATCTGAGACTGTTCCAATTGTATGAGTTATCATGATATATTTTCTTTTGAAATGTTTAAATTAGTCGGCTACTATAAGTGGGTACTGTGAATAAATAAACATTAACAAAAAACAAAGTTAAACTTATCTTAAATGTAACGATGTGAGGCGTGAACATTTTAGTATGTGAATAGTCAAATATTTTCTATTCTATTTTAGGTCCATTGTAATAAGTAATTCCATCATGACATAACTTTTTCTGCTTCACTTGCTCTCCTTTCAATATGTGTATGAGTCGATTAAGATGGTATGGGTAGAAATTTTCAGATTCAGCTTCATTGTTAAGGAATTGGCTGAAATTTAAAAGAAAATACTGTTTTCATTATTTGACGACTATGACATTAATAAGCCTTATTCCAATAAAATTCCGTGAGAATTCGCAAAGAGAAGTAATTTATTGATTAGTTAAGTGTATCTTAGTTGTGGTACAATGACTAAAGATTAGAGCACACTTCTTTGTACAAGAGTGAAACATACAAACTTGCTAAAAATTGTGCCATATCTAAGTGCACAGAAATAAAATCAAATCATATTTTATCATCGTCTGATTACAATTAAGTGTAGCATAACAAATTTAACCCATTCAAAAATGAACGGGTATATTTTAGTCTAGCTAGGAACAAACGATAGGATAAAGGCAGCTTATTATTTTTAAGTCGTGTTATAATTTAGCCTAGAAATTAATAAACATTGGGATTTGATAAGGCCGGATAATATTATAACTTGGAGTATAAAATAACTGGATATGTAAAATAAAGCCCTAGTCGACTTAGAATGGTAACGAATCGTAGAGCAGCCTTACTGGTGAGAATATCTACGAGTCCCGTGTTATGCTTAATGGAATTGATGTAGGACTAGAAATAGAATAAAAGTGAGTATGGTTAAATTTAATCGTTCCACTTCGATGACATGACATCTTTTCCTGGCTTCCAAGGAAAAAATACATCTTAAGCTAAAACACCTTCTTACTAGAATGAATTTTGCAAACAGACATTTTATCAAAGCTGTAGCAATTTAGGAAAATGAAGTTTGTCAGACGAAACGAAAATTGAATATTAAGAAAGAAATGCTATGGCAAAAGTAAAAAAAGAATGGTAATAAATATTCGCCGAGGAATACTATCCCAAAAGTAAATTTTAAAAGCAGATCAATCTTGGGATTCTTAAGTGCACAAGGTCTCGGGAAAATTAGAATTATAGAACGGATGATGAATGGAACATATTGCAGGGATATTTGGGCCATAAATTTACGTAAGAGTACACATTCGCTGGGCTTGAAACAAAGTAGGGTCTTTAAAAATACAATGATTCTAAACATACTTTAAAGCTTACCAAATTATGGTGAAGTTCAAATAGAATAGTCGTTCCAAATATGACCAAAACGATCTCCGGATCTCAATCTGAGTACAAATTTATGGTGAGAGCTGAAATTGAGAATTCAAAGACGGAACCCGAAAAATCTGATTTTATAAATCTATTGCAAACTTTTTTTTATTAAATATTGGCTTTTCTCTGTGGGATATTTTTGTTAAGAACTTTTTATAATCTGATCTTTTTTACTGAATGCATAAACATTGGATTATTACCAGTAAAAGCTTCATTAATCTGGGTTAAAAATACCTGAAGAAACATTTTGTAAAGCTTGCGTGTCATTGTTTATCCTTTAACATGTAATATCAGTGTTATTTTAATTTTCGTATAATTTAGACGAACATTCATAAAGACCCTGTAAATAGGTAACCCTAAACCATATACTCAAGCAATATTCAATATATAGATAATGTTATTTGTAGTTATAACATTGCATTAAGAAAAAGAAAAATACTGTCGATATATAGCTGCGTAACAGCGCGGATCTCACCTCACAGAATGAATCTGAAAGAAGTATTTATATTAGACAAATGTATCCATTTTTATCTATCGTAAAATCTGAACTGATTGGTACATTTAACTATATATCTTCCTATAACCAAGTATATTTCTATGAATAGAATCAATATGTTTACGGAGGTCGTGATCAAGAATTTTGCGTTGCTCAATGTTGTCAATGTTTAAATAATGTTTGACAGAAAAAGAATGACGTCGCACACTTAAAATTCGTAAAATAATCATAAAATTAACCTGAACAGTTCTAAGATCAACGCCATCCTAATGTGATACATTCTTGCAAAATATGAACACATTTATAAAAAGCACAAAAAGAGAATCTGTTGTAAAAAATATGTTGGATATGTTGGAAAGTTTTGAGTTACTAAGTATAGTATTTTTTTCTTGGGTAACTATTTTAAGCTTTCTTTTTATTCATCTATTTGTTTGATTGAATTACTAAATATATGTTCCAGGAGAAGTAAAAAATTAACTTATTGTAACTATATCAGCAATAACTAAAAACCTTTTTGTAATATTTTGTAAAATTTTGCGGGATACTAATATTTATCTCTTCCGGATGATATGATGCTGCCATAATCTTTCCTTTGAGTTCATCTTTAATGTTACACTGAGTTTTGTTAGTATCTCGCTTTCTATTTCTCCCCACATAATAGTCAGCGAGTTTGAAATTTGAGGAATTTAGTCAGCTAAGAGCCGTACGTAATACATGCTTTGGGCGATCATGATTCGAAAGAGACACGACTGACTGGGCCTAAGATTATCCAGCAGTAGTTTGCCATTCTTTGCTGCGGTAGAACGATTGCCAGCCAAGGATATAGAACCCAATCTGTCCTGTTATTTAACCCATAACTGGAGGGTAGAGACGGATTAGTACCTTTCCCAAGGTTATTTGTGCGTATGTAAATGCAAAGAATTCAACTGAAATTCGAACTCGGTTCTCCGAGACGATATCCACTGCACCGACAACGCACTGGTCTAATTCAAGGGTTTATGTCATAGAGATTTTCTGGCAAATATCAATGAGATCTCTTCTTTGTGTGATATGGTTTAGAGTCTAATTGCTAGACATTTTCTCTTCCAGAAGCCACCCTCTTGACCTCGTAGAAAACTACCTCCTCAATGCCCTTGATGTAAGCCTCTGTGTTGCCTCTGTGGAAAGATGTATGTAGGGCATGACCATGACTTGCGATCACTACAAACAACATGATTTTGACTGGATGCATCATCAATATCGTTCCGAAACTTTTGCAATGTTGTCGGATTGTTACCCAAACACTCTGAAATGTTCGTATTGATGTTTCGACATGAATGCTAACCATACAGCATTACAACATGCCGTTTTTTAATTACTTGCGGAAGGAATTGTGTCATGATGCATTTATTCTCATAGTGTGCTTTCAACAAAATCAAAAACTAGCAATATAATATGGCGACAATTCACGAATCTAATCTAGTATATCACGAGATTCTTGACAAAATCCAAAAGTGGGTCTATAATGTTATCATTCTTTACCACGCATCTTGGTATTAGTCAGTTTTCCATCACCGAATGTTCTTTCCCTCTAATCTTTTCTATAAATATTTTCATGGGAGTTGTTCTACTGAGCTTTCTCCCTTAATGCCTCGACCACGTGAAACTAAGTGTACCGTTAGTTTTGAAACCAAGTCTTTTTTTCTGCTGAAATAGTTTTCATATCAACCTATTAAAAAAATTTGGACTGTTATCCTTAATCTTTAAAACGTTTCGACCGTTGTGAGCTCCTTCATGTGATATAGGTGGGAATTTTGAATAGAACTTTGTATTTATTCCACGGAGATTGTTATAATTCCCCGTGAATTTGGATGCTTCAGTTTGAGTTAAATCCCTTACGCAACTCAACTCTCCAAATTTCTGTTCCCTCTGCTGTGGCCAGGTATTGATTTTACAACTCTTTGAATAAAGTTATTTTATACTACTCATTTCAACGCATTCCCGTGTTTTTATGTTATATTAGTTTCTTTTATCCTGACGGGCACAATTTAACAAAATAGCAGTTGATACAGAGTTGCCCGGCTAACTCAATACCGCATATATACAAATCTACCATCCACCCGTGCATTGAACATTGCTGCCATATTTGGTCGTGTGATCCTGCTATCCACCTAGAGATCTATAACAAAATTCAACGGAGACTCTGCAATGACTTCGATCCCGACTTGGCAGCTAAGATACAGTGACTTTCTCACCGGCGCAGTGTGGCTTACTGGTGTCTGTTTTACAAGTACTTTCACGGATTCTGCTCTGAAGATCTTAGCTCACTGATGTCCCTTATATATGAATTTACTTAAGCTACAAAATTAGCAACTAGGACCCACCCATTTACTGTGAAACCAGTAATATATAAACTCAAATTCTACTCCAGCTGTTTTTTTCCACCTCCCTCCTGTAGAATTTCCATCTATTTACTTACTTCCCCGATAGCTTCAATATCCAGGAATTTAAATGTAAAGTCAATAGTCATCTATCGCACTAGATTGCATCCTTTCGCTTAGGTTCTCATCTCATTTCTGCAGTATTCTCATCCCTCTCCTATCCGCTTCCTGACACGCCCTGTATTCTGTCATTCATTCTCATAACTTTCCTCCTATGTAACCCGCTGCACAACAGTGACAGTATAATGTATTGCTTGGAGTGATAAGTTTATAAAAAACACACATTGAAGGAAATCTAGAATAGTTGTTATAGAAAGTTGGAAATGAAAGTCGGAAAGAAGAAATTAGACATAATTGTAAGAAGATTGAATTTATAATTATTTTGAAGAGTTAATGCTCAACATGGGACCTATTAAATGAATACGTCAAAATCGATGATGGAAAGAAATGTAACTAGCCGTGCTATTTTCTAACATATGACGCTAAATGTGACGGAGAATACCAATGGCTCATTGGAAATCACAAAACCGCGTTCTAAAAGCTTAAGAAATGCATTAAGAAGTTGTGTGTATTCTTAGAAACCAGGGAAACATCAAGATTACAATCACTGGAGTATGAGATCATCATTCCTTGTGTAGTATCTGACAGGTGTAATGAGGTTGAACGAATAACTACCGTAAGAAGCATTACTACGCAAAGAATGAAGATAGTGGTTGTAATAAATGGTTCGCTTCGAAGTACCTAGCCACTGATGAAGGCCGGAGAGTAAAACGACCGAAACGTCGTACAGATTAAAACAAAGACGATGACAATAGTCCGAATAATGTTACTACTGTTTATACCACCTTTCTCGTAATTTAATATTCTTAGGTTTGGTGGCAAGCTAACCAGATTTTGATTTCAAATATATATATAATATATATTTCCAATCAGTGCCAACTTTTATTTAAAATGTAAAATATTCTTAGGGTGAATTATTGTTTGCGATTACTGACTTTACATTAATTAGGATGAATCGACGGTAAAGTTAAAAAATATTTCTATGCATAAAACATTTATTAACATCGAAATTTGCACGATTTATTTCACATTATTTGTTTAAAAAGTAGTCATTTTTGCTTTGGAAAATGATACAATGTCATAGTTTTCTGTCGGTAAAAGTGAGTGAATACCGTACACATTTCTATCCAAATTTATTAGATTCGAAGCTAATGATTACTGACACTGAAAACTGCTTTGTAATATCCAGAAAACTTAATTTTAGTAATTAAAACAGATTAATATTTTATTGAATACCATCTTTGCCACCATCTTCAATTTATATCATATTTGTTACTAAAATGTTACTAGGCGACAGCAGATCTATTATCTACGCATATCAGTAATGGAAGGCGGAAAGATATACAGTCAAATATAGCCTGTCTTGTGCAAAAAAAATAGTTGCTATCCCTCTTTAACTCAAATCACGTTGTTGACTCGCCTGGAAGATGCACAGTCTTATTTCATTACGGTAACTCTCCGTTCTGGCATTTGTTCAGCAATTGTCGCTGTTTTTCTATCAATAGCTTGTACTCTGTGCAATGGTTGACTATAGAGCTATGTCTCTTTGTCTTGATGTCCGATGACCCTATATTAATATTAATCCTCCCTTAATTGATTGTTGTTTTAATCCTGTTGCGAGGCTACCATCTGCCTCAACAGAATGCTATGCTTGTGGAACCAATTTAAACGGTTATAAGATTACAAGTTACCAGTAAGAATTTACATTGACATGATAAGAATATTCATATCAATAAAGATAATTTATATAACCTAAAATTGTAGCCATATCAATGATTGGTCCATAGAATTGTGACTTAATTGAATGTTTTTCCAAGAAATGTTAGGTATTGCTTTCAGTATCAAACTATAGAATAGATTAAGGTTAGACTCAAGGATTTACTCAATGTCTAAGCAGCTACATTATGCATCAAAACAATGTAAAGAAAAATATTTGTTGGACGTTGTCTTGTAGATCAGATTTCCAGATTACATCCATTTTATTGAAAGTGGTCTATGCAAAATTTTACATGCCTTTTATTAGAATTTATAACGTTTCCTGTTGTTAAATTCGATACTAATGCTTAGAATATTTTGGAATCCACTGACACCAACAGTAATCAAATGAACACCCTGTAAGAATTCTGACATTTAATTTTGTATAAACACAAAAACTGTCCCACAAGGCCAAATTTTGTAATGTCGAAAACTAGTCATTACCTGCTTTGTCTTAAATATATATGCCACAATTACTGACCAAAACAAACTATACAATATTCCTTGCACGAAATTACTATATTCTTAATTACCATTCTTATTAAAAACACCCTAGTACCTTAAATATCTAATTAATCATCATTTGTATAATTAGTATGCATGAGGGTGGTGCAATAATATTTAAAATGAAAATCCCAATTAATATTAACAAAATGAAAAATACTATATATAAAACAAACTAATCAGTTTGGTGTTAGTAATAAAACAAAACCCAATCTGTAATTGTGACAGATATATCAGTTAATTGGTCGAAATTAATTATGGACTTAGAAGAACGAAAAAAAATTAAAACTGGACCTACGACACAAACACATACCCATACAGTCTTTTATGCATGACAACAATTACGAAAGAACACACTCGAAATCGAAAAGCGTTCCACATCTACTCGAGGTTTGACTTTTCTGTTCTCCTAACGGTGGACAAGATAGGTAATTTAAAATAAAGTATGCGAGAACAGAAAATACTTACTAATCTTTAATGAATATCCTACGGTCTAAATGACATAAAAATGTCACACCATGTTATCCTCTTTTACTTGATTTAAGCGAAGAAAATCTCACTCACTTTTTCCAAATTCTGTTAAAGGGAGTCGTCACTTTTCGTCCTGATTTTCCCTTTCAGTTGGCACTTAAAGAACAGGTCCAGTAGAAAACAGGTACACTTCACATTTCCATAGAATTTTCCTCTGTAGACTCGTACATGTCAGAACACCCAGGAAGCACAAGCATTAGCCAACGATCATAAAACAACATTGCTGGAAAGACAACTAGCCTAAAAGACAAATAATTTCCCGCGTAGCAACTCAACCATGACAACTTTAAATGGACAATGGACGTACGATTTTTAGTGGAAGAAAGCGAAACTTTTGGTCTACACCGACTCACCACAGCGAACGCAGTTTGGGAATAAGCCCACTGAAAAGTGTTTCTATTAATCAAGTGGGCTTTACATATCACTAGGCATATGAATGATACCTGATAGTGAGGTAGTTCAATCCTTGTTCATAAAGCCACATGGAGCCAGGAGAAAATGTACGTATAAGAAACACATTACTTCAGTTTTTAAAACAGATTCCTCCGAGACCACGGAGAAACTTCTCCCTCGAAATTCTTCCGCGGTTTATTTTCAGCTACAGACCAGGACCGAACCAAGCGCCGAAAATCTTACGTGACCATGCCGTCCTGGGGAAAGGAACGCAAAGACAAGTTCTCTTCTTTAAAACCAGTCGCAATTCAAAGAAACCAAATGTAGTTGATTCTGTCCCCTATTACCATAACTTACCCTCTGACTTTTTGGCTGAATTCTTCAATCTCAGCCAGTCTCCCCACATTAACCGAAACGTCAATTATTACCACTTTTAAGCTGATTTGTACTGAGCCGTGCTAACGGAAGTTTTTGAATCTATTGGGAGCAGTAGAGTGGTCGAAGAGATTTCACACACACGAAGGGGTCGTTGGGATTTAGAAGCTAGTCTCTCTGTGTCCTCAGCTAAAAAGTTTAAACTTTATATAATCTTAGAAGTCCGACGCATTTATGTTTTTCAAATTGTCACATTGCTGATTTATCTATGGCCGGATGTCTCGCTGAATCAAGGTCACATGCTTTTCAGCTCGGTTGTCACTTGTTTTCTTTTTGTTTTTTTCATTACAATTTTTTGACATCATCTGCAACTGGATAGATCTGTCCCAGAACTATCTTTGAGATATTCATTTAATGCAACTTGCATAGTTTATTTGTGTTACCAGGATGTTTCATTTTCTCTTCAAAACGTTATAAATTAGTAAAAGATCCAACAGATTTTATTAATTCTTTTGAGGAAATATATACACAGTTTTTCTGGCTGAATTTATAAATCTATTGATAGAGACATTGGCATCCAGTACGAAACTTTTGCCAGTATTTTCGAGATGATGAAGAGAGCTGTCATTGGTTAATAGACCTGCAGTGATAATTAGGTCATCTTGCACAGTCAGTTAATACATCACTTTGCATTATATCGACGTAAGATTTTTGATAAAATAATTAGGTAAGGTTATATTTGAGCACAAACAATAGATAAGCCATGAATATTTTTCATTTCTGCTGCCTCAACGAGTCCGTTAACTCCTTCTTACATTGTTATACAATATTTATTTAATGAATAAACCCGTTTGACATTTTACATGTAAATACTTCAACATTTACAGTTAAAGAAAATCAACCTCACGAATAACTGAATATAACAGCCAAATTCAGAAAATAATAGACGAAAAGAAATTGATTATTTTAATTGAAACAATAAGTGTTTTCTTTTTCTAGATTGTATTTTCAAAAATTCTTCTTTTAAAGAAATAATTAACCTTTGTCAACGAACAATTACACTTCTGCCGAGAACCAAAACAATGGAAAATTAAATAAAAATATTTCCTGTTTTCAACTTGTAACAATCGCTATCGTGACATAAGGTGTCATTTAATTCGAAGAACATTCGTGTTCTCTTTTGAAAAGTTTTATATATCATTAAGCACTATTAGTAAGAAAAGAAGATAAAGATAGTTCTAGACAAATTTAAGTTTTTATTCTTACCATTGTTTTCGGAAAACTCATATAGTTTCATTTTATCAAGGCTGTTAATTACGCAACCTGTTCGAAAATTCATTATTTTGGCTTTGTTTTTTGGAACCGAATTTTGTGCTTTTAATATTAGACACGTTTACATAATAACTGATTGATTGAGTAATTTGTATTTTAATTTTCGTCAACTTATTACACTTTATTTTAAGTAAGAAATTATTGGTAATTACAGACGTGTATATAATAACTGCTTGATTGAATAATTTACTTTGTAAGATTCACCAACTTGTTCTACGCTACTTTAAGGTAAGAAATTAGATACATTTACATAATAATTAAGATATTTGTTTAAATGTAAATCAACTTATTGCATGTTACTTTAGAGTGAAGAATTCGTTTTAAATTATAAGTTTTTTATTTATTTATTAATAATTTAAGGAATAATAATAGTTTTCCTGATACAAACTCATTTAATGACCCCAGATCGGGCGACCGAAAAGGCAAATTTATATATCTCTCAAACAATGTCGAGTTCTAATTCTGAAAATGTTGTGGATCTTCGTCGCCAATTTATTATGGAGATGATTTTGTGAAACTTTGCCTCAATGTTGTAGCGAACGATTTGGTCGGAAGTAAGAGACGGAACACAGACGGTAGGTTTAAATCTGTGGACTAGTATAACAAAGACATATGTACAAAATAATTGTTAGTAATAAGCAAATATTAATAAGTCCGAACGGTACAATTACGCACCTTATTGCCTTACTAGTAGCTGACTTTAACTGCGTACTCGCTGTCGTACTAACTCTCCTGCATAGTAAGAGGAACAGTCCATTCTTTATGGAAAGGTACCATGACAGATGTGTTATCCCTTACACCACAGCTACGTGCAAGCTAACTTGGAATTTTCGGTGTTGTACAGGATTATCTTGTGTAAAAAAAATTCTGAACGAGCCCCGTGTGCTCAAACTCCCGGGCACGATGACATGTGAAGTTGTGATAGCACAAACATAGATTGTTCACAGACCTTTGCATAACGAATTTCACCCAAAACGCCTTAGTTCCATACATGTTATTATTATTTACAAGCGGTCACTCATCTTAGTGTAATCAAGCATCGGTGATGTTTAACTTCAGTGATCATACAAAAAACGATTCTACTTAATAAGAATTATTTCCTAAATATCTTCATTGTTATTAGTAATTTTCTAAAGATGTAAATCTATGACATAAAATATATTATTGCCCGATGATGCTTAATATGAGCAAAAATTGCATCGATACCTATATGCTATTTCTGTATTCGTCTGTAGAGAAGCGTTTTAAAGTTTTCCATAATTCATTTTTGACTACTTTGCACCACATTTGAATGTAGTGTCAGTCAGTAAACACGTCAAACCCAATTAATGCGAAAACTAGAAAATGAAGCATTCATATTCGTCACATCAAATTTTTATTTCTGATTTCGCAGAGTTTGGATTCTCTCAAAAAAATATCAACTTGGAATGCTGCAATAAAATTCAGCAAGATCGAGTAAATGTATTACAACTTTAATACTCGTGAAAAAAGCTTAAAATTAAAATAAACGACCTGTTAAAATTTAAAAAATATTTTTGCTGATCTTTCATGAAAAGTAATGTTTCATTTAAAAATATTAGTAAGAACCATATCGCTGAAAATATTGTTAATCACTAGCCGATACGTTTTCCCAAGAATAAGGCATTGTTTTAATTCTATGTCGGAAAGACAACAATTCACTTGAAGATTCGTACTGATGATTCATGAAAGGAAACATAACGTACGTACTCATATTAGATATAATTCGGTTCATGTCCAAAAACATCTGACAATTCTAAGATGTTCATATTTTTAATTTGTAACATATGTTTTTTCCATGTTTTATCTTATTTTTTGTTACTTATTTTTTATATCGATTCTCCAGTCAAACAATGATATAAGCTCGGACGATACTGAATACGGTTAGTTTATGAACGTACTAAATGGAGATTATAGGTATATGTAGGATATAATTTAATAATTTAAGCATTGTCTGGTGCGACTGTTCCTGAAAGAAGCTATTATTGGGAAGAAATTGAATGGAACTTTCACCTTCCCGAGGGATGCCAAGAAAATAAGGGTCATTCAACTCTATGGTCGTGGCGACAGTCTT
Organism: Ascarosepion bandense; assembly: GCA_037127315.1. NCBI lineage: Eukaryota > Metazoa > Mollusca > Cephalopoda > Sepiida > Sepiidae > Ascarosepion > Ascarosepion bandense. Next base: position 246,801 of record JBBBDQ010002034.1, on the reverse strand, counting down.
GTTTTGTTGTGTTTGACGATGTATCAACCTCAGTGGGTTAATTAACACCGACAAGATTTTTACAATAGTTTCGTATCTATATAACATGTATTCTTTGTAAGAAATTAGATGGAAGGCCAGATGTCATTGATGTACTTTCGTAAAGAGGGTTTTTCTTGAATTTGGTTTCGTTGTTCGGTTTTTTTTTGTTTTTTGTTTGTTTTTTCTTTCAGATTTAACGTTTGTAGACAAGTTGATTTTATTGATTTTTGTTTTACAAAAATCAACCTGAATAGGTTATTTATTGTTAGGATACATTTTTATGCATAGAATATATATTCTTTGTAGAAGATCAGTTTGTGAATCAGGTTCCATTGACCTAAATGTAAATGAGAATTTTCGCTGAGAATCAAAAATAATTTTGGTAATTGTCTTAAAAAATGTAATGCTAGTAATATATTATTTTGAAATGTATTATTTGTAGGTTATTTGTTGAACCATATGACGTGCTGCTATCCGTATTATGTTGAAACTAGGAACAAACAACAAATAGCAGTCAATTTTTCAACTTCTCAAAATATGAATACAGCTTATGCCATACAAATAGATATAGATCAGCGATAGGCTTGACACGTTTTGTCTGCAGAATAAAGTGTTTCAGAATTGGAAATATTTTCTTACCGACGAGTCTGCGTTTATAATTTGAAAATTTAACTTATGAATTTACATTTATAAATATTAGTAATGACAGAAGGAAACATTAATTTCCAGAACTCTAGCAACAACCCAGCATTTTACTAAATCTTTGTTAATAGATCGAGATATTTGGTGGTATAATTATCACCTATGATATCAGCAGGATAATTTTTAATGGCCGTAAAATATTCCTGGGCGATAATATAAATTAGAAAATATGCAAGATGGTTGAGAGAGCTGTAGAGGATTACCTACGTTGATATACTGGTCTTCAGAAGTCTGGGCATACATGACAAAATTAATGGACATAGTTGTTCTGAATGACTTTTCACTGCGGCAATATTTATGTTCCAATGTTCTCTGTGAAAGGAATGGTAGTGTAATTAGCTCTTGTTTTGTTCAAGTTGAATTTTAGTCCCAACAGACTTCGAAATCAAGGAGCCACATTATCCCTGGCTGTAGAAATATTCTTATACTCAGTGAAGATGGAAAATAATAACTTGGTTTTGTAGGAAATATGTGTTACAAGCTAGTTTCCCCCGTTAAGCAGTTAGAGATATTTCGGAGAAAATATCAGCAACAAGTACTCTGGGAAATATATTGATAGTTCTTAACCGTTTTCTTTTTTTTCAATGGGCCATTTGTAATATTATACAATGACCGGATTTGTCAGCAAAGATAGAATTTTGGAGAAAATGTAAGTAAATAGGAAATTTACAGTGAAGAATTATAACTGTATCAGGAAGAGACAGTTGAAATTTCGAGGTTACATAAATGAGGAAGGAGGGTGTAGAACATATGATACTTACATGAAAGAACTCGAGCATATTAATGACGGAGAACGTTTAGGTTATATAATAAAAAATTTAACAGCTAAAAAGCAAAGGTAATCGTAGAGATAAATGATCGCCAACGCCTCAAAGTGGCATTGCACATTACAATCACTGTATTAAGCTCAATATAAAATAATATAAAAGTTTGGAATAAACTTATCTCACATGAAATAAAAGCATTTTGCCTTGTTTTTATAATACTTGAAAACAATCTGATCGGATCATGATAAATTGAACGCTTTAGAGAATAGCATAACTTATTCGCAATACCCTCAGTCTTACGACACTTCCGAGACTCAAATCTAGCGAGAGGTAACTCTGATTCACAAACATATCGGGGAAAATAACCACAAGAGTCTGATCGTTCCGAAAGTTATGAACACTTAATAGATTCTGTTCTCAAGAGTAGCCAGAGATAATTTATTTATTCCGGAGATATCTAACCACAAACAACTCGCCTTTTTTCCCAACCACACGCTGTTCAATCGCTCCAGGCGGATCGTGGTTATTTATGTAATATTGTTACGAGTCGGTGGGACATAAAAAATGGGGATATAATATTTTCTAACTATATACGTTACAGATGACTAATATGCGACTTAGAAAACAGAGAGTCGAAATTTATGTGTTTAATTTTAATATATTTTATTTCTTCTGGTTTTATCATCCCTATATATTATGAATGATATATCATTTTCTGTCGGAATACTGATATTCATTAAGAGTGTTATTTTTCTGACGTTTTTCTCAGTAACATTAAAGTAAAAAAGGAATGTTTCTTTAATCATGAAGACCTCCTTGTTGGATATCACCTTCACACCGATACACTCTTAGGCATGAAACTAAAATGACTTATAAATGTAATATATACACACACATTATGCTCTCATTACCATTGAGCACTCTGGAGAAGAAAACTTTAAAAACCGTTTCCATTTCTGCTATATGCATGACTCTTCCGAAATGAATTGTGTTCTTTCGGTGAGTGGCGCTTGTATACACTGCTTATGTACAATACGTTAAAATTTCCCTTCTCTGATTCCATGCGTCGATGGCTTAGGGAGTAGCAACTCTGACTGACACCAAATCGGTCTAGTTTCGATCCCGGCCGGAAGCAAGTGGAAGCGCCTAGCCACACTAATGAGCTGTGATACAGCGAAACAGGCTTCTATGGGGATGACTAATATATATATATATATATATATATATATATATATAGAGAGAGAGAGAGAGAGAGAGAGAGAGAGAGAGAGAATATGTGTGTGTGTGTGTGTGTGTATACAGTATATATAACCGGGAGTAGTAATAATTCCTACTGTCTATGAAAAGCCTTACATTGCATCTGTTTCAAATTGTATATGTTATGCTTAAAAGTGGAGAAGAGACGAACGCGGATATCTTACGCCTCATAACCGGTTCATTGTACAGAAAATGTTCGCCAGTCAGTAAGGGAAAAAAACAATGAGTGCCGAATATCAGCTGCAAAACGCTAGGTAGGGATCTTTTCATGTCTTTCAGTCTCTATAAACGTAATATACTTAATGTTTGAATATATGTCATGAAGGTAGTCATAGTATGGAGTAATGATTCCGCTGTCTATAAAATAATTTCATTTCCTGCATCTCAAACTGCCTTAGAATTATTCTCAAAACTATAGAAGAAAGGAAGGCAGACAAGAAGAAAGGAAGGCAGACTAGTTAATTGTTCCGATAATGCTCGTCAGTAATTACAAAGCAAATAACAAAATGATATTAACTTTCTGCTCATTTAGGGCTACATAGAAATAGAGAAAAAATTGTAGACTGCCAAATATTTTCCTGGCTTCTGCTCTGACGAACTTAAGTCACTGGTGCCCCCTCTAATAAATTTAATTTATTTTTTTTTTAATCGTATCACCCCGAGCAAGGCGGTAACGCCACTGATGTGCAGGGGGCTACGTAATAGTGAAAAGATCGGAAAAGAGAAAGCCGGAAACCATATCCTAAACAGGGAACAAGGGATGAGCCTCTTAACCTGTTCAATAGAAATGGGTGGAGTGTGAACCGGGCGATAGATCTATCTACTCCAATTGGAAAAAAAAACCCCAAAAAAACAAAGTGAGAAGATTGGGAAAGAGAAAGCCGGAAACCACATCCTAAACAGGGAACAAGGGATGAGCCTCTTAACCTGTTCAATAGACGTGGGTGGAGTGTGAACCGGGCGATAGATAGTGCATCAATAGTGCAACAAGACTGGCAACAAGATCGCATCCATTTACATTTAGATCAACCAAATGCAGCGACAATTCTACTCCTTCAGATTCTTTCCTCGCACTTCCCGCCTGTGAAGATCCCTTCCATATACTTGCTTTCCTGACGGCTAGAACCTCCAAGAATTTACATGCAATGTCAATACCCATTTTTTAATCGACTTGACTTCAGTCCTTTCTACATCAACCCGTATATCTTGTTCTTTTCCTTTCTCTCAACCTTCGCAACTGTTTTCACACACGTGTTCTCATCCTTCACTTGCTCTTTCTCTGACAACCCCTGTAAATGTTTCGCCTTTTTCTTTGCTCTCCTCCTGTCTAAAAATTCACTCTTATGTAAGTCTTTTGCGCATCAGTGGCGGTACCGCCTTGCTTGGGGTGAAAGGATTAAAAAAAACCTTAGGGCCTTGCCGGTACGTCTAAGAGCTGGTTCATCTGATATGAGTTGAGTGCAATCTAGATACAACATCATCCAAATATTCCCCCTAGATAGGTCTCTCCAGGTACGCTAACAAACGACTGACATTTGGCCAAATAGGTCTCATTGGTAAATAGATGCTAAATATTCGTCGATAGACGCAAACGATTTGAAACGATACTGAACAAAAATTTCCACTTTCCAATATAGATGCATAAAAATCTGACGTTATCGTTGAAAACTGCAATATGCGTACAAAACATATTAGAACTATGCATTATTTAACAATTTTAGGCATTGGTAATTACTTAGGCGTTTTTACGTAAGGGATTTGATAGCAATGATAAATTTTCACTATAATTACCTTTTTCAATTGATCACTTATATAACTTCCAAACATCCAGATGTTTTAAATGTGAAAAAATCCTAAATCCTCATAGGTTGACTACTTTATTTTTATTAGTTGACTATTTCAAATTACAAATAATCATTTTCAATTAAACTCATTTCGTAAGAAACACACAGGCATATATATATATATGTGTATATATATATGTGTGTGTGTGTGTGTCTATTTGAGTGTAAATGAAGAATAAAAGAATCCATTAATGCATCATAGAAAATGGTAATGTGTTAAAGTACTATGTATACTAGACATTCTAAGAGTTTGTAAAATCTGTTTGTTTCTGTTACAAATATTTGCAATGAATTTGCTTATTTCATATTGTGTTATAAAGAAATATAGAGGGTAATCCGTATGTTGTAAATCATATGAGTTATAAAATTATATATATATATATATATATATATATATATATATATTAATTTCAAATCGCAATATTTACATGCTGTTCAACTACATAGTGTTTGGATCTTAACATGGTGACACGTTAAAAGTGATGTAAAACCAACATTATGACATATCTGAAATAAGTTCTCTTTGAGCAATGTGATGAGGTCAAAATAAGAAACTGAGAAAACTCCCAAGACAGAACGAGGGAGAGGATATTAAAAATCTAAGATTCAAGAAAATGACAATTGACTTTGCGATCATTTATTTCTTTGTTGCTAACTCCGACATATGAGGAACGACGGCTTAAAAATCTGATATTCACAGATAAGATAGACGGAAAGAGAGCGAAATCAAAACGCAACCTACTTGACGGTAAGTGGGTGGCAAAAGTGGGTCTGAGTGGGGTACCAGGACAAAGCATGCTAAGAGCAATTAGTCTGTACCGAAACAGAATCTACTAGGACATTTATTACCCATTGGAATAAAATACTTTCTCGAATGTGATGAAATGAGTTTGTTCAAACTTAAACCTAAATTTCTGCACTTGATATACTAAAAACAAAAGCTCAGCAGAATTATTTCTATTGAGTTTATATAGAGAATGTTCAGAGAAAGTACGACGCTAGTGGGAATTTGACGGGACCGACTTCATTGCATTTTCTTCTTTTAGGTTTGTGAAAAAAATAGAGAGAAACCCCAAATACTCGGTGGCAAAAACATCCGATGTTTGAACAAATTATACTTAGAACTTGTAGAGTTTGGCGAGAAATAGTGCTTAGCACGACACAGAGATCACACTTTATTATAATCAGGCCTACATTTTCAAATAGCAAATAAAAAGCAATTTTCATTTCAAACCATCCAAGGCAATAAAAATTAGGACGTAATGGTTTACTGAATGTTAAAGAATATGAGGAAAACGACTTTGAACGATAAAGGACATTAATAACAACAATTAAGACACTAGACAACTATACCACATTGCATTAAAATGTTTTGCGAATCTATATTGACTGAGAAGTAAAAAAAATGTAGATACTGTATGACCAACCTCAGTTTTGTTCCCCCTCCCTTTCGGCCTTGTGCCACAAGATTTGTAAAAATATCTAAATAAAGAGAACTAAAAAACCGGAGAGATGCTCACAAGCCAGAAATGTGATGGAAGTAATTGCTAGCCTAAAACTTACAGTTACATCCAGGAACTTCAAATACAGCTTTATTTGTTATTGCCCAAATCTATCACTGAACTTAAATTCATAAGGTTTACGAACCGCAATGAAATGTTCTTTAGAACAGCAACCGTTAAATTATTTGTATTTAAAAAATAAATAGAGGGAAGCTAGTATTTGTCTATATTTCTGAGATGAAATAATATTTAAAATATTTAATTTATTCGGACTATTTTCCGCGCCTTTGTTTCATTTGAACGACGTTTCGGCTGTTGTACGCTCCGAACTTTTTATTACAATCACTAGGGTATATGAACTTCATTCCTTGTATAGAGCTTCTTGTGGTAGTCATGAGTTTTCTTCCTCTAACTCTGTAGCATAGTATTGAACTCACAGCTCTTTGGGTTAAATCACAGGAACAAACCAACATCTATATCTACTGGACCATGTGTTCTTAAAGTCAATTAGCTTACAGGATTCGAGGGAGGGGTTCGGTTTGAAATTCCCTGCATTGGAAGTTGGCCGGAGCGTACAACGGCCGAAACGTCGTACAAGTGGCAATAAAATGAGGATAACAGTCAGAGTAATGTAAATACTCTAGAGGGGAGTTATATTACAGTGATAGAAAAAAGACCAAAGCCGAGATGCGACGTCAGGATAAATAATTTTAATTTTTTACTTGCAATTTTATTATGAATCTTTAAATACATGACAGGAGCAGCAGAGATTATTTTGTAGTAATATTAAAATTCAGCTAACAAAATTAACTGAATAAATACAGAAAGTTATTGATAGACAAATAAAGATATAATGAATTGAGCTAGTAACATAATGATTTACTGTACTAAGGAGTGACTCCGTGAAAAATACTGGAAATGATTGGACGATATTTATAATCACCTTGCTATTAAACTAAGCATTGCAAAGGACGTATCGCTGTTTTATTGAATAGGCAAAAGACGGCTCTTAGGTTGCGACACAAGGATTCATATCATCTGTAAAAAAAAAACTTAATTTGTTCAGTAAAAAATATAAAGAATATCCTAAATATTTTTGCTGATGACTTGCTGTCTGCATGGGAGCTAACAATGAATGAAAAATGGAACAAAAAATAGAACACAATATAAGAATACGCATTCTCAAGCAATTTACTTAACAGTGAGAACAACGAGATTAACGTTGAGTATCCCCAACATTAACAACATAATGTGTGCAGATGAAACCTGAGTGACATCAAAGCTAGAAAGAAAACAAATGGTACTTCCAGACAATGTCAAAAATGAAAGATAAAATAAAAAGGCTGGTCTTCTGGAGTAATAAAATAGAATGAGCTCGTCGGCCAAAATGACAACTCAAGACGTGAGCTACTAATTCTAAACATCTAATTAAAATACACAGACGTATAATTACTTTCTAACGATATTATTTAGGGAATACTCGTGTCTGAAATAGACGTTCAGTTTTATTTTTAACTTTAAATGACGTGGATTATGTCTATCGGCCACCTTATTCAAGAAATCGGAATAAAACAAATATGAAGATAGTCGCAATACACAATATTTAACATGAAAATAGCAAACAAAAATTGGGCAACTATTTCAGATAAAAGTATCCAATATAATAACGTTTAGAGTAATAAAAACAACGGATTAAAACTAAACCCATTAATTCTCGAGATATACATGGATTAAAAGTTATAAAAAAAAGATAACTAATAAAAATACCCCTCTCTCTGTATGTATACATACAGATTATATATATATATATATATACACACACACATGGTGAATCAAACATATTTTTCTAAATTTGGGCGGTGGATTCTCACATTAAAATAAGTACAAAATATATGTAAGCATATTGAGTGAGAGTAGGAATACTTTATGACCCAGAAACACAATCCTAAACAGGAAAAAAGGGATAAAATTGATAAATTGATGAGAAATACGTCTGTGAACAGGACAATAAGCGAACCTATCTACACCATGTAATTAACGAGTCTGCTTTAGAAAAGAGAACATTCTGCATTCAAAGACTTACTAACTAGCCAGGAAATTCTTCTGTGTCCTGAACAGACATAATGGCTTTATGGTCTCGAGTTGAAAACCGGGATTTCTGCTCACCACATACATTCACAGGAAGAGATTGAACATCGCGAATGAACATCGTCCTGTGAGACTCTGATCTTAGGCCTAGAATATTAATGCTAGCCAACCAGAAAGACATTGTTGAACGTTTCAGGTCTTTCTTCGGCATTGAACATGGTCGAATAGAAGACACCGGGGGCTTGTCCCATTAAGTCAAAACCTGTTTCACTTTTTATGATGATTTCATGAGATAGACTACCAATGTATAGGAGAAAAATCAATATTCGTGTTATATATACTAGAAAATCTCATCAATGATGAAAGAAAGATTGAAGTAACTGAAATGAGGTTTTACTGAAGGATACTGAGGATAGCATGGACCGAACGTATAATCAGCAACGATAATCTAGAGACTATTTAAACTACAATCGGCTCGGAACGAAAATCGGGGAGCCAAGTTCGAATTCTAGATGAATTCATTGCATTCACTTGCGCGCAAATACCCTTGAAAAACGTATTAGTCAGTCTCTTCCTTCCAGTTATGGGTTAAATAACAGGACAGATTGAGTTCTATAGTCTTGGCTGGCAACCAGCCTACTGCAAAGAGCAATGGCACCCTACTGCGAGATAATCTTCTGCCCAGTCAGTCATGTCTCTTTGCAGACATGATCCCCCAAAGTGTGTTTTACGTATGGCACTTAACTGACTGAAACTACAATTAAACGCATACTTAACATCAGGAAGATACAGCTGAAGTTTCTGGGCCTTGGAAGAAAGGCGGACTAGTAGAATCTGACACTCACAAGAATGATAGGGAAAGCAATGCATGACATAGTTGATGGGCTTAAGCAAATGGATGACAGAACAGAGTTTGAAATAAGAAAATGTCAGGTGTTACAAGGGACGGTTTAAAGTGGTTGATCGCCTATATCCTGATGGGACACGGCATAAGAAGAAAATATAGAGAGGCAGTAGGTAAAAGTCGAGAGCCTCCAAGCACGAAACTTTTGAAATCTTTTGACGTTTTCCTTGTCGAAATAGTTCAGTGGGGAGGCTCTTTGAGATGTCATCGTCGGCCTATATCCTGATGGGACACGGCATAAGAAAATATAGAGAGGGAGTAGGTAAAAGTCGAGAGCCTCCAAGCACGAAACTTTTGAAATCTTTTGACGTTTTCCTTGTCGAAATAGTTCAGTGGGGAGGCTCTTTGAGATGTCATCGTCGGCCTCCTCTAACATGCTCAATATCTGCCGGCCAGCCGAGCGTAATAAAACAACTCAATAATCTATTAGCGTTTAGGAAATTTCGGGGGTTGTCGAGTTATTTTAGTGTATATTTAGCAAGTATTTTAAATTTTTGGAGTTGCGCAAATCCTTTTCACCTTGTTCCTTGCTTATAATACAGACGTTTTCCCAAGCCTCGAGGCGGTTTGATGAAGTTCTGATTGGAGATAGAGGGCATAATTTTTTAAATGATGGGTAAGACGGAAGATAGAACACCCAAACTCTCTTTGATTGCCTCTTTGCGTCTAAATCCTTTAATTTCCACAACAATTAGATATTTTCCTAATTATGCTCACTATTGTTTGTATTTGCCATTGTTGTTTCTATTGAATACGAAGCCGGGGCGTAGAACTTATAGATTGTTGGTGACTATTGTCCTTGGGTCTATTAGCATCTGCCAAGTGAGTATTTTGTTCGCCTGAAAAGTTAGCTTTTTACAACCACAAAAATAAAAATTGTCAAGGAGAGGGACAAATAGAAGATTATTCAAAAATAAAGTAGAGAACGATCGACATTAATTTAAATTACAGAACATCAAAATTATGTGAAAAGAACTGAGTCGGAAGCACATGAAAAATAAAACTGTTAGCATAGAAAATAACTGGCGATCGCTGCCGGTAGGTACGACAAACTAAGACATGCTAAGAGAAGCATAGTACCCGGTAACAGCGTCTGAACGGGCTTGGTATGTTTTGATCCTCTAGGGTTCTCCACATGAAACTCGACCTTGTGTGACATCACGTCTCAGTAGAAAGATGAAGTAAATATATACGCATCTGTCTAATTTGAATGTAAGTTGATGAGACGTTTCATGCCAGACTACTACTGCGATTAAATGCATAAAAACAAGGTCCTATGTGGAAAGGTTTCATTATTTAGTATTCATAGAATAGTTACAGACACGATTCAAAATGAACTTAAAATGAAAGGCTAGTTAAAAACTAATGAAACTACTCGTTTTTCTTAAATCAACATTGAGGGAAAAGCGAAACATATGTGGAAGCAATGGTCAAAATTTTGACGAATGGTAGACAATTTTCATAATCATTTCATGTAGAACCGCCACTGGTGCACGAGGGTTAATGTGAGAGAAAGTATAAGAGTTGGATGGTTTTTTCTCCCCAAGCAAGGCGGTACAGCCACTGATGCGCTTGGGGCTACATAAGAATAAAAAGTAAATTTTAGTCAGGAGGAGAGTGAAAAGAAACACGAAACAGTTCTTGCGGGGCGGCCCTCTTTCGCATCAGGATCTGATCCGATATTTTGAGCATCAGCTCAAAATGAAGATTAGAACTGATCGGAAACGGTTGCCACCGACAGAGTTCCACAAAAGGTGGGTATCTGTGGCGAGCCTGGTTCGCGTGACTGGGGCTAGCCTTGATATTCTCTTTTAGACCTGCTGATCACATCGGGGTGGATTCCTCTGGAACCCTCCCCCCGGGTAACGTAAGTTCCTTTTTGTGTACCTAGGTAATGTGAGAGAATGCGTTTCCCGGCCTGTTCCCGGCACTGTCTCTTTTGTTATGATCCAGCTCGAGATTCCCAGCTCCGTGTTTTTTTTTTTGCCCCTTTTTCATCTCGTCTGGGTCAGTATTATATTTTTCCCAGTTCAACTTATTTTCTCTTCGCCATTCTCCGTAGAAAGAGAGCCTCTTGATTTTGTCCTTTGGGCAGAATACAGCGGCCTCTTTGTTTTGAGGGTGGTGTGGGTCCAGCTAACATCATGGTTTTGTTGATATGTTATGTTGAAAATCTTTTAGTTTGGGGAATTTTTGTTTCATGCCCCTCCCCAACATGTCATTTCATGTATAATTTTTATATATTTTTATATCATATAAAAAAAATTGTAATTTTTATGTACATCCAGGGTGTTTTTAGGCCCCCAGAATGCATTGCGGTATTATGGTGCGAGATGGTTTGTTTGTTGATGGATACGTTTTTATGGTGCTTGTGAAAAAATGTAATATATGTCTGGGTCACGAGTCTGATTAGCTAGGTATAATGTTTTGTTCCCCCTCCCTTTCGGCCTTGTGCCACAAGATTTGTAAAAAAATCTAAATAGAGAGAAAGACGAAACAGTTACAGTGGCTGTCAGAGAAAGGGCAATAGAATGAAGGGAACTCAGGTCTGAAAAATGTTGCGAAGGTAAAACGAAAAGAAAAGAACAAGATATACAGGGTGATGTAGAAAGAACTGGAGTCAAGTGGATAAGAGATTGGTATTGCATTTAAATTTCTGGAGGTTGTAGCCGTCAGGAAAGAAAGTATACGGAATGAAGTTCAACAGGCAGAAGTGTGAGAAAAGAAGGCTGTAGAATTCTCTGCTGAAATTGGTTGATCTAACTGTAAATGGATGGGACCTTATTGCCAGTCTGGTTGCATAAGTAAATTCTTGTGGTGGGGGCACCAGTGACTTAAGTTCGTCGGAGCAAAAAATAAGATATAAATTGTCAATTTCGACTCATTTAAAATTTTAGTTATACAGGTTATGATTAAAAGTAAACATTATATTTGGTTAAAATCTGTAGCATTTAGATGATTTTAGTTTTCAAAATTATCTTTATGGAATATTTTCTTTGTAATTGTTATTTGATGTTGCATGTGTCGGTGAAAATGATTAAATCCCGGAAAAATAATCCACGACTAAAAAATTAATGATCTTATAATCTAATTTGATAATGATACTGATGGAATAATTAAAAAAACATTCAAGGGTATATCAAATCTATAAACTGTCGTGAGCTTATTTAAATTATTCACATCATCCAGACAGGTTTCCTCAAATCTACTGCCATGTTCACGACGTTAAGGCCTGCCTCAAGTGATATAAAAGGTGGGTCCCAAGAAAGGGACAAAATGAAATGTTCATAATTCTAAAGAAATGTTTTTTTCTTTTTAACGCAAATTGCATAGCAAACATGTAGGATTTATTTAAACCACGGCGAGCAGTGAGGACATAGATTGTCGAAATTTATTTCGCAACAAAATAATCTGCACTTGTTTAGAGGCAAATTCGATGCAAATATGTTTGGGGAAAAATTCCCCATCGCCATACGGTCACACGTTTGATACAAAAGTTTAGAAACACTGGAAGTGTGCTTTACAATAAAAAGTAATCCAAATCTGGGTGGACCTGAGAACAACAAAAATTCAGAGGTGGTTCTATGCTCCTCACTATTTATTTTGTAAAAAATTACAAAATTGTGGCACAAAGCCGAAAAGGGAAGTGGGGAAAGGTTGGTACTCACTGAACTATCCTATACCTAGCTAAACATTATCACGGCCCATTCACTCACTATTTATTTTGTAAATATTACAAAATTATGGCACAAGGCCTGAAAGTGGATGGGGAGAGGTTGGTTCTCGCTTAACTATCCTATACCTAGCTAAACACTATCAAGGCCCATTCACTCATTACAATTTGCGCAATCACCACAAGTACCCATCCATCAACTCCCACTCCTTCATACACCAAAATGCCAGAAACTTACAAGAGACACCTAAAAAAGTGGGGAAAATAACCCATGACAATAAAAATGGATTCATATACAATATCATATATACAATACTATGTACAATATAATATAAAATATTTAATGAAAAATGAAATGATGGGAGGGGAATGAACCCATAAATGAACTAAAAATACAACAAATGTTCGAACTAAAATAATAATGTTAGTAAGAACCGACCATTCCAGAAAAAAGAGTGGCCGCTGTATTCCGCGAAAGGGCGAAATCAAGAAGCATACTCGCTACGAGAGTGGGGAGTGGGTAAAAATTAATGGAATGGGACAGTAAAAGGCTGAACCAGCCGAGATAAAAGGAGACCAAAACCAACTGGGGAGGTTGGGAATCTCGACTTGGATCATAACAAAAGAGAAAGCCGGGTACAGGCTAGGAACATATTCATTCGTTTTAACTAGATACACAAAGAAGAGCGACCTTAACCAGGGGTGGATTCCACAGGACTCCACCCCGATGTAACCAGCAGATCTAAAAGAGAAAATCAAGATTAGCCCCGTTCAAGCGAACCAGACTTGCTACAGTTACCCACCTTTCACTGAAGTCTGATAAAGTCAAACGTTTCCAATCAGTTTTAATCCTTATTTTGAGCATCAGCTCAAAATAGCGGATCAGATCCTGATGTGAAACACGCTGACCTCGCAAGACTTCCTCCGTTCGCGACGTCCAAATCACCATTCGAGCCGTGGCTAGCAGCGACAGAAACACCATACGCTTCATCCCAGAAAACGGGGGCGACACATTGTCGCAGGCGAATGCACGATCAATGAACACAAGCTCTTGCGGCGCGATACGAGCAGTCAACTCGCCGCCCCTGTCCCATAGAGGGCGAACCCGCGAACAATGGTAGAAGGCGTGCGAAGCCGTTTCTTCCAAGCCAAGGTTGCAGCGTTCACAATCTGTCAAATCCACCAGGCCCCATATGAAGACCTTGTCATTGAGAGGCAAGCGATTCCGAGCTAATTGCCAGGTTAGCGAAAACTCAGTTGCTGAGATAATCACTACCTGGCGCCCAAGACTAGAACGAGCGAAACTCATCCTCCGACAAGCAGCACATCACGTAATGGAACCTTGGCGACGCCCTCCACTACCCCAGGATAGAAGAATCTCCTAGGCCGTGAAAGGTCACTGGACGGTGGAATGGCCCGCAGGGCCGCCAGACATTCGAGGAGAAAACTCGATCGCCCTCGAGGCTTACGGCATCGACTCGAGATGGGTGGGGGAGTGATAGTAAGTCTAGGGAACATGTCCCTCACTATCCCCTTAAGCAATGAGGCTTCCAAAATCGCTCGCCTGAGAAAAACCAACCTCGACGTAACCTTATGGCCCATCAGGTATGGCATTCCCAGACTCCCATGACACGGACGTTGGTAACAGACATGTTTGTTGACGTAGTGTTTGCGTTCTCTCCACAGAATGGAGAATAGCAAACGTTCGATCGCCTTCCTTTACAAAGTGGAAGTACTGACAACTGGTAAAGGATAATGGGAAAGACGGATGTAGCACACGCCTCAGCCATACCCTTTAAAGACAAACTCAAGCCAAGAAAGACGAACACTACAAGTTTAGTTTATTTTGTCCCTTTTTCTGTACCAACACTTACGTTGTGAATTTGAACAATTAATCTACCGAGGCCAGATTGTTCTACTTCTAAGTGCTATACCGTTTTTGGTAATCTCATTTTCAGTTAATTCCCAAAAATACATAGCCAAGTGGATAAAAGCATTTGTAGAAGCAATCCAAAAATTACTTGACATGAAGTGTAGAGAGTCTTATATTTATCAGAGGTAAGAAAAACTTGGAGAGTTGAATTACTTTTATTTAATGTATGACAATACATGTGGCACAATGACAAATTGGGGAGAGGGAAACAAAACTTAGGTTGGTCTTCAGTACCCATTTTATACCTACCTAATCCGACTTACGACCCGAAAATAATTAACAATTTTCTCAACCTATACAATAACTTGTCCATCAACATTCAATCTTTCATATACCACAATACCGCAAACATTCCAGGACCCAAAGCACCCAGATGAGCAAAATATTTTTATTATTTACAATAAATACAAAGATATATATAAAAATTTATCATGAAACGATATGTGGGGAGTGGCATGATTTAAATCCCCAAGACATAAAAAAAATTAACTAAAAGTACAGACTACATGATGTTAGTTGGACCCAACCAACCCACAAATCAAAGAGGCCACTTTATTCTGACATTACGACAAAATAAAGCGGCACCATTTCTACAGGGAGTGGAGAATAGAAAATAAAATAGATGGAGAAAATATATTTCTTATCGAGACGAGATAAAGCGATAAAAAAATGGTGGAAACTGGAGAGTCGAGTTACTAAAGAGAATTAAATCTAAGATAATGCAAATGACACGTGGAATTAGAATAATCTATCCCAATTTGCATAATATATGTATATACATAAACATACGAACTTTTAATACGTATTAAGCTACCTGGGTTTCAACCGTTAGGTCTCCTCATGTATATGCTGAGAAATTTCTCAATTTCCATGCATGTGCATGAAGATATCTAACAGTAAAAACCCGTGTAGCTTAGTTCGTATTTCAAATTCGTAAATTTATTTCTGCTCTATTTTCTCGAGAGTTGAGCATATCTATCTATATATTATTGTTGGGGTGTATATATATATATATATATATATAGAGAGAGAGAGAGAGAGAGAATCTCAACACTTCATTTAAATTGGTTATAAGTTATAATTCATTTGAATGAACTTAATTAGGTATATATATAAAGCTATATCAGGGCCTATTAATGTGGCGAGACATCCACTTATTCCAGCTGAGGCCGAAACTAGAGAGAAACTAGATTTTTGAATTTAAACTTGCATTTGAGTTTATATTCAATATTTAATTAAAAAGTTAGTTTATAAATAATTTCTCCCACCAGAATATTCAAGAAGTTTTAGGAAAATGCACCGAATGATATTTATTTACTTTATAATATTTCTCCTAAATATTCAATCTAGTATATATATATATATATATATATATATATATATATATTAAAAATAGTATATCTACTCAAATACGAGTAACAACCAGAAGTAATGTTCAAGGACTTATATATATATATATATATCAGCATGAATGTGTGGGACACAGTGTGTGGCTGGGTGATATCAGGGATTGTGAGATATAACACCCCCACAACGGAAATATACATCATTATATACGTGAATAAAAATTGAAAAAGAAAGAATAAATTAGCTTAGATAAAATTTCAGATAGTTGGGTGTGTGTGTGTATATATATATATATATATATATATATATATATATATATATATGATATAAGCATTTAGGCTTATCTATTTATAATTATATCTGTTTTCTTCGTTTAACATAAATAAACAGAAAGAAAATTTCCATCCTGATTTAAATGGCGGCAAATCTTCTGTTTCGTTGCTGGATGATAATTTTCCTTTTTATAAGTACATTTATAATCTATTTTTTCTTTCTTTTTAAAAATATTTTAAATTTTAATATTAACTTTTAATTATTTTGGTTGTATAGTCTTACATATTTATTACGTAGGATTTGGGATATATCTATAATCCATTCGAATTCATATTTACATACACACAAAAAAACTTGAAGCCATGAGTTCCACAACAGTACAGATTGTGTTGTATAGTCTTGGTTGACAATTGGTATACTACAGAAAATAAATGGCAAACAAATGAAGGAAAATCTTCTGCCTTGTCAATCCCGTATCGAAAGAGTTATGATCTCCCAAACCTTAATAACCTACGGCATTTAAAAGATATATATGTTACTACAAAACTTCTAGGTATTCTTAAATTGAATGCTGTTCAAATCAGCTACTAACGGACAAAAGGGAAATAACTGCTTTGAATTTATTTAAACCAATGCAAGCTGAGTATAATTCGATAGTTTAAATATAACACAACTTTAAAAATATCTTTATGGATAACATTTCGATAAGCAATGCGCGAAAGTAAATATTTTTTGAAAAAAGTAAAAAAGGAAGATAAAATTCTACTTTACTTATACCGAGAAATCTAAAACTAAGCTTTTTATTTTTTTTATAGTTTTCACACACTCCAAAAAACTAGACAAATTTTATACTTCAGCATAAATAGCCATACACTTCTGATTTTGGAATGTTTTTGTTTTTCTCTTTTTGAGATAGTAAGATTTCAGGTTTGACTTTTCAAATCTAAATGACATTTATTTATTTTTTTTATTTTTGAAAATATTTTTTATAAACATGTAAAGAAACGAGAAAGAGGAAAAGGTTTTAATGATGGGAAGTAAAGAGTATTCAAAATTGAAATGTCGATTTCTCTTAAATATTTTTAGTAATAGACTGACGTCTCCCGAATGAAACCGATCTATTACGTCTAAATTGCACTCGGGTTATGGCAATATTCCAGCAAATATATATTTAAATATGCTCGGGTATGTTTCGCTTTGTTCTATTTCTTTCCCTATCATTTTCTCTCTCTCTCTCTCTCTCTCTCTCTCTCTCTCTCTCTGCCTGTTTATTTCTCTGTCACTACTTCTCTTTCGGTCATCGACATAAATGTGAATATATACTAAAACGTATAAAGGCCACCATTTTCCTTAAATCTAAACAAATAAATTTTGCTTTGAGTTTCTTAGTTTAGACAGGAAGTTTTAGAAACTTCAAATTTAAAAATAGCGCCAGAAATCTCAGCTCGACCTACTTCGTACTAAACAATACAAGGAAATCGTCATTCAGACAAAATTTAACGAAACTTTCTATATAAGTTAAGTTTTAGCGTACAAGTGGACTTGAATTTCAAATCGATCTCAATGTTTTGGGCAAAAATTTGTTAGTTCAGTATATGCCTACCTTTTTTTCCGACCCTCCCAATATACTGTAAGCCACCAGTGCATACCCACATATATATATATAAGAGGATCGATGTTATATAATGTATTAACTATATATACATATATATATATTTATTAAATTATATAATATCGATCATCTAATATGTAAGTGAATGCTAGAAAATCTCATAAGAGACTTGAGGTAATGGAAATGTGATTCTACAGAAGGATGCTGAAATTATCATAGGCTAAAAAAATGAGAAACGAAAATGTTTTAATGAAAACAGAAACAGAAATGACAGTTATAAAATCAGCGACAATTTAAATTTTCATAATGAGAAAAAGTAAGTTAACACCATTAGACACTCATTAGGCAACAGAGAAAAATCTGAATAAAATGAATAATCTAACTGAAAGTGATTGTGTATATGTCTTACAGAAAAAATGGATAAGAAAGATAGAAAAGACGACACAAATAAGTGGAAGGTATGGAGAGTTGTCATCATCATCTTCAAAATAGGAAAGGTACGTTAAAGGATACACATCCTATATAATCTATCAGTCAAATAAAAGACGCAAAATAAATTGCTCACCGGCAAAAAGGGATTCAAACGACTTTGGAAAAACTCAACAAAGAAAAATTCACAAAGAAGTGAAAATCTAATTTCGGAAACCTGAATGGATTAAAAACAGCAAATTTCATGAATGACATATTTTCACGCCTAGGTGTGAAAAGGCTTCGCTGGAGCTGGCATCATGAGAATCTTGACCTTAAAAGCCACGGCCCTCAAAACTGGTTCGGTTAGCTAACGACCTCGTCGCAATGTAACGAAGGAAAATTCAAGAAGCCGACCCGGACGCAGTGTACGTCACGATTTCATTCGTCGTCTTCTTCCAACTCTTTTCTTCATTTTCACACCACGCCGCTAAAGAGGACAACAGCAACAACAAAATAGACGTGTTAAGTAAACTTCTTTATTTGTTTTGCCTTTTATTTCTCTCAACATGCCGTGACCTACTAAAATGAGGAAGGAACAAAAGCTTTACATTCCGTTTTTACACAGCCATGAACTCTAACCTTTTGCATTTCAAATGCCTACATTTCTACTACGAACAATTTTAACTACAAAACTGCATTCATTTTCTCAATTAACATTTTCCTTTTCGCAAACATATGACAGTGTTCAGTGAACAATATTACATTCATATTTTCCTCCTTACACTTTTATCATTCTGTAAATAAATCTTGCATTAATGTACACACGAAATATTTTATCCTTTCAGCATCTAACCTTCTGAAATTTAAATTGGGCGGACTTCGGACTTGTTTGACACAATGCTAATTAACCAATATCACCGAGGTCCCTCGAAAGTGTTGCATAGAAACAATTAAATTCATTAACGATCGGGTACTCCGGCCTGTTAGAGTATACGCATCAACATGGGATATTATGCCTACACTTTCATGCTGGCTCAAGGCATGTGAGAAGAGAGCATTTGGATATTTTCCCGCAGTAGATTTCTAGTTTTGTTGCAGCGTACTGGTTGCCATCTAAATAGTTAAAACCCAGTTTGTACTTCTACTGACCCTCTTCAAGCTAGCTTTAAATGCAGAGCCTCCTTCGTCTTCAATTCAATTACAGAGTTTGAAATTTTACTTTTTCTTCTCCGCTAGTATGTTTTCACGGGTTCTTTTAATTTTCTTCTCCAGTACAGCAATATCTTTTACGAGCAATAATAACTATTGAGCAACGTGTTCCTTCATACTTTTGAAAAACAAGACAGCAACGAATGGACATTTCGAGAGCATCCTCTAAATCGCAGATAACGCATTTAAATTCATTTTTGGTGCACGCACTCAAAACAAAATAACTCCCCAGAAATACGTAAATCTTGCAAGCAATTACTTAATTCAATTTAAAATATAATTTCCTTTACAGAATCGTTTTACAAATAAATTCGATTATATCATTTCTACTTGCTTCAACAAAAAGAAGTATATTGAATAGTAATAACTTGAGAAATTCAGTAATTCTTTGAGCAAAACCAAGAAGAAACTCGAAAATATGATAACATACACCGCATGCATTCACTTTGAAATACTCCCTAAAATTTGCTTGCAAAGACTTCAACTAAATTAAATCAGAAAATATTAACATCAACTGTTTATTTTTCTAACAATAAATTCTCCAAATAAAAGGGCTTTTCTTCAGTAAAAGCATCCATATATTATGATGCCAACCGTTTTAAAATAAACTCATTCAATATGTTTAAATAGCTAAATTTTATCCTAACTTCAATACAAATAGTTCATTTACTCGCACCTTTTATATGTGACAATTTCTTCCGATTTTTATTTTCTTTGCCATTTACAAACTTAAAAAAATTGTAAATGTAACGTAAATTGCCATTTCTAACTTCCTGAAGACAGTTCCTTTTATTGTTCTTTCTTTACGCTAAAGATTTTTATCCTTTTCTGTTTGCTCTGCGTGCAGGTTTTAATGGTATTATCTGTTTGTTGGCTGATTACAGGATATATATACACACTACCGGCAATAATTGTTAGGCAACCCCAGTTTTTATTTTTAAATTATGCATTTCGTAATATTTTAGTATATATTTCCAAGTAGATAATTATAAATGAAAATACAATGGTTCTTTTGTTATTATTATTTGGAAAATTTTACAAGTCAATGAAAGCAAAGATGAATCACCCTAAATTTTTTTCATTCTTCTGTATGCCGTAAGAGAAAGAAGTGCTCCTGCAAAGTGGTTCCACTCTTTATTTATTCGTTTTGTTTTGTTATTTCAATTTAGTCATGCCTCAAGTATTTTCTGTAGAGATAAAAGCTCATATTAAATTCTTGAATTATGAAGATTATTCCCAAAATCGAATAGCTAAGAGCCTGAATGTGTGCAGTTCAGTATGCACTGCATAAGAGAGACAAAACTGGGAGCCATGCCAATCGAAAGAGACAAAAAGGAAAAAATGGAAATCATCAGTAAGAGAGAGGGACACAGAATAGTATTGAAGAGTGTAAGAGACAGGAGGTAAACTGTCCTCAGATAAAAGCAAAAGAGAATACCGACAGGTTTAATCCAGTCTCCCTAAATACAGCGAAATGAAGGCTTCAGAAAATTGGTCTCTTTGGACGAGTAGCAGCCAGAAAGCCTTTGCTTTGGCCAGCCAATAAGAAGAGACTTGCATTGGGAAGAGTGTAGAAAATTTGGACACCAGAACAGTGGTCAAAAGTATTGTTGACTGATGAGTCTAAGTTCGAACTGCTTGGGAGTAAAAGAAAAGTGTACGTGCGAAGGTAGGTTGGGGAATGAGTGAAAGATAAGTGTGTACAATCATCGATGAAACATATTGGTTGATCTTGCATGGCTTTGGCTGATTTGCGGGCACGAGTTCAGGTGAGTTCGTTAAAGTAAAGAGGACTATGATGAAAGAAAAATAACATTCAATCTTACAGAGATATGCATTCTATCTGGATTGCGTAATGTGGGTCAGCATTTCGTCCTCCTGCAGGATTACGGCCCAAGGCATACTTCTAAATTCCGCCGAAATTAAAATTAAAGAAAATGTTGGAGGGTGAAATGTTTTGTGTTGGCCACCTCAGTCACCAGCCCTCTCACCAGTTAAAATTGCATAGGATGAGTTGGACAGGAAAAGTAAGAAAAAAAGTCTAGTAATGTTCGGGATTTAGTTACGTGTCTAAAAGCGACCTGGAGTGAGTTGTCGGAGTATTAGTTTAAAGGAAACTTGTGGAAAGCATTCTTAGGGTGTGTGCAGCCGTTGTGAAGGCAACAGCAGGATATTTTGATGAAACTGCAGTATAGTAATTCTTAAAAAAAATTAAAATCATTTGATGCTCATTTTATTGTGCAATATTAGCAATATATATATATATATATATATATATATATATATATATATATATATTGTGAGAAATATATTCACATAGCTTAGCGCTTAAGCAGTGAAAGGAAATTATCAAACATAACAAGACATACCTGGTATAGAAAAAACAATTTCCTTTAGAGGGCAATCTCCCTTCAAATTCGTATCCCTCTCTCTCAGAGACAACAGATAATCATTGTGCCACATCTTCCTAAATTTTTCGACATATTTATGTGTTAACTCCAAAGATTGCACCAGCTTTATTCTACTAGGGGGATCGGGGCACAGATCTTCCGATCCATAGTTACTAATTAACAAACGTGGATTGTAGCCAGTTTGTAGAAAGTGATTGGGGGTTAAAATATCTAGGCCCCCTTCTGAAGCGGTAAAATAAGTCAGCGGTCGATCGTTGATCGCTTTCTGCACGTCAGAAATTATCGTTAAAAATTCAAAATACTGAATTTTCCTCCTACCTATTAATTTTTTCAAGCATTGCTTCATGGTTTTGATCATTCTCTCCCATGCGCCCCCATACCAGGCGGAATAAAGGGGAATGGTGTGATGACTAATGGAAGCGGACCTAAAATGTTCCCTGAATTCGTCGGAAACGAAAATTTCAGACAACATAATGCCGGATGCTAGAAAGGTTTTAGCATTATCCGAATAGACATGAGAGGGAACGCCAAAAAGATTGGTAAATCTGACGAAGGCTAACAGGAAGGATCTGGAGCTCATGTCAGGCAAAAGCTCCAGATGCACTGCGCGAAGACTCATGCAGGTAAATAGCAGGATGTACATCTTTATTTCATCATCCTTGTACTTTACCAAGATATGGCCGGTAAAATCTATACCCACTTGTTGAAAGGGGTGAACAAAATTTGCCCGATGGGTGGGTAGTTGAGAGCCCGAGGGAGCTTTATACGGTAAAGAATTAATTTTCTTACAAGTAATACAGCTACGAAGTGTTTTCTTTACCGATTGTCTTCCCTGGGGAATCCAAAATCCGGATAATCTCAACTTGGAAAGAGTTGAATTGGTTCCCATGTGGCAACAATTCAAATGCGCCTCTTTGATAACCAATTCAGTTAAGGGGTGATGTTTACCCAAAAGTATAGGGAATTTGACTCCGAAGTGGAGTATACTGGAATTCTGGATGCGTCCTTTAGTCCGCAACAGACCATCCCTATCAATAAACAACCCAAGGGCAGTTATTCTAGGAGGTACCACCTTATTAGAAGGTTGAGTCAAATATTCCAACTCAAAGGGAAATGCCTCCCTTTGCATATCAGAAAAAAGCAACAATTTGGCTTTATGGTAGGTATCAGTGTGTCGATGCATCAACTTATCACCGAACCTTAAAACCTTTTCAAGAACGTTGATCGCTCTAGACAATGTTGAAAATTTAGAAATATTTAAAGGAAGACTGGATTCGTCTGCGCGAGAATCCTCGGTTAACATACAGGATACAATCTTCCGGTTGTTGTCATTAAGGCAAGGTAATGGAGATACTGGCCAGTCGATGTTATGTTGATTTAGCCAATCGGGTCCGTATACCCAAAAATCGAACAATTATTTAAACTTGGAGGCTGAAAGGCCTCTAGTCAACATATCCGCAGGATTTTCCGACGAAGGGACATACTTGAACAAGGGGGTGACGCCAAATCTGATGTTAACGTCCTCCAACATTTTTTTTATGTTCAGGACACGATTTTCCACAAAAATATTTCTTTTAGACCCCTTTCCATTTAAAACCCAAGATAAGGCTACTTGTGCATCTGACACAAGGAAAATAGAAAGTACGTTGATAGGCTTCAAGGCTTCAATAACCTTAGGAACAACTTTGAGAGCGAGATAGATCGCCATTAGTTCCAAAGTAGGTAGGGTTTTCTGCTTAATGGGAGCCACCTTAGCTTTAGCGAACAACAAGGAACATCGATTTCCTTGTTTAACATATAAAGAAAACCCGTATGCGAGCTTAGATGCGTCGCAGAAACAAAGAAATTCCACCGGGATGCTCTCCTGCAACACACGTCTGGGGAACTCAAATTCGCTTAATTCATTAAGTTCCTTAGCAAGAGTTTGCCAAGGGATAGTAAAATTTTCAGGGATCTGTTGATCCCAGGACAAGTTGTTTTTCCATAGTTGGCTAACGAATGTCTTGCCCTGAATAGTAACTGGGAGAAGTAAGGAAAGCGGATCATAGATGCTGGAAGTCTGAGACAGAATTCCACGTTTAGTGTCTACGTTAATGTTAATCTCAGTGGGCGCAAGTCTGATTGTATCTTGTCGAGGGGAATAATGATACCCCAGTACCTTTTCATAGGAGGGAAGGGGGGAGGTAATTGATCCATCCTCTGACATTTTCTTTTGCAAATCCGCACAGTTGGAGTTACAGGACTGAAGATCGAATCCTGCGTCCTTCAACCTGTTACGTACAGTACTATACACAGAAAGGAGAGACCTAACAAGTACTAAATGTTATACTAACAAGCACTAAATGTTACACTAACAAGTACTAAATGTTACACTAACAAGCACTAAATGTCATAATTAACAAGTACTAAATGTTACACTAACAAGCACTAAATGCCATATTAACAAGCACTAAATGTTATATTAACAAGCACTAAATGTTATATTAACAAGCACTAAATGTTATATTAACAAGCACTAAATGTTATACTAACAAGTACTAAATGTCACTACAACAAGCACCAAATGTTATATCTTCCCAAGTCGGCTGTGCAGAATTCGAACCTTCTGAGAAATGTCCGAAATTCAAATTTATCCGCTGAAGGAGACCCACTGAAGTCAGGACACTCCAATTGTAATTTTAAAGGTTGAAGAGAGACAGGTTTTAAATCTTGCCGCTCTCCCGCCATATGCCGCCCTCAAGCATACCAGGATAACATGCGAAGAGAGAGAGAAAATAAGTAAATGTCAAGGCTTATTCAGTCAAACTAACCCCCTCTCCGACAAATTTTGAAAAAAAAATTTTTTTTTTTTTAGGTACCAGACAAGAAGCACCAAAAAAAAAATCACACAAATAACAATTCTGGAAGGGAAAAATTTACAATAAAATATGTAACGCTCATATTTTTGCAATAAAAGCTATGTGAGAAATATATTCACATAGCTTAGCGCTTAAGCAGTGAAAGGAAATTATCAAACATAACAAGACATACCTGGTATAGAAAAAACAATTTATTTGTCTTGCAAAAATATGCTGAATTTTGCTGCTACAGTGTAGCTTGGTATAGTCTCTTTTCTCTGCTTAGCTTGGTATAGTATCCTCCGTCTAGGAGTGGGATGAAAAAGACACAAGGAACTGCGATCCGCGACGTACAGGAACTTTCTTCTGGGTCAGCTTCTTTCACAGTTTCTTATCTTGGTATAAGATGATAGTGCTTAGAGAATTTTTCTCTAGGAAGGCAAGGCTTTGCCCATAGGGTATCCTTTTTAAGGTAAGAAGGGTAACAAGAGATTTTCTCTGTTACAAAGTTGTGGCATTAGCCTAAAAGATTACAAAGAATTGGTAAGATGGTCTCGATATAGCGAGACAAGTGGGCGCCAATTTAGGCCCTGCTGCAACAAAAATCCGGAGCGGCACAAATACGTCCGATACTGTTCGTGCTAGCTGAAAAAAGGAGAGAACAAAACCATCAGAAAAAAAACATAAAACCTCTGGTAAAGCCCGCCTAAAGTTCAAAACGAGGTTCGGGTTAAATCAGCCAATCAGGAGACCCGTTACATCTGTAAATTTCCGACAATATATATATATGTGATGACGTGAACTAATAAATACATATATGAGGAGAGTGTATATATATATATATATATATATATATATATATATATATATATATATATATATATATATATAGTATTAAAATTCAGGTTTTAATAAAACAATGCTCAATTTATGAAAAGAGCTGTATTATACGTATATTAATAAATGTATCTATTATTCTACGTCTATGGTACGACTCGAAGTTTCATGCATGATCCAATCTTCAGGTGCATATTTCAAACTGACAGTTTAATAGATTTTTATTTTAATTCATTCGATGTTCAGAGGAATAAAATATTATTCAGATAAATTACTGCTTTTTAAATAACAAGATTAAAAATTAAAACATTCTACGATTACATGTGGACAAAAATTTTAAATTTTATTTTTAAAATTAAAATTATCAACAAATAATAAAATGCAGGAAGAATATATCTAAGACGAGCAGGCCATAAGTCTTAAACATTTAAATACTGATATATTAAATATATATAAAATGTAGAGAAAATTAAAATTTTACAATTCTAAATGGAAAAAAAGATAATATGAAATAAATAATGAAATAAAAATGTAAAGAAAAATTATGATGTAAAATTTTGAATTAAGAAACAAAAATGTAAGGAGCAAAAATAAAAAGGAGTTAATTCGTACGTGTTAAAATGAATACTGCGAGGAAAGAAGAAAGAAATGGGCAAACGTAAGTTGGATCCTTGATAAGACTTAAGCTTTTCTATAAAGTTTTTCTCTAAAAGGCATAGATTTAAATGATTACATTTATCTCATTTTCTATTTTAATGTATGATATTCCAGGTAATAATTGAGTTCTCATTGTTGCTGTTTAATTTCCATTTATGTTTGGATAAAGCAGTAGTTTTGATAAATTTAGTGTTGTTTATGGACAATATGTGGTTGTTAGATCTTATCTTCCAACTGTTAGAAGTAATTCCAAAGTAAAAGTTAACATCATTATCATCCGAATGAATTCGAGCTCTATAAACAATACTTTCGGACATGCACTGACCATTTAATGGGCAGTTTGTACTTTTTCTGAAGGTCATTTTTGCTAATTTTCGATTGATGTATGTTATTTAGGTGAGCCAAATATTTATTTGATATCGTAAAATTATGTTCTGAAATATATTATCTATGTTTTAAGGCAACTATAACTAGGTTTAACATTGTTTTTTGTTAAAGATATTTTTAGTGTAGGCA
>JBBBDQ010002034.1:150000-215000 GCA_037127315.1 Ascarosepion bandense | reverse complement strand
GCTTTATGGATAAGTAAATCTCGCAATTTCGTGTCGCAATCACACGCCATAGCCTGTTACAAGTCCATGTCCTTAAAATAACATCAGTTTTGATGTTGAGGCATTCACCCTCCATGCTAAAGACACACAGAAGACTTTTCTCATTTGACGCGGTAATCAAATTGTTTTAGAATTTCTGATTTTTCATGAGCCACGCAAAGTTTTCAAGGGGTTACTTTGTTTTTGTAAAGAGTCATTTTCCAGATATATATTTCAGGCTAGTCCGTATTTTTTCCTTTAGAGATGTTTTCTGCCGTTTTCCATGAATATGTTAATTCATTTTATCGAATTAGAATGATTCTTTTACCAGATTTTAATCTTATCCAGTTTTAAGTTAAACTTTCGTCATTTAATTGAATATTGTTTTCATGTCAGATTCGGAGTGCCTTCTATGTAATTTAGGAATCGTTGATTAATTCCAAAAGAAGAATTTGCAAAGTTGTTGGTTAAGAACAACAATCTGGATTCCATTAATTTCGCATAATTCATGTGCATTTTAACGGTTCTATATAATTAATTTTCAAATATGTTTTTTGTGCGAGTACTTCATCATGAATGAAAATGCAGGACTTGATCTACATATATGTCTCATCAATTTACATCTTAAATTACTACATGTAGACGTCAGTCTTACTAAATGTTTTTTTTATCAGACATAGAACCAACATCAATCTTCTTGATTTCACGTTTACCTTAGTTAAGTGCCATACGTGGTACTCGTTTTGGCAATCATCTTTCGAACGAGAAATGACTGACAAGACAGAATATTATCCACAGTAAGTTGCTTTTATTTCTGAGGTAGACTGGTAGTCAACCAAGGCTGTAGAATACAATCTGTCCTATTATTTAACCCATAACTGGAGGAAAGAGAGGGATTAATACCTTCCCAAGGGTATTTGTGCTTAAGTGAATGAAAGGAATGCAACAGGAATTTAAACTCGGCTCTCCGATTTTTTCTGAGTCGATATCCTTAACATCTTCAAAAATGTAAATGTAATATCAAACATGTTTTCTTAGCTCTTGTTCTCTTATTGTTCTTTATCGATAATAACAGTTTTATTATTCGAATATTATTCCAATTTTTTCATATTCAGTTTCTCTATGCCTTCGAGTACTTTGATACATTGTTTGGCGTAAAAAGGTTATATATATATATATATATATATATATATATATATAACGTGATTATATATAATTATACTCGTTTCGAAAAACTTATTTGAAAACTTTCGAACGATGGAAAAATTGGCTTTAAAATTAAAAAGAGCTTTGGACATAAAAGTCTGTCAACTGATCAGACAGAAATCAGCACGAAGCCCAAAAGTTTAAAAAAAACCGACACGAGTAACCATCTAACAAAAATCGCTCAATACAAATGTAAAGCGAACTGGCCAGCTTTCCGTGAAGATCCGTTTAAGAGAAACCTAAGTAGGTTCGTCTGGCTCACTGGGTTCTATTATATATATATATATATAATCGAAACAGATCTGTCTGCGGATGATTATTTACGCTCTCACAACCTGATTGAGCCCTCTGGAAGAATGGTAGACATTGAAAAACAGTAGCTACTTTGGCATGTACGCATCACTCATTCAGTAATGAAATAGAGCAATCTGGCTATTGGGGCATGTATGATGATAATATACACGCTAAAAAGTCTGCCTTCTTCTACCTAGCGTCCATTGCTCAGAGGTAGAATTGCCGACATACACCAATTCGTTTGGGTTTCAATCCTGGTTAAAAAGTAATTGGAGACTAAACGTACTGATGAGCTGATACAGCAAAACATATCTGTCTGCGGCGGATGACTATATATATATATATATATATATATATATATATGTATATATATGTATGTATGTATATTGAGAGAAACACAATGTTTAAGTATTTTTGTGTCTTCATTTCAATACTTTATAATTCTCTGATTAATATATATTCACCTTTCTTTTTATTTAATTAATTAGATATATTAATTGTATAAATTAATTTTGCATTATCCTCTCCATCCTTATGGTATAACATTCACCCCTATATGCTCGGCAAAACTTAAAATTTCTCTCTCTTAGACGTTTCCATCAACTCATTCCCATCTATATTTTGTCACTTATTTTTGTATTCACTTTTTAATTCTTCTGTATCATTCCCTTTTCTCTTTCTTTTCTTTTCTTTATTTCTCATCTTATTTTCTGATCTTTTCTTTACACTTTCCTTCCCCACATTTCTATATCTTTTTACTTTGAATAAAAGATAAATAAACAAATAAAAATACAGGGAAGTCATTCAACTTTTATTCAACTTTTATGACAGTCATTATCAATTAGCTGATGAGATATTGTTTTCTCAATGTCGAAACAAAATGTACTATTTTGTAGTAGTTTTTTCCTTAGTATATGTTGTAAATTAATAATTGTGTGTGTGTGTGTATATATATATATTCATCCGCAGACAGATCTGTCTCGCTGTATCACAGCTCATCAGTACGGTTAGACTCCGATTGCTTTATATATATATATATATATATATATATATATATATATATATATATATTAGCCACATCTGGTCGGGTGCCCCTGCTATTCTCCTCGGGGTTCTTGACAAAATAAAACGGAGAATCTGTAATGTGATCTATACCGACTTGGCTGACCGGCTACAGTCACTTTCTCACCGGCGTGTGGCTTCCTTGTGCCTCTTCTATAAATACTTTAAAGGCTTCTGCTCCGATGAACTTAGATCACCGGTGACCCTAGGTACGAATTTGAACGAGATACTAGATTAGCAACTAGCTCCCACCCTTTTACAGTGAAACCGATAAAAGGTAACTGCAATTTCTACTCCAACAACTTCTTTTCTTGCACTGCCCGCCTGTGGAATTCCCTTCCACATGATAGCTTCTCCGACAGCTTCTCCAGGGGTTTAAATGTAAGGTCAATAGACACCTCCTAACACACTAACTCGCAACCATTCTCTCAAACAGCCTTCCTATGTACCTCCTTAGTCGTCTATCACCCTGCTTCTCACATTTCCTATATCTAATCACTCTCTCACCACCTTCCCCTATGTAACCCCTTGCGCTATAGTGGCAGTGGAATGCCTTGCTTGGGGTGAAAAGGTTAAAAAAGATATCATCTTAGTAAGAGTAAAAAAAAAAGAAGTAAATTTCCCCACAATTCTTAGAATTTACCGTTTTAAAATAATCAGTAAAAATTAGCGTTAAGAAGAGATTTGAAGGACAGGACAAATATTCTTAGTAACCTTCGATTAACCTTTGGAAAGGTAAGTCTACGTTGAATGGAGAAAAAGCATGGATGAATCTGAGTAAATTTAAGTAGTCACAATAAGATAGCTGTTCTTGTTAATTTACCTTATGTAACATTTTATGACAGCCATATGGCTAAATTAAATATGCTATGTCTGTTTCAGTTTGTGCCGATCGCATTGCAGACTTTTTCTCTTGCGATGTCTTTTTAAGGGGTTTGTTGCTATAATTAGAACTGAGAAATTTAAAATCTCAACTTGCAATGATCAACACAAAACTAAAATGTGTTGCTTTCTTTGATGTTACACTAGACCTAGGTAATAATACATACCAACCCTACATGAAAACAAACGCTAATCCGCATTATATCCACACCAATCTAATCAACGTCCATCAATACTCGAACACATACCGTCCTCCATTGAATATAAAAGAAGCAACGATTCTTCCAATGAAGATATCTTTTATAAACATACAAAATTTCATAAAACTACCATTAAAAAATATGTCCATCATTGCTCTGACATTAGATATATTATACATAGCAATAACAGTATCAATAAATATTGATACAAAAATCATTTGATACACCCCCAAATTTTAACCAAATGACTAGTACTATGTTATGGAAAAATCCTCAATTTAGTCGCGAAACACTTTTCTAAAAATAATCTTCTAATAACATATCTAATTAAAAATTCTCTTAAACAATGCTACAGCTGTACCATTAACCTTGAAATGATTATAATAAATTATCATAATAAAATTTTTAGCCAATGCAATAACCTAAATAATAAAATCCATTCTCTAAATAACAAAAGATAATGATACCAATACACGTAAATAAATGTGTGTCTATTACATAATACGTGTCAAACTGACACCATTGTTTACCGTTGTTTACTACTATAGAAAACACAACTTTTTTTCTACATTGGTAGCAGCAAGCACAAATTTAAGATTAGATGGTATCGACATATATTCTTTTAAAGAATAAAGCATGAAGACATAGATCATACCATTCTAAATAATTTTGAAACTTAAAAAAATTAATAAAACCCCATGCAAATTAGAATTGTAATTCTTCATATAAACGATGTTTTCTGGGCTTAGAGGAATGATTTCATATGAGAAATTTTCCAAAAATGCACTGTTAAATTAATGAAGTGAATTAACTGTGACTTGGCAACATTGTCTATTTTTCACCTTAAAGGAGAGTGAAAAATATGCTATACAAATTGCGTACCACAGTTAGATAGCTATTATTTCTTATATATAAGTATCCAACATCCTTTGATAATTATTTATCAGATTTATTTAAATTAAGCAACATTATTCTATGCCGTGTATATAGTATTACGATCATATTATATAGATTTTCTTCCGTTCTAATTATATTAGCAATCCCCTTGAAAATCCACCCGAAAAAAAAAACACTTCTTCAAAACATCGCAGCAATCTGAAACACACGTGACACATTTATTGTCGCCATATTCTCCTCGTGTTATGTTACAAAATGGTGACAAAACCAAGTGATACCTTATCGTGACTGATTAAATTTACTTACCGATCTCCATTTCTAATCTTATTCCGCCATCATATTTGTCTTTCTACTGGTTCATTGAGAGTTATCTTCAAGTAATTATATATATATATCATCTTCGTCTTTTTGTCGAATTCTAATTTTTGTAATAACAACGTTGTTAGGCACTCACTTATCCGTTACACGCGGTTTGTTGGAAGAACTCCAGCCTCGATGTGAGAGCGTAACATCAAGATGAATAGTGGGTTACCCATTCTTTCCCAGTTCATAGTGGGGAGTCATTCTTTTGTAGGGTAGTTGTATATTGTTGCAGATTAACGGAATTTGGCCTCGTTGTAGATAGCCCACTATAAACCATAAAAAGATTACAAATCAAGAAAAGCAAATTGAATTGTAAAATAACATTTTATATATACACATATCAGCTATGGTTTTTACAATTAAAGTAAGCCTTTAAATATGGGTCCAACAGAGTTTAAATTTTCATGTCAATAAAATGCTGAAAAATTAATTAATGCTTAGGAATGTGGGAGCGTTGTAAGTAAAGAATGTATTTGATCTATCCATACCTTGCGTCAGTATGTGTTTTAAGACAGCGAAAGATAAGATGAGAGGGAAGGAAGGCTAGCATAGTAAGCCGCTTGACAAGGGGGGGGGGCTATTAATTACACTCCTCCCTCTCGAGTCAGTACGTGTGGTTCTGTCTGTCTGGCGAAGCTTTCGGTATCGGCCTTTTCTTTTGACTTTTTTGATCGCAGCAAATCATTTGGGAATTCAGATCCGTATTTGATTCTGGGCTTCCCATTGGCCGATAAATAAAATTCGCGTCGACTCGCGAACTGGAAATTTAATATTTAATTAATTTTTAGTTTTCAACTGGAACATCTGCGCGAATCCGGGCTGCGCACCGACGACATTTGGTCATTTGCTTGTTGGTTGTGAGAGTGCAAACATCCGGTCCATAGCTTTTGCTTGGTCGTCACGATACTTCGAAGTTGTCATGTCCCTGCTTAGTTAAAGGGACAAATTATTTGCACAAAACTACCAACATTCTGTTGATATATATATATATATATATATATATATATATATATATATATATATATATATATATAATTAAAATAATCACTTCGGATACAGTAAATGCTACACGTAATAAACTCATACTTTGCCAGAAAGGAGTTGTTTTCTATTCATTATTATGTCTTTACGTCATGAAAACATCAAACTCTTAATCAATTGATAAGAGATTAGTTAGTGCAGAGATTGCTTGATTAGATTCCTACTGAAGTCTGAGTAGACCGAGTCGTGCGGTTTCAGCTTCAAAACAGCCTTGTTATCGAAACGAAGACCTCGTCTTCGTACACTCTCCTGCAACACAGCAGCTGAGAAAGAGTCGGCATCATTTCCAGGCGTGCATCAATCCTGAGTCTCGATTCAGATAATTATATTTGCACAACTTTGCACACGAACGCTAAGCAAGTTTTCTTTAGAAGGCAGAAAAGAGCGACACTGGCAAAGCAAAAGTGGGATAATAGAAAGTGTCACGCGATGATCTAATACTAGGTACACATCAAAGAAAATTCTCTTTCTTTTCTCTGGTTAATGAAGGAGCATTTAGAAAGAAAATGAAAGGAGAGCAGGGAAGGTTAAGGATTCATTGGGAGATGAGAAAGGGCGGTGGTTTGATTAGTGCCGATGATATCCAGACTTCATATCGGAGACATTTAATGATGTGGATTTGATTTATTCATAGTTACTTGTTTTGTCTTCAGAAGAAGAAACACGCGACCAATTCAATTTTCCCGTGCAAAGGATGCACTGTCGGGGACATATTAATGTGTTTAATAAGCAAATTAAAAGAGAGGGAGAGAAAATCAAATGAAGTAGTAGAGAGTGAAAGCAAATTATTATTCACTGAATAAGAGAAAACGGAAAGGAATACTAAAAAATAGTAATTAAAATGTGCAATATATAAAGTATCAAACTAAAAAATATAAAATTAATTAAACAAACTAAATAAATGTGCAAATCTTTAGCTATTAACAAGTAAAAAATAAACATATAATGGAAGTGAAAACAAAAATGTACTAAACAATAAAAGAAAACGAATAAAAACATAATCACATTTTAATATGAAATAAAGAAATAAAAAGAGAAACAAAATGTATATTAATCAAATAATAAAATAATAAATGAAATAACAATTAAAAAACTAAAATAAATAAATTATAAAATCAAATTCTAAAAAACATGAAATAAACAACAAAAACAAATCTACTTATATTATATAAACTAAAAATAAAACAAATAGAAATAATGAATAAAAAAACAAATAAATCTAACATATAGAAAGAAAAAGCAGAAACATACAGAAAAAAAGAAGACTAAAGCCAAAAAATTAAAATAACATGAACAAATCTTGAAAAAAAATAATCATGAAATACACAATCAAAAACTACAATAGAATAAGCAAAGAAAAAGCAAAGTCAAAATTAAATAAAAAACAAAAAAGTAAATAATCAAATGAAATGCAAAAACAAAAGTATATATAACAAAGTAATAAAAAAGAAAATTGATGTAAAAATAATATAAATATAAATAAAACTAGACAAACTAATATTATAGCAAACAAATATATTAAAGAAAATAAAAACAAGATTAACAAATAGCAAAAAATTTATATCGAAATAAAATATAGAAATAAATGAAGAATCAAATGAAGTAAAATTAACAAATACAAAAAACAAAAACAATTAAAAACAAATGTAAAACACACACACACACACACACACATATATATATATATATATATATATATATATATATATATATACAATATAATAATATTAATTATAGTAATAATACCAATATTAACAGAACTAATTCTGTCAAGATTAGCAATAATTAAACTACAAATGAAATCGTCTTGAAACCCACCGGCAACGAACCCGGAGGGAGAAGCAGGGGAAGAAAAAAAGAAACAAACGAAGCATTCGTGAGAAAGAAAAAACCCAAGACGAAAACCTTAACAATAAAGAGCTCAATACGAAAATGTATATATTCTTCATTAGTAAACGAGTTACTACGCGACCTATGTTTGCACCATATGGTGTCTTCAGGCGATTTGATTTGGCCTTTTTTTATTTCTTTTTTAAGAACGCTCGCGTAATGGGGATATTTTTTGAACGTGCAATACTTAAAATTAGAAAGAAAATTAACTTTTTCATCCATAATTGTATAAGCCTCATAGATATTTTACTGTATGGTTGCATTTAGTCATAACTTCTGTTCTTTCATTCAGTAATTTTTTATATTTAGGAAAGCTGACTTTTCGTCAAGGCACAATCTATATATTTTGCCACCGTTGCAAGTCTTGCATTCTTTTTACACTATACACGTAATGTATGAGTCGTTTCCATACTTTAATTTCAATTTCCTCTACATTTCTAGCCAACTTTGTAGAAATATTTTCTATTTTAAATGTAAACATGTGATTGAACCTTCTGGTCTTAAAAGTGTCTTTCGTTGATCCCAAGTATGTTTTGTTTTGACCATTTAAGTCATGTATATTTGCTTTGTAAATGACTTCTTTTGTAGTACGAAGTCCTTGGAGCAGGCATTATTTTTATCCTTGTAGTTACATTCTTTATTAAGGATCTTGAAAGTAATAAGAAGGAAAAGATAATAATTAAAGATAAATAGAATTTAAGCCAAAAATTATACAAAATGATTTTCCCGATAACCTTACCGAATATATAGGATCCGGGACTATTTCATGAGAATTTGTGATTTCGTCATTTATCTTTTTTCGTATCCTTTCGGGTTTATTTCATAAATATTGTTGGATTTGACCCATTTAGTAAAGATAGTTTGTGTTTCCATTTTATTTTACTTTAATGTTAATAATTTTTGGAAGTTGTTGACTATTATAAAATGTGATACTGCGAAACAGGACTGTCTGCATATGACTATTTACGCATTCGCTCACCGATTGGGCATTATGGAGAAATGTAAGACTTTAAAAATAGTAGGTCCTTACACATCGTTCATTAAGTAATTAATTTGAACAGTCTGGGTTATTGGCGTGTGTGTACATTGTGTACATAAGACGTCAAAACCTACCTTCCAGACCTATGTCAATTCGGTCGGGTTACAATTCTGGCTAGAAGAAATTGGATATTTAACCGTACTAATGGGTTGTCATACAGCGAAACAAAACTGTGTGCGGATGACTATATCTATGTTGTTCGGATTGTTGTACTCATTTTTGTTGTCATATTCACGACGTTTCGGTCGTTTGACGCTCAGGCCTTTTTCAGATTATTGGAATTTCTACCCGAATACTTTTCTTGCGTCTACCAGAGTAGATTGATCTAGTTCTACGTGCCATGCCTCTATTGCATATTACAGTTTCAGTTTTCTTTTAGTGTCCAATCTTTGTTCACGCCCAACTTTTTGTTCAGTTCTCCTGTGGCCGACGACAGAACTCAGAACTCTTTGATTTGATCAATCACTCGATAAATTCAAATTTAATATAATTTGGAGACAACATAAATAACTTCAATGTTACAGTACCTTATCTCAGAAATATAGACAACTTCTTAAATTAGATATCTTTGCACATAAATAAACGGTAAAATTTTACGGGTTATAATTGATGCCACGTTACATTGGAAGAAAGGGTTACTATCCGATCAGAAAAGGTAACGAAAGCGGAGTCTTTACATTCACTTACATGCAATTCTCTTGGGTGTTCATGAATATGACGCGGAGATGATCATCGAAGCGTGACTGCTTGTGATAACAAGGTAGTGTCGTCTTGCATTTGCGTGTGGTATAAAAATAGTGTACATCAGTTTTATTATATTCACAACAAAATATCTTGAAGTGAAGTATCAAGCTATCAATTTTTCCCATATATTGTTTAATTAGTAGGAGTTGTATGAGGAAATCATTATTATTTCAAGAGATTCATACATTCTAATCATATTTTCTAGCTTCATATAATCTACAAAATGTTCATAAGACCATAAATTGGAATAAATTCAAACTGATTTTTATTCTTTATTTTGACATTTTTTTCAGTAGTTATCTTTATTACATACAAATATTTATAAATAAAACCAGTGTCTACTCAAATATTGGTAGCCACAATTAATAACATTTGAATTAAATACCTATGTATCTACTAAGACAAAAAGTAACCAACTAACAGTAAGCTAAACGCACATTTGATATTATCTAAAAGCCACCAGAAACAATGTATGACTTATTACTGTGACTAGGAACGTTAACAGTTTAATACAATTATCTTCATTGGCGTCGTATTTCACTAAGTAAAGGGAGGATGAACAGTATCAGATTTACGGTACATCGATCGACGTTAACAAGATTTTGATACAATTTTGTTCCTTCCGTTCAGAATTTGAGAGAAGACAGTTTCTGGATAACGGCTCCTGACAAATTAACCCTTCCACTAATGTTTACTATTTAAACATTATTCTTTTTCTATTTCTTGTGACCATTCAAGTCTTAGGCGATCGTGGTGGCCCATATCTCACTATCCTTTGTAGCTATTTATTTTGTTACACTCCTAAAACCTGCTCTGCTATGCATTTGCTCAAACCCATCAAGCATTTAATACGTTGCTTTCCTCTGTGTCACTTTTTTCTATCTATCCTGTGAGTATAAGATTCTGTTAGCACTTTCTCTTAATTCATGCCCTAGAAACCAGATGTTTTTCATTTATGTTTCTGTCCTCACCAACAGCTCGTCGTTCCTGATATTTTCGGTCCATAATATCCTCAGTATCCTTCTGTGGAACAACATTTCGATATCTTTAAGTCTTTTCTTCACCGTTGATGAAATTGTCCAGCATTCGTTCCCACATTGGAGGACAGACAATCATCCTGACTATTAATACTATACTCAGTTCTTTAGAACATATCAATGCCCATAGCAAAACGCCTTCGCATCTCGGTTTTGCACTTTCAGTCCTCTGTTAGAATACTTGCTAGAAATTTCTGTACTTTGGTGATTACAGATCAACGAATGTTTTTGCAAATTTCAACTCATCGTTTATCTGTTTAAGTAAAACAAGCATTGATCGCTTTATTCAAGTTGGAATATTTGATAATCGAAACTGAATAATTGTTCGGATTTTTTAAAAATGTTATGAATAAAAAAGAAGTAAATCTTTCTTTTGAGAAAATGTTTAAATCATAAGTATAATCATACGATCATAATAATGATTCTTACAATGATCATTACGATCATTATAGAGCAATGGCTATAACGTTGTTAGTATGGTATCACCGCATGATAGCATGTAAGTAAGGCGGAATGACTGAAGAGCAATCAAAGTAATGCGACAGGTACCGACTTAGCGGCTCGACTACAGCCATTCCACACCGACGAGATGTGGCCTCTCTTTGTCTGTTCTATAAATACTTTCATGGCTTCTGCTCCAACGAATTTAAGTCACTGGTGCCTCCTCAACTTATGTTTACTCGTGCAACCAGATTGGAAACTGGGTCCCACACATTCACAGTTAGATTAACCAAATGCAGACGATAATTCTACTTCCTTCTCTCGTACTTCCCGCCAAGGGAAATCGCTTCCGTATTCTTGCTTTCCTGACGGCGACAACCTCCAGGAATTGAAATGCAATGTCAATACTCAACTGTTAACCACTTGACTCGAGTTCTTTCACCACACCATATATCCTTTCCTTTCTCTCCACCTTTGCAACTGTCATCACACCTGTATTCCCATCCTTCTCTTGCTCCTTTCTAACTGGTTCGTCTTCCTCTTCACTCTCTTCTACTTAATCATTTAGCTCCCACATAATGCCACATCAGTGGCATTACCGCCTTGCTCGGGGTAAGAAGATTAAAAAAGAAAAAAGATTTAGAAACAGTGTCAAAAATAGAAATAAAGGTGATTTTAAAATTTAAAATATTAATAGGGATTACTTTTAATTGCTTGCAAAAATCCCAGTATAAATTTCCAAATAATTCATGACCGATTTATATTTGTGATATTTCTGCATTATATCAAATATTTTTAATTAAATATCTAAGGCTGGAATGAAGGTTGATCAATGTTCATGTTCAGACATTTAATCCACAGATAGTTTCTATTTAGCTGATCCTATGGTTTCTGATTTTATGTTTAAATATACTTTTTATCATATAAACTTTGATGAGGCGCATCCAAATATTTCTTGCAAAGATTCGGCCCGGAGAAGAGAAAGATGCTTGACAATCACTGCCATAGATGAAACTCATACATTTCTATTTGTCGGTTAGTCAAGTACTATAAGTGATAGACGCCTAACCTGTCATGTCTCAATATTTATTCATGTAAAAATTCCCAAATTGTGGCACAAGGCCGAAAAAGGGAAGGGGTAAAGGGTGGTCTTCAGTTAACTATCCTATACCTAGCTAAACACTATCACGACCAATTCACTCATTACAATTTGCTAAATCACCACAAGAACCCATCCATCATCTCCCAATTCTTCATACACCACAATACCACATATTTACGAGGGACTCTTAAAAACGGGAAAAGACCATGACAATAAAAATTTATTTATATACAATATAAAATATAATTCAAAAGATTTAAAGAAAAATGAAATGATGGGCGGGGGATGAACCCAAAAAACAAACTGAAAATACAACAAATTTGAACTGAAATAATAAACAATGTTAGTAAAACCCGTCCATCCCAGAAAAAAATAGTGGCCGCTGTAATCCGGTAACTGGTCAGGTCTCTTTGGATTAGTGATTTGCTATGCGGATTTTTCTTGCAGTAGGTTGTCATTTCTTTCTGAAGTACAACCATGAATATATGACCCAGTCTTTTATAGCTGAGAAGTGGGGGATGGGTTCATATCTTTCCGAAGTGAAATTCTGCCTTAGTTAATCTAACAAACTGAACTGATAATCGAATTTTGTCTCTCTTTATCACCGCATATTGGGAAAATGGACTTCTCGTTCTAACGCCGTTGACATAACTGCTTAATTCATCATTGTTATATTTTTATAATAGTCAGACACAAATTAGGCATGTATGATGTTGAAAAAAACAATACTTACCACTTTGTAATGTGTAGATAATTCACTAGTTTTGGCACTGAATACGCTGTTAAAGAGGTATTTTTATATTACAAACAAGCTTACTAGAGCTACAATTTTAAGCAAATTAATTGAAACACTTACTTTCTTTTCTTACAACATGAGTTCAGTATTAGACCCACTGGAGTGATACGGGGCAATTTATTTCTATTTTTCCTCAGGTTACATCATTTTTAGTAGTGTGTTGTAATATGAATCTGTTTTTAGGGTGTATAATAAAATTTGTTAGTCCTTAAAAATACTGACTATTTCGTGATTGCATCAGGTTTTTATAACATCTGGACATTACTGACTTGTTTCTCGATTAATTTTACTAAGAACATTGTCTGCGATGGATGTTAGTCCAAGAAAGCGTACAAAATTGTAATGCTGCACGAACACTCTTGAAAGTATTAAATCGCGTGTATTTTTAGGGTCAGCCTTTCAACTGTCAGTAGTGTCATAAAACAAAGACTCCAACTGGAACTATCAGCCCAAACTGAAAGAAAATGCAATCAGAAAAGAATCACAACGCCGAGAGACGTATATTGATCAAGAAATGTATGACAGATCTTAGCAGACAATATTCTTTATATTTCAATTAATTTGCGCAAGGGGTGTTTTTCTTGTTTTTTTTTTTTTTGGCACGACGCTTAGTGAAAATGAGAATTTCAATCTACATTTTTTAAAGTCGCATACACAATATTTGGAATTCGTTACAAACATTTCGTATTTCAGTAAATATATTAAAACAAAAAAATCATATTCGAGTAATCATCATTCTCGCACAAAGTCAATTTTCGAATATGCAATTAAACATCTGAACGATGGCAAAATTTTGAAGACATTTCTACTATGATTCCTTCATCTTCTAAAATACAAGCTAGCAAAAATTATTCCTGTTAGAAAATTAAGATTTATTAGAAACCATGGACGGTAATAAGCCGAGTTACATTGAAGGTGAAGAGTTCATTCTACTGCATTTATCCACATATCCTGTTCATCAATAATCAAAAATAGATAACGTTGGAACTCTATTGTTTTTCTCTACAAAGTTGCAAGAATATGAAAAGAAATATATT
The DNA here is from genome assembly GCA_037127315.1 of Ascarosepion bandense. NCBI lineage: Eukaryota > Metazoa > Mollusca > Cephalopoda > Sepiida > Sepiidae > Ascarosepion > Ascarosepion bandense. The sequence continues at coordinate 200,951 of JBBBDQ010002034.1, read as the reverse complement.
TTTAGTCGTTATATTATAACTCTTCATATTACTGTCAAAAACTTACGGCATGTTTTAGATGATACAGATTACATTACGTACACCAATCAAAATTAATAATTTTCGATTTTATCCCAAACCTGAAAGTATTTTTTATAAAGAACTGGATAAAACTCTTTATTATAGTAAAGACCGTTGCGCGCGCACACACACACACACACGTGGATATATCCCTTCTGTCACGATTACGGTAATACAGACAATAGCGAGACAACGTTGGGTCAATTAATTCTATTTACTACCAGTTTTTAAACTTTACTAGTAGTTATGAAAGCATTTACTGTGTGTTTGCTCTTTAGCAGTGCAATTTTTTTTGGTATTTTTTGGAAGTACTTAGCTCGTCAAATAGTGGAGATTTTTTATATATATATATATATATATATATATATATATATAATCAAATAGTTTGTCGTAATTTCTGACACTGTTTATTCTCTATTTCACAATTTTCTACATATATCCTCACTTTTCTGAAAAAAGAACATGCCTGCTCGCTTACTTTTACGCGTCAAAACTTTCAGCTATTAAATTTCAATTATTTCTGTGACACAACTTAAGGGCACAGCTATAAAACAAATTAATAAGAACACTTCAGATTCGTAGACAAAATTTCCTATCGCTTATGAGTAACTTCTGCAGCAAAATAAAATTTCCAGTTTTAAAAAAAAAGTTACATCCTGAAAATGCGTATCTCCAAAAGTAATCGTCGACATATTTGTTCGCTAAAATTTTTCCTATCTAGACTTTTGCCTATTCTCTTATGCAAACGTTGGGAACAAATTGATTTTTTTCGAAAAACTCAATCGCCATTTTAAATGTGCAATTTGCCGAACAGATGGAAAGAAACAAACGGAGTAATTACTTAACAATATTCTTTCTCGGGTTACCGTACGTTTTACAGTAGATATTTAAAATTAATGCTACAGAAAAATAATTCTACACTATTACGCTTATTGCAGTCTGTTTTCTAGTGACAGGCAACAAAAAATCTTCAGCAGCAACTAGGTTTTACCTTAGAAACAGGAACGGAGAATCTTTCATTTAAACGTCAAGTGTACATAACTCATCAACGTTTTCTTATCTCGAATTCAACAGCTGCGAAAATTTACCACGAATAAAAAAAACACTTCAACCATGTTACGACCGAGAAATCTTTTAATTTACTTCATTATCGACAAGAACAAAAAAGATACTGCCTGAAGAGACTTACTGAAACCAACGTACCTCGAAACGTTTTCTACTTAACATACCAAATGGTAACAATTTTTTATTTTTTTTAAATCGTATCACCCCGAACAAGGCGGTAACGCCACTGATGTGAGGGGGCTACGTAATAGTGAAAAGATTGGAAAAGTGAACGCCGGAAACCACATCCTAAACTGGGAACAAGGGATGAGCCTCTTAACCAGTTCAATAGAAGTGGGTGGAGTGTGAACCGGGCGATAGATAGATCTATCTACTCCAATAATTTACTAATGCGTGGGTCTCGACAAAATAAAAAAAGGATCTCTAATGTTCAGAATTGGCATTTCAAATTCACTCAAATTCTGGCCGACGTGATGGGTCTACCCTCTTTAAAACTACAGATATTTTCATGGCAGCTGCTTTGACGAGCATTATCTCGCCTGTAACCAGACTACATGAACTTAATTTCCGCAACTAGATTGGCCCCTAGATCCTTTTACCGTTGAAATTGTTAAATGTGTCCATCTCTTCTGCTGCAACAATTTCTTTCTCGCACCTCCCGCCTGAGAAACTCATTTACATTCACTTGCTTCCTTGATAGCTTCATTTTCCAAAATCTTAAATGCAACGTCAACTTCCATCTCTTATATTCTTGAATCCCACCCATCTTTTATTCTTTCTTGACACCCACTCTACCTATTTTTTATTGTCACCTAAATCCCATGCACTCTATGATGGTCCCGCCTTGCATGTGGTGTTAACATTTAAAAACTAAACTAATAAATCTAATATTATAATCAGGGACACATTACATTAATCTTCTATCTATAACAAACAATTACAGACACAAATGTTTAGACAGTAGAGCATTATTTAATTACTAGTCTAATAACCCGGTTGTTGCTCAGGATATTTGGAGGTTATGTTGAAACGGTAGATCAAGTGCTTATTCGCAAATTTCCAGGATGAGGTTGCCGTGACGTTTAAACTAATGCGAAGTATTGTTTTTTGTTATATTTTGAAAACGGGGATTGTTGTATTTGTAAAATAGGAATATTGCTCGGTCAATTTTGTCAATAAACAGCAATGAAGTATGTAGAATTGGAAGAACAAAGGCGGGCGTTAGGAGAAACTATAATGTGATGCGATGGCGTTATGACGCAGAAGAAGTGGATGCATTGTCCATGCAACGTCGGAGAAAACGTGAAATATATAGAAAGCGGAAACCTTGTGGCATATGGAATGGTAGAAGTTACAAAAAAGACCCGGATTTTGTTGGAATAAAGCTAGTCGATTGCAAAAAGCATCATTTTCCATTAATTCTTGACGCACCTTGTTTGTCAGAGTTTTTCTTAACATATAAGTGTCAGTCAGTTAAGTGCCATACGTGATACACGCTTGGGCGATCATGTGTCGTAAAAGACATAACTGTCTGGGCAGAAGATTATCCCGCAGTAGGTTGCCATTATTTTCTGCGGTAGACTGGTTGCCAGCCAAAACTATAGAATCCAATTTGTCCTGTTATTTAACCCATTACTGGAGAGAAAAGACAGATTAATACCTTTCCCAAGGGTATTTGTGTGTAAGCGAATGCAAAAAAATCAACTGAAGTTCGAACTCGGCTCCCCGATTTCTTGTTCCAAGTCGATATCCACTGCACCACAACGCACATCCTCATATCAAAGTATCAGACACATATATATATATATATATATATATATAAACGCCTGTCAAAGTTTTGTTCGCACAGTTAGATCCGATCTAGATTTCCACATTCGTTTTTTATAAAGAATTAATGACGTTCTCACAACAGCGATGATGACCTTTTTAAAATTCACACCAACTTGTTTAGCCTGATAAGAATTTTAAAAGCTCACTCCAGAAAACATTCCCACCGAAAAAAAGATTTCTTAACTGGGAAATATATTTATTAATAAATAAATTTCGGATTTTTGTAAGGAATTGTTTAGATTCTTGGAGCCTATAAAATTTTTAAATAAATATTTGTTTTAATATTAACTATTCAGCTGTCACTGTTCTCCGTAAACCTTCGTCTAGGGTTGGATGTTTATTGTTGTGTAGAAGTAGATTTCGCAAGTTGTTTGTGTAATTATTCAATCAATCACCTCATATAATTTATTCATATAACTTCACACAAAGTCTCGCAATATTAAAGTAAATTAAGCACACCTGAAGAAAGACACAAACTCAGAACCCCATAATAAACATTCACAATGTTAAATACTTTAAATATTTGGCTATATGCAAGGCCTCGCTTAGGGCACCTGCATACACCGCAATTCCAGAGGTGGGGCTGCAAGTTCCCTAGGGACCACAAGGTCCCGGGAAACGCAAGGTTACTTGGGTCCGCAGATCTGTTGTAAAAAAGAAAAATTATTAGAATTAAATGAAAACTAATATCATACTTGTATGTTGAAACAGAATCTATCAACCCGTCTCTGTCTCTGTCTCCTTCCTTCTCTCTCTCTCTCTTTTATGTTTTATATATATATATATATATATATATATATATAAAACATAAAATAAATTTTCAATGTTCAAAATTGTAGTTGTATGATTATTTGAACATGGAATCCCTAATAGAGATTTCACATATCGTCAGCAACTAACAGTTTTTCAAAAATAAAAAAAATAAAAAAAGACGGTTAAGAACTACGAAATGTACGTCACAAAAAATTGATTTGCAATTAACGTCTATTTTTAAGATTTAAGAGATGGAAGGGAGAAATTTGAAAATTTGGCTTCGTCTAGCTTTACAAGGGGAAGGGGTTAACAAATGGAATAGTAAGTGTTGATAAACTGAGAATTGGGTTCAACAAAACAGAAAGGAATAGGGTGGAGTGCTAAGAACTATAAAGAAAAGGAAAGAAAAGAAAAGGAAAGAAAAGAAAAAAGATTCATATATTAGAGACGCTCAATACGTGTCAAACAAAAGTAGCATTTATACATGGGTTAAAGTATTAGAAAGCAGAATTCTTTTATTATTAAAAATATTTAGTGGAAAAAGTAGATATAAGAATTAAAAAATTTAAGTAAATTTAATTAGATATAAATATAGATACAGATAAATTAAGTAAGAAAATAAAAATAAAAAATAAAAAAAAGAAATAAAATTAAAATTAAAAATAATAAAGATATGATTAAACGAAAATTTGAAAATTAATTTGAAAAAATTTTTTATAAAAATTTATAAAAAATTAAGTTGTGAAAGAGATAAGTATACAGCAGAAGAAATCGGGGATTAAATTAGTAAAGAATCCATATTTATAAAGGTAGGTAATCAAAGGAGACAGGGAGGGGAAGGTAGAAGGGTTAAACTTACTATTTAAAAATTAAATTAATTCATCAAAAACAATTAAATTTATATTTAATCTTCTAAAATATAAACCAGAATTTAAAATCTAAATATTCACAAAATTCGCTTCATGGCGGCACTTACTAATGAATTCCTTTCTAAAATTCAGGATTAGGTGTTGTTTCAGGGTACTTTAATATTAAAGTTTTTTCTAGCAGACACAGACAGCACCTATCACGAAATTTCCTCGGAATACGGGATGAACCTATTAGCCTCCAGATAATTACAGGGTCATGCCCTTCTTCTTTCATTTTTCAGAATCTCCGTGAAAGGGCTGTCTGGTATTTTTGACTTGGGTTCAAAAATGAATACCTGTGATTGTAATATATCTGCTTAAAAGGTCCCGCAGACTTACCAATATAAGTCCGGTAATTATTTTTGTTGTTTGATGGTGAAATGTGGGCTTCATATTTATTACAATGTTTGTCTAGTAATTTGAGAAAATATTTATCAATATTGATATTCAGTCCGTTAGTTACGTGCTATACGTGATACACGCTTGGGCGATCTTGTCTCGAAAGAGGTATAACTGACTGGGCACAAGATTATTAAGCAGTAACTTGCCATTGCTTTCTGCCGTAGACTGGTTGCCGACCAAGGCTATAGAACCCAATCTGTCCTGTTATTTCACCCATAACTGGAGTTAAAAGACAGATTAATACCTTTCCCAAGGGTATTTGTGCGTATATGATTACAAAGAATTCAACTGGAATTCGAACTCGGCTCTCCGATTTCTCGTTCCGAGTCGATATTTGTTAGTTTACAATAAGGAGGGTTAAACCAAATTAAACTTTTTTCTACAGTTTTATTTTATTTTTAGTTTTAGATGATTCGGTGTCTGTTTTAGGTTTATTATACGTTAATTTGTTCTTATTATTGTAAATATATTTACTTGTATTGAAATTTTAAATGTTAGATGATAACTGTTTAATTCTATTATTTACTATATTGGGTATCTGTTTTATAATATTTTTGGGGTGGTTGGATAAAATATTAATATAAATGAGAGAACGTTTAAGTTAAGTGTGATATCTAGAGAGTTAACTATTTTAAGATTTGAAGTAACTTCGACCTTAAAACCGAGATATTTTAGGACACTAATTATTTTTTTTGTGTATTCTGTTTGTATAGGGCCCATTGGAATTGGGGATAAGTATTAATCCATCATCCCGATATAAGCCTATTTGTTTTGTGTTTAAGAATCTATTTAAAACATCTAAAATAGGTATTCCTATTAGATCTGTTACATGGGCTGAATCATGTGCTCTTATAGGAACATCAAAGGTACCCTTTGGCCCTTTCGTCCATGTGGAATTATTAAATGTGAGAATAGATTTTCTAGCCGCTAAGATAATCTTGTCGTCTCTATCCGAAATATCAACGTAATTTTTAGCAAAATATATGCAACTTTTAAGAAAGTCTTTAGATATAGAAAAATAGAAGTCAACAATATCGAATTTAAGTAAGGTGGGGATTAGATTCATTATTGATGTTATTAATCCAGTTTACGGTATCACACGGATTTTTCCAGAGGTTTGGTTGTAATTCAGATTGCAACTTTTCGATTAGGTTTTTTAGAATTGCTCTAGAAACTAGGCCTAACTCACTTTTTGTATGATTAATCAGTCTCGTTTGTAATTTGTTTTGGAAGCTTGGTTTATGGTCCTTAAATAAAATGTAGGCCTCTTTGGTAGAAACTTTTCCTATTCTATCACTAATATTTAATTCATTTGGAAATTTAGCTGTATCTTTGTTAATTTCTGATAATGTTAGGATTCTTCTGTCTATTTTGTAATGTCTAGTTATGTTATTTTTAAGGATACTTGGGTAATTTGAAGGATCAATGTTATCGAATTTGTCGGATTTTACCCACAAGTCCTTAGATTTTCGTAAGGTACTAATATCCGATTTTAATAAGTCCTGGAAATCTTTTGAAACTTTACGAAATATACGTTTTGGGATTAAGTTGAAAAAATCCTTCTCCAAAGAATCCAACCATTTGCATACAGGAGGTGTTCGTTGAGTTTTTAATCTTTGATAAAAGACTTTCGGCTCAGAAAAGGCCAAAACTCATTCGTAATTTAAAGAAAAATGAAATTGAGAGAAAAAAAGATTATCGATATCTGTCTCAACATACATAAAAAGTAGCTAAAAGTTTTGAAAATGGTCGTAATATAAAGACTGAAAACGCCAGTTCCACGATTTGTTCCATTTTTTTCGTGATCATGGAATATCTGCGTTCTGAGTGCATGTTATTTTTTTTTGTACCATTTCTTTTGGGTTCAGTATGTTTGGTGGGGCGCAAGTTGCATTCTGGGGGTAGATAGGCCACAAGGTGTATTCTGCGTGGAGGCGATGTTGGTAAGCACGGCACTGAGTACAAGGAACTGTTTTTTTTTTAATCATCTCACTCCAAACAAAGCGGTAATGGAATTAAAACGCACGATTATTCTTGAAGTAAAAAAGAAAGTATGAGTTTAAAAGTAACTTGAAACATGGTCCAAAAGTGGGAACGAGCGATAATCCTCTAATCATATTGAAATGATCGGTGATGTGTGAGGGTCGGATGAAATGTATTCTCATCAGTTAAAATATAAATTGTCAGAATAAAGTTTTATTTAACTATATTTATATATTTTTTCTATATTTATACATTTATATATAGGTTTATACCTCTGAATAAATTAAATAATATTCTTATCCCCTGTACTTATGTAAATCTATTACAGAACATAAGAGAATTGAACCGTTTCAGGCTGGATTAGTGTTAGTTTTATCCCAAACTACTAGATGCAAGAAAAAAACAAGTTCTCGAGGCATGTTCTTAAATAGATTCTTCATATCTAAAACGTAAATGGATGGTATGCATTGTATACCAACCATTCTGAATTTTCAAAAGACTCAAGTATTTACTATTACAACGGAAAGAGTTGTGAAAAGGAGTTTCTACTGTTTCCATTTTCACAATAGATTAATATATGCTTGATAAACTAACACCATAAATCCCGGACGGAACGTGATGGCTGAAATGAAAAACAATGATAAACATGCTTTGTTCTCAGATAGGTTTTATTCCACTATGAAACAATAAAGAAAAGTCAGTTATTATAGATAACCTGAAGATAGGTTGAAACCTAGTTTCCGTAAATAACTAATTTCCAGTTGGAATAGATGTGAAAATTATGACAAAGTTAAATATACTTTAGCAAATGTATATAAGTTGATTGAGAATTAATTCCTTATACTATGTATCAGTGGCTAGCCAGGAATCCCTAATTAACACCCTTTGATTTTTTTTCGGGCGGCGGGTAAAAGCGTAAATCTACGATACTGTGGGATATTCCATATAAACATTTTTACCTGTTCTCAGAATTGTAGATTCTTCGTACAAAATGACTTTTAGCGAATCATCACATCGAACATACAAATTTACTCTTTCATTGGTCGAGACACTCTAAAAATGAAATAGATTTGTTTTTTTCCCGCCGGGGCTTCTGGAGCCGATTTCTAGAATAACAAAAGGTATATAAGTAGCAATATAACTCACTTCAAGTAAGTTTGCGAATTCCTTGAGATGCCAATAGCCTCCACACGTGTTTAATCGCTGACTCATCAATCGACTGCGTTAAAAATAACATTTACTCATCAATCGACCGCGTTGAAATGCATCATGCAATTAACTTGAAAGAGTGAATATTCCTTCACTTCACGAACAAAGTCATTGTACACTACACTTATTCATTTAATCTAACAAGTAACGGTTTCTAAGTAATTAAACAACGCACACACACACACACACATTTGATAATTTTTATTGGAGCAGCAATTTGTATTTTTTTATTGTAATCATTTCACCCCGAGCAAGGCGAAAACGCCACTGATGTGCAGGGGGCTACATAAATGTAAAACGAATAATTAGGAAAGAGTGAGGAGTACAAACTGGTTAGAAAGGAACAATAGAAAGCTGAGAAAGCAGGAGCGATGACAGATACATAGGTGGAGAGAAAGGGGAGGTTATACAGGGGTGGGGAGAGAGCTAGAGTCCAGTGGTTAGTAGATGAGTATTGTCTTTGCATTTAAATTTCTGGAGGTTGTAGCCGTCAGGAAAGCAAGAATACGGGAGCGAGTTCCACAGGCGGGATGTGCTAGAGAAGAAGCTGCAGGAGTAGAATTGTCGTCTGCATTTGGCTAACCTGACTGTGAATGGTTGGGACCCAGTTGCCAGTCTGGTTGCACGTGTAAACACCTGTTGAGGAGGCATCAGTGACTTAAGTTCTTCTGAGCAGAAGCCATGAAAGTATTTATGGAACAGACAAAGGGAGACCACATTTCGACGATGGGGAAGTAGCTGCAGTCGAACCGCCAGATCAGTACCTATCACATTACAGACTCTCCTTTGGAGCCTGTCAAGAACACTGATGAGAACGGCAGGGGCACCTGACCATAAATGGCAGCAGTACTCCATGCACGGACGGATGATTGACTTGTATATATGCAGGATGGATTCAGGTGGAAAAGACATCCTTGATCGACATAGTGACCCAACCTTCTTAGCAGTAGATTTTGCTATGGATTCAATATAGTGGTTCCATTTGAAGTCTGCGGACAGGGTATTGTCATTTTCTTATCAAATCACATATTTTGACTTTTGTTGAACTATACTCTGCATGAACAATCTTTCAGACATTTTCTCACTTGTGACTAGCAACAAGAATTCATTTGACTATCCATGTGCGTTTTATTGCATATATAATATCCTTTTACTGTTGAATTTTTAATCGCTTTCCTGTGGTCATTTCATTTTATTTTTTTTAATCGTGTCACACAAGGAAAGCATTCCACTGCCACTATAGCGCAGGGGGTTACATAGAGCGATTGAGTATGCGAAATATCAGAAGGAGGGTGGTAGACGACTTAGGATATACATAGGGAGAGAGTTGGAGAGATTTGGTGTGAGTTAGTGTGTTATGAGGTGTCTATTGACCTTACATTTAAACCCCTGGAGGTTGTAGCCGTCGGGGAAGCAAGCATGCGGTAGGGATTTCCACATGCGGGAAGTGCGAGGAAAGAAGCGGTTGGAGTAAAAAATGCGGTTACATTTCATAGGTTTCACTGTATAAGTGTGGGACCTAGTTGCCAATCTAGTATCTCGTGCAAATTCACATCTAGGGGGCACCAGTGATTTAAGTTCGTCAGAGCAGAAGCCATGAAAGTATTTAGGAAGAGGCACAGAATCGCCGGTAAGAGATGGCAATTTGTTTTATGTTTGTTCAATTTAATTTATATTGTTGTGTGGTATACGAATGAAGACGCTACAGAAAACTATAATTCAAAGAAATGTCCTTCTAATATAAATTCTGTAATCGACGACACGCAACAATACAAAGACCAAGACTATGAAAGAATTAGAACGAGGAATAGAATCCAAGAAGTTATGTTAAAACAAGATTTCCTGGTCAACTCGAAAAGCGGATACCGAATTCTGGTTTCAATATCGAATTTCAAATAAGATACCATGCTAGACGTTTTTCTCTCATAACATTTTCTTGAAATAATTATAATTAATAAATGATTTTTGTAATCATATCACACCAAGCAAGGCATTCCACTGCCACTATAGCGCAGGGGGTTACATAGAGCGATTGAGTATAGGAAATGTCAGAAGGGAGGTGATAGACGAGTAACGAGGAACATAAGAAGAGTCATGGAGAGAATGGGTGCGAGTTAGTGTGTTAAGAGCTGTCTATTGACCTTACATTTAAACTCATGGATGTTGTAGCCGTCGGGGAAGCAAGCATGCGAAAGGGAATTCCACAGGGGGGAAGCGAGAAAAGAAGCTGTTAGAGTAGAAATTGCGGTTACATTTCATTGGTTTCACTGTAAAAGGATGGGACCTAGTTACTAATCGAGTATCTCGTGCAAATTCACACCTAGGGGGCACCAGTGATTTAAGTTCATCAGAATAGAAGACGTGAAAGTATTTATAGAAGAGGCACAGGGAAGCCACGTCACGCCGGTGAGAGAAAGACTGCAGGCGGTCAGCCAAGTCGGTATCGATCGCATTACAGATTCTCCGCTGTATTTTGTCAGGAACCGTGAGGAGAATAGCAGAGGCACCCGACCAGATGTGGCAGCAGTATTCAATACACGGGCGGATTCTAGATTTATAAATGTGCAGGATAGATTCAGACGGAAAAAATTTCCGGGCCCTGCACAAAGAACCGACTTTCATAGCAGCGGATTTAGCAATGGATTCGACGTAGTCATTCCACTTAAGGTCCGCTGAGAATGTCAGGCCAAGCAGGCGTAGTGTTTTACTCTGTGGGAGGCAAGCATGTTCCATGCTAATGGGGGAGAGGTGCGGTTGTCTGTGGTGGTTAATTGATAGCATCTTCGTTTTGGAAGAATTGAATTTTACGAGCCATTTCTTACCCCAATCCACCACGGATAGGAGGTCCTTTTCCAGCTCGGCAGTGAGGTTCGCCTTGTCGCCAACACCAGATTTTTGATCGAGGTGAGAGTAAACTGTGGTGTCATCGGCGTACATGCCTACTTGGTATGTTATGGCATCGGGGAGATCATTGATGTAGATCAGAAAGAGCGTAGGAGCTAGGATAGAGCCTTGAGGGACACCCGCGTTTGTATTGTAGTTCTGTGAGGTATGTCTGTTTAATACCACCTTCAATGTGCGATTAGAGAGAAATGAATGGATTAGGTCCAACAAAAGTCCAGTTATGCCGTAGCTTCGCAGTTTCCGTGGAACGCCGGCATGCCAGACTCTGTCGAACGCTTTAGAGATATACAAGGCAACGGTTTGGGCTTCACCATTCTTGTCGAAAGACTGGTATGTATACTCGGTGATGGTTGTTACCATCTCAGCAGTAGACCCGGTGAAGCGGAAGCCATACTGTTTGTCCGAGAGGAGCCTATGGGCTGTGAGATGCTGAACGACCTCGGCGTTGATAATGGCTTGGAAGACTTTGCCAAAGATCGGAAGAAGGAAGACAGGCCGTAGTTTGCGGGATCCGAGGGTTTTCCAATGTTCTTAAACATTGGAACCACAGAAGAAGACGTCCAACAGGCAGGATATCAGGAAGAAGATGGACAGAGGAAAGTTCAGGGGCATATTTCTTCAAGACTATGATTGGGATTCCGTCCCCACCACTCGCTTTGTGAGTGTCAAGTTTTGAGATTATGCTAGAAATCAGCGAGGGCGTGATGTGGACGTCATTTAATTGAGCCTCAGTTCTAGGTGGGAAGTCGAGTGTATAAACCCCAGACGAATCCAGACTAGAATTGGTCGAGTATCTACGAGCAAAGCATTCAGCCTTGTCAAATGAGAAGGTGAGAACCTCAAACTCATTGATTAGTGGTGGTATTGAGGACTTACTCTTGTTAAGCACGCTTTTACAGAGGCTCCAGTAGTCTTTGGCATAGAGGATGCTATGGGTTGCTTAAATGAAAAGTATTTTAAAATGAGGATTTATTTTCAATCATCGTGTATATATATAGGTAGGTGTTTATGACAGTGTTAGTGTGTGTGAGAGAGCGAAGGATAGAGAATGTAAACTGCTTTTTTTCCGAAATGTAATCTTTTGAAATATATTTATTCCTATTAATTTTTTCGCTGTGTGGGAATTCAGGGCATTTCCAAGAAATATTCTCTTGGTAGCAAAAGTAATTTTCTATGTGTAGATTGTTTATGTGAAATTGAAAAGCTGTATTAAAAACATAAAGATTAGGGCAACTGATCATCCTCCCCTAAAAAAAATTTATTATTCTTGAAGACAAAAGAATATTCAGAACAGCACTTCAGTTCAAAAGTGGAAAATCCTAAAAATCAAAGAATAGCAGAGTAAGAGCCAGGAAATCTTTTATACTGAATAAATTTACGATTTGATTTAATCTAAAACGAATTTTCTGAATAACATACAGAGCCAAAATTAATACATGAATTGAAAATAATATGGTTTCTTCGACTTGACTCGACTTGACGCTGCACTCAATTATTTCCTGGGTTATGAGTTAGGAAGAACTTCACCCTGCATATAAGTAATGCCCCTAATAAAAAAGTGCTTCTACTCAAGTAAATTATTTCCATAGCAAATATATTTGGCCATTATATAACTATGCTCGAAGCTAGTAAGCTATATTCACTCAAATGTAATCGACCAATACTGACACATCTTACATACGCCATTTATCTTCTTCGTTTATGTACCTTGTCCTTTCATGACGTAGTCGATCATGGCCTTCCTTGTCTCCCAATCCCTGCTCGCTCTTAGCACGCTTCTTCTGTAACGTCTCTCAGGCACCGTTCTGTCTTCTACCTGCTCAGGACGTTTAAATATGTTATCCGCTGCTTACCTCTGTCTCTTTTTCTCTTTATCTGGCCTGGTAGTATCAGGTTTTCCAAGCCCATCTTCCTCATTGCATGTCCCAGGAACTTTAGTTGTCTCTTCCTGATGCTCAATATTAATTTTCTTTTCGTTTCCATAATTTTTAAAACCTCGCCATTGCTCACATGCTCGGTCCACGATATCCACAGCATCCTTCTGTAGAACATTTCAGTTGCTTCAAGTTTTCCCTTCATCTTTGTTGATATTGTCTAACATTTGCTGCTATATTGAAGAACTGACATTACATAGTAATCCAATACTTTCTTCTTTGTTTCTAGTGAAAGGTTCTTATGTCTTAATTCTTTACTCAGCTTCTGGAACGCGTATTTCGCCATACCAATTCGCCTTTGGATCTCTGTGTCGCACATTCCGTCTTCAGTTAGAACACTTCCCATATATTTAAACCTTTGTACCTTGATTTTAACATCCCCAACCTTTATTTGGCAGTTTGGGCGGCTCTTTTTGCTGATGACCATGCATTCGGTTTTCTTGCAGTTTATTTTTAATCCTTTCATGTCACTCTCTTCAGCTATCTTCTGTAGGAGGTCCTGCAGTTACTTTTCCGTGTCTGCAATCAATATAAATATGTACATATTAACGTTATTAGTGTTAACGTATGCGTATAAAAAGATAAGAAATTCAAAGATGTATCTGGGTCTGCTTTCCTGTAAAATAATAGTATAAACAAAACATCTTTTCTCATTTCTTAAAGATTTTTATAGTAATGATATCTTCATGATGCTTCTATATATTTTAAATTCACTTGAATATCAGACAAAAACAAAGAGTATAATTTGTATTAAGATTTGGTTGAAAATTTCATTAATGAAGCATGAATAGCGATTCTTTTTAAGAATTAGCATTTGCTTCTTCCCACATTTTATCTGTATTTTTAATGTTAATGATTTCCACGACACAACAATGTATTGTATAAAAAAGATCTTGAACAGCAATCTTTTGTATATTTTACTGAGAAAACATTTAAATTAAACAATTTTAAATCGGGATCAATGTTTTCTTTTGTGGAATAAAACAATTTTTTTTAATCATCTCACCCCGAGCAAGGCATTCCACTGCCACTATTGCGCATGGGGCTACATAGAGAAGGTAAAGAGAAGGAGTGGTTAGACATAGGGAATGTCAGGAGGAAGGTGACAGATGAGTAAGGATACCGAGGATGAGGGTTGGGCAAATGGGAAGAGTGTTTGATAGAATGGCAGCAGGTTAGTGTGTTAGGAGGTGTCTATTAACCTTACATTTAAACTCCTGGAGATTGTAGACGTCGGGGAAGCAACCGTGTGGAAGAAATTGCACAGTCGGGAAGTGCGAGGAAAGAAACTGTTGGAGTAGAAGTTGCGGTTAATACCCTAATTATATGTGAAGTCGACTATTGTCAGTCCCCTGACATGGTCTAGCTCGTGAATATATATGATACAAATCCTATATCATTCAACAATTAACTGAAAAGCAAAAATTAAAATTGTACATCGGCAAAATTGGATCAGAATGACAGAAAACATTTTAGAAAAACCAGACCAAGGCAAACTTCACAGCTGGTAAGTAAAATAAGATTCTTGATTTTGATTGGATAGGAAATGGCAAATTATTTTAATATCTAGTTTGCGCTTGTATTCGACCACTTTACCTGCTAAATGCTTATTCATTTCTCTTGACCGACAAAAGGACAGTCAGATGGGGGCAGAGAGACTGCACGCTAAAATATCACAAAGGAAACTTCAAGTTTGACCAGGACATAAAATCCCGACACACATTCGTTGTCTTTTTTATTCATGCTAGTTTCTTTTACTGCTCCTTCTCCATCCTTAACATTCTCGCAGTTAACAAAGAAGATAACGACAACAGCAACAACAACAACAACAACAACAAGCTACTTCAACTGACTCCTTAATGTTTTTTTATTGCTTCACCTTCTTTTTCAGTTTCACACCGGTCATAAAAAGAACGCAACACACATACTGCTATTTACGATTAAAAACTCCAGGTTCATTTAACTCCCTACTATCATTCAGACCACCTGCAGTCTCTCTCTCACCGGCGCGACGTGGCTTCCCTGTGTCTCTTCTATAAATACTTCCATGGCTTCTGCTCCGATGAACTTAGATCACTGGTGCCCCCTAGGTTCGAGTTTGCACAAGATACTAGATTAGCAACTGGATCCCACTCTTTTTCAGTGAAACCGATAAAATGCAACCGCAACTTCTATTCCACAGTTTCTTTTCTCTTGTACTTCCCGACACTAGAATTCCCTTTCACATGACTGCTTCCCCGACGGCTACAATCTCCAGGAGTTTAAATGTAAGGTCAATAGACACCTCCTAATAAAATACCTCGCTTCCATTCTTTCAAACATTCTTCCCATCCTCCCAACTAACTATCACCCTCCTTTCTGACATTTCCTATATCTAACCACTCTTTCTATTTACCTTCCCCTATGTAGCCCCAGGCGCAATAGTGGCAGTTTCACCCCAAGCAAGGCTTGGGGTGAAACGATTTAAAAAAAATTCTCTGGAACATTTAACTCCGTACATTTTTTCTTTGAACATTTAACGCTTACAAATTAATTAACTCTGCACATTTTCTCTTTGAACATTTTACTTCTTACAAATTTCTTTATCTGTTCAGTTAATAACATTTCACTTATTTTACAAACAAACCACTTTTATTCTTCCAAACTTCCAATGATCTGATACCTGTAAATTCGGGAATTGTCGGCTATTATTTAAGTGGCCTTGTAACCGATATAACCGGGGCCACTACAAATGTCTGAACTTCGTGGAGTTTGGTTTCAATAATCAAGATATTGATATGGCTCATACTCAAACCCTAATGATTATCTTCACCAGAATTATATGCTGTTTTTTTTAATCATATCACCCATAGCAAGGCGCTAACGCCACTGGTGTGCAGGGGGCTACATAACAGTGAAAAGATTGAAAAGAAAGCCGGAAACCACATCCTAAACAGGGAACAAGTGTCGAGCCTCTACATCTGTTCAAGAGACATGGGTGGAGTGTGAACCGGGCGACAGTTTAGTCTATCTAATCCAATTGCAAAAGCATAAAAAATAAGAAAACAGTGAAAAAATTGGAAAGAAAAAAAGAAAGCCGGAAACCACATCCTAATCAGGGAACAAGGGATGAGCCTCTACACCTGTTCAATAGACATGTGTGGAGTGTGAACCGGGGGATAGTTTCGTCTATCCAATCCAATTGCAAAAGCATAAAAAATAAGAAAACAGTGAAAAGATTGGAAAGAAAAAAAGAAAGCAGGAAACCACATCTTAAACAGGGAACAATGGATGAGCCTCTACACCTGTTCAATAGACATTAAAAAATAAATGTTTTTATTTATACTATATTCAGAATAACAACAAGAATTACAAAGATGAAGACAAATGTCCTAATATAAATAGGGTATATAATAATGATTACTTCCCGTCCTAGAAATCTCGACACAAAATATATTTTTATTATGATTTTCAACTTTACTGTAATTTAATATAATAAAAGAAAACAAATTAAATATATTTTAATTATAATTTTGAATCCTATTATAAAATATAATAAGAAATAAATTAATATTCTTCTTCTATCCATTCCAGTCATAGGTGATCATGGCTCTCCACAAATTTCTATTTTTTGTAACTCTTAGATATATTCATCTTTTTATTATTCTATTTACTTCTTGTTCTCCCATCCATTTAAACATGTTTGTTAGGAAGGTTACTGATGGTTTCCCTCAGTCTCTTTTGCCGTCAATAATTTCTATGAGTGTGAAATTTGTAAACCTATTTTCCCCACTATCTGTTCTAGAAATATTGATTTTTTTTTCTAATTATTAGAGTCTTTTGCTTTCTATAGAAACAAATATACTTTTACTCTAATTTTAAATTTTATAATTCATCTTAATTATGAAAGAAAGAAGATAATTATAGTTATAAGTGTCTTTTTGTTTCTATGGAAGCAAATGCATAATTCGTTGCGCAGTAGATGTCATAGAAGATGATTCCGCGATGAGTATGATTGTAGACAATTGCAAGTTGTTTTTAATACTACCTAACTGAATTACATTAAGTTTTATTTCACTCAAACTTTGAGTTTACGACGATTGACTCATGTTCAAACGAAAACATTCAATTTTTAAATAATGCGGATATTTTACTAACATGTTTCGGTGCAAATCAGTTTATTATAACAGTCATCATAATGGGATGGAAAATGTAACAAGCAGACGACGGCTAAGTTCTTCACGCGACACGTTCGGACACGTAATCTAGCTGTAAAACCTATGGTCTTTTATATTTAATTTGAATAGCTGAAGTCAACTTAGCTTGGAGATCGGTTTGGATAAAATGCAAAAATTAGTTATTGTCTTCATTAACAAAATTTATTTTACGGTGTTTCTTTCATTCTTATAGCGGAATTTTATTTGGTCGATTTCTAATCACGATAAACTAAAACCTGAACTATCGAACTTCCGTTTGACAGCTTCCGTTCAGTTCTTTCTCATTCCTCATCTTTTTATATAAACTTCCCTTCACATTAATTGAGAAACAATAGGGTAGAAAATGAAAGAGAGAGAAGGAGAGAAGGAAAATGAGAAATAGATATAGAATTTTAAGGAATGCAAATACCTTATTGTAATTTTATTTATTCATATTTGATTTTCATATCTCACACTTTGAGGTGAATTTAGTTGGAATTGCTGAAAAAGAAGGAATACAAAAGACACAAGACAGAGATAAAGAAACAAGTAATTATTATGGCCATAACAGAGAAAAAACGTCCTTGCAAAACTAGTTGTGTTTGCGGCTTTAGAATACAACTATGAAATGTTCTTTAACGTCCAAATAAATTAGGCGGCTCTGAGATGTTCAAAGTAGCCTCAGATAAGGAGAGGAAATTTCCTACCTGTTGTTCCTTGCTAGAACATTTGTAAAAAGAGGAAGATAGAAGGATTTTTGCATTGAGCCCGCTAAAATTAGGTGTCTATTGATTGGTCAAGGAAAATCCTCTTAGCCAATCAAACAGACCCATTTAGATTAGGGGTGGGGAGAAGAGAAATTATGTGGGAGAAGTAGTATAACCTTTTTTTATAACTTGCATATTGGCATGTTACACAATCTTAACTACTTTAAATTTAGAGTCATCCATTATCTATCCTACATATCTTTATAATATGCACAGTTTGCTCCCTCGGTTCTGCACTACTTGATTTTTATCTCTTAACCTCTGACCATGAGTCTCCTTCTTTCCAGGGGATCATGTATCCTGTATTCATAGTGTTTTAATATTTCAAGAGATAGATCCAAAAGAGCATATTTGATGGATACAGTAAAATGTGTAGATATATTATTCGTCTACCTATTAATATTTGCTCGATGACATTCTATAACGGTCTTTCCTCTAACCATTTTAAAGTAACAAACAACAACTTGCTTTTCCTAGGTATTTGCTTGTAAATTGTTTATAATTCACACAGACCTACTGTTTGAAAATTATTCACCACGAGATTTCTATTGAAAGAACAGCCAGAGAGTTTGGCAAGTATTATATTATTTTCTTTTATTTGAAAACATTTTTGACAATAAGACGACGATAAGATATGTCAGTTTGTTTGACTCTCATAGAATCTTTTATCCATGAAGATACATTCTCCTAAACATTCAATTATTTCGTAATTAATCTGTTTAATTTTACATTACATCAGTTGATTAATGGTAAATGTTTTTTGTTTTTTTGATAAATGAACTCTAAACAAAGCGATAAAGACTGGAAAGTAAATATTGTTAAAAAATCTGAGAGATTTAAAGAAAAATTATTAAAGAAAAAGAACAATATAAAATTGGATTCTGTGTTGCAAGATAACAGTTGATTTTGAATTTAATTTTTTTGTAAAACAAAGTTGAGTGGAAAGCAAGAATCCAAAAACAGGTTCCACAAATGTAGGAATTACATCGACATTTACATATAGCTATTTAAAATGAAAAAGATTGAATAACCAAACTAGTATTCAGATTAAATCTCTAGAGTAGAAACAAAATACAAAAGTTCATCAGTACAGCTGATATGAAGATAAGTATAGAAAAGTCAAGCGTAGTTATGCTCAAACGGTAGGAAGTTGATTGAATCTGAAATGTTAAGTAAGATCAACTATCTTGCAGATTTTTCTTTGGGTTCCGCTGTGAAATTACTGAGTTTGAGTTTGAGTTTTGTTTAATTGCATATTAACCTCTGTGGGTTATTTAATACAAACATATTGGAGTTTTAAGTTATTCTTTTCTAATGTACGGTTATAATGAAAAGGTTGATTTAGCCTGATTTTAATGAAAGTTTTTTGTTTTTATTTTTCTTTATTTTAGAAAACTGAAAATGTTTTCTAGTTTTGTATGCACAAATTTTTTGCTGAGAATAGTTTTTCCTTAAAAAATACGTTGTGGTAATATTTCTCTTCTTCAAAAATGTATTATTGGTAATATTTTTCTTTAAAAAATGTATATATTTCTATAAAAGAATACTTATATTTTCATAGTGTTTTCACCCCACTTTGTGGGGTTACTTATTTACCCATAGCTAGAATCCTAACAGTTGCTACCACTCTGGGTATGAATGAACCTGGGAACAACAGCAATTAAAAGGTGGTTCTATGCTCCTCACAACCTTCCATTAAGAGGCCTTGCTGCCGGGAACTGTTTACCGTCATACCTAGGACACTAAGAAATTATTCCTACCAGCAGTAATCATAAAGAGTTTAATGTTATATCGAAGATAATAGTGTTCCCTGATCACTAACATCTTAACACCTTCAGTTCTTCCGTCAACCGTTATCTTCTCTTTGTATTTTAATAAACTGCACTTCATTTCAAGACGCAAGTAAATATTGTCTTTCTCTTAATTGGCTCTTATTTTATTTTTTAATCTAGCAAGTTTAATGTCAATAAGACGCAAAGAGACAGTGGAATTGAAAGAGAATTATGAGACATTAGAAAGATCCAGAAACATAATCCAAAAAAGGGAGAAAAAGATTAACTTTTACTATTTCACATAAGACTAGGGAGAAGCATGAATCTAGCAATAGTCAAAGTTAAGTACTCCTATTTTGGTAAAAATAGTAAAAACTTTCACGGTTTAGTGTAAAACATCAAAAGCATAGATGAATTGAACATTGTAAAAGTATTGAAAACCCAATACTATACAGGAAATAATGGATAAATTCTCAGCAATTGTTCAAATGACCAGTGAGGCGTGTGAACTAGACAGATTAAGCGGTATCCCAACACTTAAGAGTATCCAATTTAGATCTTGGTCTAATAAATTTCCCAATTCTTCCCGATAAAATTATATTATAAGAATCTGCAATAAAATCTATTTTGACATAACAGTCGGATTTCACTCACTTTCTTACCTACGTTATGTGACTTCCCTCTGTCCTATCTGGAAGTATTTTTATAGCAACCTCTTCGTTAAGCTTCTCTCTCTTTCTTTCCATGTATGCAAGCAAGCTATTAGATTGGTAGCCAGTTCTAAGCATTTTATTGTTAAAATAGTTAAATATAACCACCTCTTCTGCTTTTCTCGCAATTCCCGTAAGTAGGACACATTTCTGTTTGTTTGCTTCCCCAAAAGATAATATCTACAAAAGTTTAAATGCAACGTCACTTTGCAGCTTCTATATACTTGAATCCCATCTACCTATTATCTTTCTCTGACATCCCCATTACCATTTATCTCTCTGTCAGTGGAGCACAAAAGATTACAATCCTTTGTGCTTCACTGACAGTCCTGCCTTGCTTGGGGGTGAAATGATTATAAAAAAAAAACAGAATTGTATGATTATTTGAAACAGATCATTTAGTCTAATTTTCTAAACATTGTAATTCACTTTGTCCCGATTTGAAACATGATTTTTCTGGTAATTTCAGGCTCCTCAATCCACTTAACTTCCTCTTTTTATTTTGCTTCAATATTTTGTTTTTTAGAATTTATTAATTAAATTTATAATATTTACACCTTCCTAATATTACTTCGATGTTAAAACATTTATAATAATTGAAAATCATTAAATTGTCCTGGTATTCTTTGTATAGTATATCATTTTACAACCCAGAATAATCGGCATATATCTGAAACACCTGTCAGTAGCCATACTATTATATACACATATATGAGGAACAAGTATTGCGTTGCATATTAATAGACTGAAAATAACTAATTATTTTTAATAACATTTGATAGTAAATAACTAATTTCACATCTTAGACATACAAGTATAGCAACAAATTAAAAATATATAATTAATTGGACTGTTATTTTGAAAGAATGCTTTTCATAGTCACATATAGTTTTCTATCCAACATATTAGATATTTATTTAAGCTATAAATTTTTTTTTGTACGAGATCCTACACTGGAATGGTAAAGGAATTATTCCAAATTCTAAGGGAGGTAAGAACATACAGAAATATTTTTTTTAGAAAGCACAAAATAAAAAATCAATAAATAATTGTGCTGGTTTGTAATGGGATACCCATGCACTTATATGGCTGAATGCTTACCAATTCCCCACGGGTGGGAAAAAAACTAGAGGCAGCAGAAATGTCTTTTTACAGTAGGGTGCTGATAATTCCTTGTTTGGAACAAGTAATTAACGAGCAAGTTGTAATAAATGGCATAGGGCAGAAATCCTATACACAGAATGAGGAATATATACGTGAAATTCCTTGGACTCATGAGGAAGAAGGGCTTACAAAACATAAAAAAAACCCTTTTGGTTTATTGAGAAAAAGAGAAAGAGGGGAAGGCAGTGAGAGATTTTCATGACGTGTTTGCGTGAATAGATATTGGAGCTGGATGCAGGAGGTTTCGTAAATGGAGAAAACTGCTAAGAGCCACACAAGTAGTTTTGGAGTGTCGTGTTCACCTATTTCTTGAAAGGAGGTGGCACACACAAAAAAGGGTTAGATCGCAGATCGCCTGTATGTATATATTCTCGAAATATCTAACGCCTTGGATTACTTAAAAGGTTTTGAGCGCAACCTTTTCAACTTACTGTTTCTATTAATTTTTTTTTTATAGTCCATTGAATTCGAAATATTACATTAAATCCTTTGCCTTAAAGGAACAATGGACATTTCCGGTGGGAATGTTGAAATTCTTTGCAAGGATGTTGCCCAACTGCGAACTGTATAAAATCAATGAAAACTGCCAAAAATATATAAAAAAAATACTTTTTTTTTAATAGAAACAGCATTTTCTACATTAAGACTTACGCAAAATTAACAAAGTGAATGCTAGAATAAGATATATAAAATTATATATAATAACATAAACAGATGAGAAATGAGTTCTATTCCCTCATTTCATATAGACTATAAGTCTATAATATAGATTTATAGAAATATAGAAATTGTTTTCAGTGAATGTAGCAAATAGATTCTTCATCTTCCTTCATCTTCCTCTTTGTGTCGTGTCATTTCATGGCTATCAAGACTCTAGAGAGTTTCCCTTCCTTTGGAATTCTTAACATAATTGCCTTTTTCTTATCTTTTTATGCATCCATTTATCAGGGAAGTTATGTTTTTGTATATGTTTCTGAAATGAAGATTTGTAATTATTTACACTATTTATGCGGTTCGAGCTGTTGTCTTTATCTGTGCTGCCATATTATTGGTTTCGGCCATTGTAGTCTCCGACCTTCAGATGATTAGAATATCGAACAGAAGGATTCATTTCGTTCACAGTTTATACTGTTCTAGTTTCATGCGCCATGCCACTTCCAAATAAATAGTGAAATTGTTCAAGGCGTCAATTAAACTGAAATAGATCAACATCTCATCACTTATAAATTATTCTCCTACAGACAGTATGGCTTCTGATTTGCCAAGTCTACTGCTGATATACTATCTACAATTACTGAGTACATATATCAGGCCCTCGATAAAAACGGAGAAACAGGGGTTGTTGCCCTGGATATTTTAAAGCATTAGATAGGGGCTTGTACGCTTGCCTTCTGTTAAGGTTAAATGTCTATGGTACCACTAGACGCTTGTTTGATTTGATACAATCATTTCTATTAAACCGCATAATAAATGATGTCTTGAACAAGCATGCTTCCAGATCATATCGCAGGGACGTGGTTGTCCGCCAGTGGTCTATTCTAGACCCGATGTTCTTTCTGGTCTTCATCAACGTCCTCCCTGTTATATAATCCCGAGTAGGCATATACGCTGAGAACATCACCATTTACTCCTGCCTCAGTAAGAAATCTGCCAAACCGGGCAAAGATAAACTCGCTTCTGATTTGGATAAAGTTTCAATCAGTTGTGAAATATGGTAAGAAATGGCTTTTAAATTTTCTTTTAATACTCCCCAAAAAAAGAGCAGCAATCCCTTAACCACCATAGAGAGCCTCTTCTCCTTCCTATCAGTGTGGATCAAGATAAAGCAATACACAGAGCTTTCCCAGCCTCACCCTCTTAGCTGACCTCAGCTGGAACGAATACAATGAATCAATAGCTAAATCAAATGCTATGAAGGTTGGGTCACTGTGTTGGTCCAGGATGTTTTTTTCACCTTAATCCATATTACACATTCAAAAATCAACCATCCGTCCATGAATTAAATACTATTGTAATAACTGGTCGGGCGCACATGTAATTGATTGTGAGTTGACAGCTCTCCTCAAACTACTTTCTCACGTACGGGATATGTTTTCTCGATGTTTCTTCTACAAATATGTTCATGGCATTTTCTCCGAAGAGCTTAGCTCCCTGTTGGACCCCGCTAAAAGAATTAACTCGAGTAAACATACTGTCAGCAAGGTCTAACCTTTTACAGTCAAAACAATCAAATAATCCACCACTTCCACTCTAGAAGTATCTTTTCTCGCAATTTCCGCCTGTGGAATTCCATTCCGTATACTTGCTTCCCTGATTGCTACAATTTCCAAGTGTTTAAATGCAACGTCAATTGCCATCCCTTAACTCCTTAATTTCCACCATTCTTTTATCCTTTTCCCAACAACCTCTATATCTTGTTCTTTCTCCTTTTCACTCTACTCTCACGCAACTAACTTTAATCCAAAATGCCCACGCTTTTCTTAACCATTTTCTGACAACCTCTGCAGTCGGGTTTTCGTTCTCTTCGCTCTCCTTTTATGTAACCTTTCCTTCTCTTCTTTTTTAATCTGGCAGTACTTCTTTCCTTGGAGTGAATAGATAAAAAAATGAAAGGTTATTTGTTGTTTTTTCTGACACATTTGACATCAATGTGTTTTATTATATTTTGTAAGACGTCTTTCCTCATTATGGTCGTGGATCTTCATCACCAAGTTATTGTGTTAAATCTTAACACAAATCATCGTCGCCAATTTGTTGTGGCTAAACAAAGCCGAAATGTTACAGTGACCGGTTTGATCGCGAGTAAGACACGGAATACGTAAATTCAAAACACTGTATCAGTATAACATGAAAATATGCACAACGTAAGCATTAGTAGTAAGTAAATAGAAACAAGTAATGTTACATTACGCTGCTTATTGACTGGATGGTAGATGGCTCTAAAAGCGTACTAGCTACGCGTGATTACCTGCCTTTAAATTGACTGCTTTCAACTGCGGTATTTAATTGCCTTCCCACTTAAAACAAAATTCAGCACGATGACTTTTTAATGTGGGCAATACGGGCCATATAGCGCGGACAAATTTTTTGGTCTAAATTACCCCAGACAAGACTGTACCCTTCTGTGCAACCTTTACTAGGTTATTATTCTCCACCCGAAGACAGGCAGTTCGGCAATACGCAAGGCAGTTAAATGCTGTCAACTGCTTTCCGGAAGTTACGCAGGTAATTATTTATAAAATGAGGAAAATTCTATAACTCGTAGGAGGGCACTTTAACAATTATATATCACAGAAAT
Source organism: Ascarosepion bandense (assembly GCA_037127315.1). Taxonomy (NCBI): domain Eukaryota; kingdom Metazoa; phylum Mollusca; class Cephalopoda; order Sepiida; family Sepiidae; genus Ascarosepion; species Ascarosepion bandense. The sequence goes on along the minus strand of JBBBDQ010002034.1, from coordinate 176,017 downwards.
GTCAACTGACTCCTCCTGATTTTAACACGTGTCTCGTCTTTCTATTTATTTTAAGCATCATCGTTGCTCACCTGTTCGCTAAAGATTATTCTCAGCATGATGCTGTAGAACCATACATTATTGTTATTGTATTTCCCTTAAACATCTTCATCCGTGAGATTATGCAGCACCCACTAACATATGTGAAAAGTATAATTACATAACAATTAATTAGTATTTTCTTTGATTTTAATGATTCTTTTCTATTTCTTAATCTTGGATTATCTTTTTCAAGGCAACATTTGTTTTCAAAATACGTATTTGTATTTCAGTATCGGCATTTTTTATAATACGTCCCAGATTGATTTACTTCTAGTTCCAATTTGTAATTTGTATTTTAGGCTCTTAATGTGAGCAAAATTGAAATATCAGTTGCCATTTGGATATTTTATATTTTACATTAACTACCTATATATATATATATATATATATATATATATATATATATATATATATATATATATATACCTGTCGTGTGTGTGTGTGTGTCTATCTGTGTGTCTGTTCATCCAGATCGCCAAAGTGAAATACTTCATTTGCTTTCGTTTTATTATCATTGAATATATCTTGATGTAGGCGGTGATAGAATTGTTTGTTTTGGAACAGATAAGGAAAGTTTACCCCAAAAATCTATATAAGCCGGATCTTCTTATATAGGAAAGGAAAGAGAAAATAACAAATGTCACAAAATGCCCTGTTAGTTGACACGCGAGAATCGGTTTTCTTCAGATTCATCTTGCATTGAATCTCATTTTGGTTTAAGCCTCTTCGTAAACGTTGACAAAGGCAAAGAAAACAATTATTTTGTAGCTGAACAGGAATCCTGCGAGAGCGATGGCTCTTTTCGTTTATTTTTCCTTGTTTTATCAGGAAACTGAACAGCGAATCTTTAATATCTTGAAAAAGCCATGAATGCAGGACAGCAATAATAATAGTCAATTTTTTAACGATGTTCTTTCCAAAATATATGGTCTCTTTACAGGTAGACATGCTATGAAAAAGAAATTATCTGAATACAAAATAGAACATTATTTACCCATACTAGATCATTTAAAACCATAAATATCCCGTATTGTGCGTAGTGGCGACTAGTAAGGGGATTGATAAGTTAAGGATTGGAATCAAGTTGATAAAATATCGCAATTTGCCAGGTATTTAAACTTTTGAATATTGTGGCTATCTTGGAAGCAAGCAAATTGAAATGAGTTCTAAAAACTGTAAATTCAAGTAAAGAAACTATGAGAGTAGAAGTGTCGGTTATATTTAACTAATTCTCCTGCAAACGGGTGTGATTTGAATGTCAAACTGATAGCATGAGCACATACAAGTGGTCAGGGTACCAGTTAAATAAAGCTCGTCAGAGCAGTTTTAATGAAAATAGGTGTGGAAAAGACAGAGGAAAAACACATCACGTCGATGAGAAAGTGACTGAAATTGAGCCGCTAATTAAGGATTGTTTATATTGCCAATCTTCTTTTGTATTTTGTGCACAACTCCAAGATGAATACACACATACATATATATATATATATATATATATATATATATATATATATTGTGTAGTATTCATATATTCATTTGTGTGTGTATTTAGATAGCAGATAATTATCTAAACATATGTCATTAAACATAACAATAAATATCGCTCATGTTTAATCATGTGCTTTTCTAATCATCGTAGTGTGGATTTAATTTCTGGTGAAAACAGAGGCAAAGGTTTAACAACATTCAATTAAAAATGTAAAATTTAAACTACATACATATATATATATATATATATATATATATATATATATATACGTATTGATTTTACAATACTCCAGTTTCAAGAGATATTTTGCTTAGTCAGATATGGTCAAATAGACTGCCGATCTGAAAAATTATTTACAGGTAAATTGTTCAAAACATTGCGTGCTACTTTTATCGCCTCCAAAATAAAACTGCTCTATATTAATCATGTGAGTGAAGCATTCGGCCATTTATCAGCATTTCTGATGCTAACGCCCAGAAGATGTATTTTCTGGACCTTCTATGGCTACTTTGCTAACATTTTAAAAGCCTAGCCGCTATACCTAGTCAATTATTAGTTAGATATTAATAACATTGTTCCAATGTGTCGTGTTAGACAGTTGTTCTCTCTTGAATCGTCTTTACATATCGATAAATCTAACATTCATCTATGTATCAAACATGGCTGCCACATACGCCCCCATTCTCTTGATATATATTGAGAGATTCTTGATAAATTTAAAAGAAAAATATTTTTTCTCATATAGCGTCTCGTTTTCAATAATTTCTCTACCTCCCTCAAGTGGCTTCCCTGTGCCATTTCGTAAACTACATTCAGGCTATCGTTCCTTGTTTTAAAGAATTTAAACGTAGTACCAGTCTTATAAAAATATCGTATCAATTCACGGTAGAGCAAGGTAGATATAATCGGATGTTCTATTCTAACGGTTTCTTCTCGGTTGTGTTGTGTTCCACCGCAAATTGGTTTTCGAAAATCATCATATATTGATATATCTTCAGTTACTCTTGTTATTCAATAATGCATCTCCTTTTTTAATTTTACCCATCAAATAATAATTTGTGTCTCAGTTGCATTATTGCCTTTTATATGGTGACTTGTATGCTCATCTGAGTATATCCGGATACACAAACAAAATTGAATCCTAAACAGAAACAAACATTCATTAGAAGTGATATAAAATAAATGATAAAAGTTTTAAAAATAAATAGAATACTACTTTTCAATAAAACATTCAAAGAAAACATTTTACGAAACCATTAATTATCTAAATTCATTAACAAAAATAAAATCCAAATCAGTTACAGCTGCATGGACAATAAGGAGAAAAGAATACCTTAATACAAAAAGAAAATTCTAACCAAAAGAATCAATAACTTCAGTCGCAAGCATGAAAACAGCACTAATAAATACAACTGCCGAAAGAATAACAACTGTTCACTTAACAATAAATTTCTAAGCGACAACTTAATATATAAAGCTATCTTAATAAATAGCGTTGACAAAAAGGAAACGATATACATAGGAACAACAAAAAAAAATTTAATAAATGATTCAACAATGACAAGATGACATTCAAATGAGAAAAATGCAAAAGCGACACAACACAACACAACACTATCAAAATAAATGCAGAACCCAAAGGTAATTTACATCACAACCAAAATCAAATAGGAAATCTTATAATCATCTCTACACGACAGAATGTGCAGAAATTGAAAACTGTTTGGATAATTATCTTTTAAAGTAAAGTAAAATATTAAACAACAAAAACGAATAATAACAAAATGCAGGTATTTGAAAAATATATATTTAACGGCCAACAATGACAAAAACACAAAAAATACACAGACATAAAACTGTCATGTATACATACAAATATATAAACACACAATGAGGACAAAATAGCAAAATAACAAAAGATTCAAAACTAATATAACTATCACAAAACATAAAAATTTCACACACGTAGCTGGCACATATATTAACTGAGATCAAACCAAAATGATTAGAAAAAGTCAACTAACATTAATGAATTTAAGCAGACATTTACTGAAGCGCGCTTAAAAGAATTCAACGAAATAAAAAGGAATAAAATTTAATGTATGACCTGAAGACACTACACTCTAATATGATGGCAACACAATGAAACAATAAAAAGCATTTAACCATCTGCAGAACAACTAACTTAAAAAGACATTAAATTCCACCAAGGTTTATATAAATGAGAAACAATCGAGAAAGAATAGCAGTAAAAAATAAAATCACCGAAGATTGAAGACGTCACCTTCCTTCCTGAAACTTTGAAGCCGGTATATTTCTGCTCATTTAAGTGACACACATCCCATATTAATTTTCTATGTTTATAAATAATTAATGTAGGATAGTTTGTCACTTATGCGAGCAGTGCTATGTCTATCTTCCTACTTTGATGTTTCGTGAGGGTATTTTTGGAAAGTCTTCAATCTACAATGTCATTTGTTAGTTTTGATGCTGTTTCCAAATTTTTGGCACTTATATGAAGTTTCTTTAATTTGAAATGTTAGTGTACGAATGAATATTTGCTTGGTAAATGTTTTATTATTTGTTCATCATGTTTTGTTGTTTCTTAAGTGGTGAAAGATGTGATGGTAGCATAATGTTTTCAATCGCGTTGACCCCAGAATTTGATATTAAGCAGGCATATACATCAGTGCGCTTTAAAGCGGTATCACACAAAATAGATGAATTAACCACCAATAAAACATACTCCATTTAAGAAACAGAAAAAAAGGTAAGAAAATAATACAAATATTTCCGACTCACAAATATTTCCGACTCCATCGATGGTACATCATTAAAAACATTTGTGTCTTTCGCATATCTTGGATCAACAGTGCGAACCACTCGAGAATAACCAAATACAGAACAGCATTCGTTAATCTTAAACATAAATTATAGAAAACTAAAGACGTGTCTCTTAAAGTATAGATCGATATATAGAGATGCGTTTTACTTACTCTACAATGTTGGAAAATGAACCTTATACTGTTAAGCATATAAACCAACTTGACGTTTTCCCATGTACTCTATTCGAGCATATCCAGTATAAAATAGGACAGGCTCATGAATAGGGCAATATTGAAGAAATATAACAACAATCATTGAAACCATTCAAGCCAAGATACATCTTTGGTGGGATATTTGTGATGTGAAATTGAATAAACATAGGCTTCCAAACGAGGTGCTGTATGAAAAACTAACAAAGCTCAAGCGCTCAATTAGAGGTTCACTTTCACGCTAGAAAGACAAATTGAAAGACAACTTCAAACGTCTCAACGTATATCTGAAAAAGTATTAAATCAAAAAGAGGTGGCGTAAAACGTGTCTCATCAATTGAAGGTTTTTAAAGAAAGTAGACTGAAGCAACGTGATTAGCAGTGTCAAGCTCTAGAGCAGAGACACCATCAAAATCTTGCTTCAACGAATTTTATCAGAAAGTGTGGCTTTGTCGCCCGCAGCAAAGCTGAGCCAATATCGGACTGAAGAAAAGACAAAATAAGTGTCTTCTACGTATTAGAGTTTATACAATTAAACAAAGCAAGCATGCATAAGTGTAAGTCTAAGAGCTTTATCTATTGCTGCCTCTCATTTATCTTTCATGATAAGAGAATCTACCAAATATATATATATATATATATATATATATATATATATATATATATATCATACTTGTTTACCCAAGCCGTCAAGAGTGACCGCAAAATATGTGCAGATGTATATACAACGGCCTCTATCAAATAAAGATTATATATACACACACACACATATATATATATATATATATATATATATATATATATATATATAAACAAAAATAAATCTCACACACACAGAGACACAGACACAAACACATCAAATTCAAAACAACGTCAAAGCAATAAAGAACAAACAATTGACCAATTGACAGACGATAGATAAGCTAAGGGGACTAGAAGATAATTTTAACATACTTAAAAGGTCACCCCAGACCAAAACCACTATAAATTAAGATAATAACTTGATTAATTCATCTGTTTATTTATTTATCTGTTTATCCATTTATACACATGCTGATGTGAAAAAGCACTGACCATTCAACCTGCCAACATTTGATTTATTTTATCATATTTTATTGTATTTTACTGATTTTATTTATTTTCTTATTTTTCTACTTATTTATTTATAAAACAACAACGTCGCGATCAGAAGCAGAAGGAACTACGTAAAGCCACAAATTTATCCGCGTGAGGAGAGTCAATTTTAAACTCGAAACACATGTAGCGACAAAATAACATTATGGGCATTTATGTATCATAACATGTAATATAACAAAAACAATAAATATACATTTTAAAGAAAATTTTCACGGCTTCTCACACTTTTATTCTATACAAATTTCTCTCGTTCGAACAAACATATATATATATACATATATATATATATATATATATATAAATTGGTGTGTTTAATAAATGGATCACAATCCGACAATTTGAATAGAATAACTAAATAACAAATAGGAAACAGTGTCTTTATACTAACAACTTTCACATTAAAACAGTTTTTCAAAGATTCGTTAAATTCGTACTTAAAGAATATCAGACAATTATTGTTAAAGTGAAACATGTTAAATTAAAGATGATTTCCCACGTGGTCTTTTCTTATTCTATTTATCATATATATATATATATATATATATATATATATATATATATATATATATATATACTATCAGTATAGCCCGGCGTTGCTCGGGTGTAATGAAAGATTAAAACTAATCCATGGTCCTGAAGCTCAGACTCTTTGGAAGTTGGCACGAAAGAGTAAAAAGCAATAGTAATTTCCAGTTAAAGCTAAACCCTAGACTGAAAGAAAAAAGAATGGATGTAAGTCAAATTTTGATTTCCTGGTATCAATATCAAATAAGTTTTTTCGTCCTAAACTAAATTTTGAAGGCTAAATAGGTCCTCTGATTAAATGGTATCATGTTTGAGACTAAGAACTACAATTATACCTACTTAGAGCCAAACCCGAAGCAAAAACTAAAATAAAAGGACTGAAAAAATACAGACATACAGGCAGATAAGCAGATAAGAATGTATCAAATTTGATTAAAAATCGAACCGCTCCTTCTATAAACCGATTTTTTCGATTATTGATTTTCGATATTTATCGGGGGTACCTATACAGAAAATCTAGCTAAGAACTCTCGCAGACGCTTATAGTACAACTGTGTAAATTTTCAAGAAAATCGATATAGCCATTTCGGAGTTTATAGGTAATGGACACACACACAGACACACGCACAGAGTGTCATTTAAGCATAAGTTTATATATATATATATAAATATATATATATTGGTTTCATTGAAAATGACAGACAAGGTATTATCAGTAATTTTTTTTATATAATTTTTCATGTATTTGTATATATTTTTTTACATTTTTCATGTATTTATATATATATTTCTTCTCATAGAAGAATGGCTCAAAGCTTTGAACTTTGAGCATATTCGGCTATACTTTTAGCTATTATCATGTATTAATTTTGATCTACTAATAAATAAGCAGGTGGATAGTTTATGCACATACAATCTTGTCTTTATGTTCTGTACATATTAAGCACGTTTTTACCGTGTTCAGAATTGATGTTCTTAAATGTAGAATTTCTCTTGTTTATTAGTATCGCCTCCATTATATTTAATCTTCTTTTGCGTGTGGATGATGCTATTATGTATCTGTTATCATCGAGGATATCGAGGATAGGTCTTAGATGATCTCGATATGTGAGATGGAATCATTGGGAGAAACGTATAAGTTCAATCTTCACGTCCATTTTGTGGTGATATACCCAATTTTATTGTTTATAGATTTGGATAGTTGAGGAACACCGTTATTCAAAGGACAAAAATCATGTAAAAAAAATAAACATAGTAGCTTCTCTGTCATTTGCAATGAAACCTGTATAAAAGAGAGATTGTTATCCAAATACAGTATATATATATATATATATATATATATATATATATAATTATGTATAATGAACTTAATCGCAGTAAGGCAACACTAATAATAACAGACCTAACTTCTGAAAATAGTGCTAACATAACAGTAATTTAAACCGTTTTGTAATCCGGCGAGAATTACATCGTGGGTTAAATAATGGGGGAGTAAAAACAGAAACAAACTACGCACAACAACAATACGTCTAATGCTCGTTGGAAAGAAAAGAAATCCCAAGACGAAACCTTAACAATAAAGTGCTCGATACGAGAGTACGAAAGTAGTGCGAGAATTCTTACCCTGAAAAACCGTTGTGTGAAACCCCAGCAGGTAGTGGCTCACTTCTAGATTTCTTGTATTATATATATATATATATATATATATATATATATAATTCCAGGTGAAGAGGAGTCACGGTTTTTTTTTTTTTTTTAGTGCTCTGGCATTTATTTCTATTATAAAGAGTGCTAAATATAAAGCGTATTATAGAGCTTAATTTAATTATATTTAAATGTAAATCATCTGCACAACTAACAGCTTGATGATGAGAATCTATGTCGAAGCATAGGAATTTCCGTGTCGCAACTATATATATATATATATATATATATATATATCAGTCAGTTAAGTGCCATACGTGATACACGCTTGGGCGATCATGTCTCTTTCGAGACATGACTGACGGGGCAGAAGATTATCCCGCAGTAGATTGGTATTGCTTTCTGCGGTAGACTGGTTGCTGACCAAAGCTATAGAACCCAAGCTGTCCTGTTATTTAACCTATAACATGAGGGAAGAGACGGATTAATACCTTTCCCAAGGGTATTTGCGCGTAAGTGATTGCAATGAATTCGGTTGGTATTCGACCACGGCTACCCCGATTTCTCGTTCCAAGCCGATATCCTATGCACCACAATGCACATACAAAGGGAATAAAAAATAAAGCATCGAAAATATTAGAATTAACAATGACTACGAGGATACAGTGGTTTCTTTTATGAAAAAAAACAAGATTCCAATTAAGTATGAAGGCCACACGCACAAAGACTTCGAAATATAATCCACACCGACTCAACAGCGTTAAATCAATACCGGAAAAGAATAAAGTTCAAGAAAATTTGAATCTGTTGATTGTTAAGTGCATCCTTGTTTTTCAGCGAGAAGCGTTATGTTAAATTTCGCTCGGAGATTGATATAGAAGAGCGAAGAAATAAGTCGTTTGCGTCAGCAATAATTGGGTCCTACAGAAAGTCATTTGTCATTGTTGCCTACGGAAGTGTTCGTTAAATCCTCATAGCGAGTTAATGACACAGCTGGATGCACGTCTTGTTATAATGAAAGGAATAAAAAAACGAAAGAGAAAATATACGAAAATAATACGGAGATTACAAGACAGGAAGTAAATTATATAAATTGAAAGAAAGCGAAAAAGTAAGGTAGGTAGAAAAAGAAAGTAAAAGATATAAAGGATAGTGGCTTGAAATTAATGTAGAGAATACTAAGTTCATGCAATCAGACAAGAAAGCAAGATTGAAAGAAAGAAAGAAATATAGAACAAAAGAAAGAGAGAAAGGAAAGAAGGAAGGAAAGAAAAAGAAAAATAGTAATAAAATATTAACTTATCAGGAAATACAACCAAAAGGTAGAATAAGTATAGAATTTTAAAAATAGGCAATTTGAAAGAAAGAAGAAAGAAAGGAAAGAAAAAAAAGGAAAATAATAGAAGAATAGTAAAATAAAAGAGTAAAAATGTACATTATATTAACAAAGAGATTTACACTAAATAATTCAAAAAAGAGGAAAAGTTTTAGAAAGAAAATAGACAGAAATAATTCAAAAATGAAAAATAAAATAAAAGTAAAAACGAAAATATTAATGAAATACAAAAAGAAAACAAAAGAGAAATCTATCGAATAAAACTAAAAAAAATATAAATCATATTAGGAAAGAGATGTACACGAAATAAACCATAAAAATAAAAACAATAAAAAAAAATTAATGAAAAAAAAGAAATTACACGAAGACAATCTCCAGTAAAACAAAAACGAAAAACAAATTCTTAAAATGTAATTGAATAACGTAAAAAGAGAAACAAATAGACAGTCAAAGAATGAAATACTGTTCATTCATAATGACAACAAATGTATAAACCAAAATGTAGAAAAAAAAAACTTAGTGAGTATAATTTAAAATGTTCATTAAAATTCACAAACATGAAAGAAAAAAGAAGTGTAGAAAGAAAGCAATGAAGAAAAATATTCATGGAAATATAAAACAAACATTGAACAAAATGTAGAAGACAGTCCGAAGTCAAAGATATAGAATTAACGAACAAAAGAAAGAGAGGCAAAATCAAAGAAAAAATGCACGTAGAATACAGAAATAAATAAGCCTAACAGATGCAAGAAAAAAGAAGAAATCTAAAGGGATAAGAGAAACAAAATGAATAAAAATTATTCTTTAATGAAAGAATGAAAGTTTATCTGAACATGTGAAATGAAATCTTAAAGAAAAATATAAGAAAATGTAGAGAAAATCAACTTTAAAATAGTTAGATCAGTGTAAGGCGCAATAAAAAGAAAATTGAATTGTAGAAAAGAAAATCACAAATGCAAAATATTGAAAGAAATGAAAAATCTGTTGAAACAAGAACATATATAAGAATAAAATTATAGTTCGAGAATCTAGGATTTGGAAATAAAACCAATATTTTGATAATAGCAAGGTGAGAATATTCGTATCAAATACAATATTGCCAATAAATGAATAATGAATAAGAAAGAAGAAGGAATGATGAAAACAATTAAATGATTTATATGATGGAAAGAAATTAAAGAAGTCAAAATAAATTAGAAGAAATAAGAAATGATTTTTGATGGTAAAAAGAGGAATCAATTAAAGTGACAATTTAAAAATTAAATCACTCTAAGAAAGTAAATGAAAAATTCTTTAGATTAATTAAATAAAGAAGGAAAAAGATTAAATAAATAGAAAAGGAAAAAGAAATCACCCGCAGAAATAAAGGCAATTTGAAAAGAAGAATGAATGAAAGAAAAAATTAATAGGAAGCAGCGAGGAAAGAAATGTTTAAAAAAATTTTTAAAACATGTTAAATATCGAAAAACATTCAAGAAAAACGAATAGGCTTAGTTATTGATAAAAAAAAAGAATGATGTCAACAGAATACACCACAAAGATTAAGAAATGCAATGAAGGAACTGAACTGAACTGAATGAAGAAAAATCAAGCAAAATAAGCTAATGAAAATCCAGTTTAACAATGAACAATCTATATGATTAATTTAAGGAAATAAAATCGAAAAGAAAAGCAACACATCGTTTAAGATGTGTCCTCAGTTAACAGGGAGAAGAACAAGTTCCATGTAAGTAAAATGACTAAAAGGAGGATGGGGGATAACCCGGTGACAATAGAAATATAAGTGAAATAAAATAGTAGACTAAATAAATAAATACGAGGGAAAGAAAGACAAAGAAAACCTGGCTGTTTTGTCATTTATAAATCCTTTATCTTTCACCTGTTAAAAACTGTTGAAATTTTCCATTTTTGTTTGCGTTACAATGCTCAACTTACGCCATAAGACAGATAAATTGGATAGTTTAAACATAGACATAATTAACAAAGAATAAATGACTTCGATAATGAGTCACTTGAAAAGTTCGGCTTGATTGAAACTGACAAGATGACTATTGAGTCCAACATTATTATTTTTGGATTTAGCACATATATCAATAAGTACAATTGAATGCTATTCAGCTATATTTTGCGGAAACGAAGTGAAAGAGATGTTCTTATGAAGCGTTTTGTTCCTTATGACTTCGTCGTAATAATTTCACATTCAACTTCATGCGAATACACGATTATACATGCTTGTAAAAAAGACAGATGTCTAGCATTTAAAATGTAAAAAAACTAAATATTTTAGAATTTTTGGGACATGATCTACCTGATTTAATTTAATATCTGAAACAAATATAAAAATAAATATAAAAATAAAATAAAATTATTTAGAGAAATATAAGAGAAAGAAAATTAATAAAAGTTTGGAAAATAAAAGAAAAAAGAAATCTAAAGAAACTGAATTAGAAATAAATAGAAAGAAAAAGTGGTTACAAAAAATGTATAGAAGAAAATTTGTTGAAGAAAATTTTTAGAGAAAGAATGGTTAGAGTAAAATTTTAAGAGAAAATTTTTATAGAAGAAAGGTTAGAGAAAATGGTAACAGAATGTTTAGAGGAAATAAAGGAAAATAGTCAGAGTAAAATAATAAAAGACATTGATTATATGGAAATGGTAAGAGAAAATCGGTTAGAATAAAAAGTTTAGAAATGATCGTCAGAGGAAAATGGTTTGAAAAGAAAAAGATTACAGAAAAGCTTTTTAGAGAGAAAATGATAAAAGAAAAATGCTTAAAAGATAAAATTATTAAAGGAAAATGGTTTTCAATAACCATTTTTTCTAACCATTTTAGGCTAAAAAAAAACGGTAATGAAAAAATGGTTTGAAAGTAATGGTTTGACAAAAAATTGTTTCATAAAATATTTTGGCAAGGGAATTATTATAAGGGAAAATATTTTGAGAAAATGTTTAGATAAAATGTTGAAATGTTTAGTGAAAGAATTGTTACAGAAATATTATTACAAAAATCATTGGGAGAGAAACGGGTAAAGAATAATGGTTAGAGAAACATGCTTAGAGAAAAATGATTATAGAAATGGTTAAAGAAAATGCTTAGAGAAAAGAAGTTCAGAAACGCAAATAATAAAAAAGGATTAACGTAAAGAAATAAAATGAAATAGAGATAAATGCGAAAATAAGGGAAACGATGAAATATAAAAAGAAAATAAATATCATTATAAACAAATGGGAAATCCTTAACAACAAGGCAAACAAAAAAAGGGGAAAAGTTAAGCAATAAAATAAATATATTATAAACACAAAAGACGGCGTTCAAGCAGCAAGCAGCAAAATGCAATGAATTATCAAAAGGAAAAATAATAACAAATATAAAATGGAGAAAGAAGATAGAAGAAAAGAATATAATTTGGCTTGCCGGCATTAATGAATGCATTAAATTGATGTAGAATCCTACGGTTATGCAATCTTATCTGTTGCGATCACCGGGCTAATTCAATAATCTCCGAAAACGATCAAACATTATTGCTTCTTATAGGTTTATTTTTCTTTGATTCAATCGACGGTTTTCCCGCCATTTCCAGCGTCATCTTTTCTATTTGCCCCGAAATTATTTTGTTATTCAGTTCACGCTCAAATCAGCACAAAAGCAAGAATGCTCATCTTTATGCGTCTAATGAATAGAGTACTTTATCATTTAGGGCGTGTTCTAACAAGATCTCCCTCATCTTTACAACGGGTATTATCCTGATCTTTATCATTATTACTTCTTGACAAACGCTGTCGATGTCAAAGACTCAATTATGATATTTATCATCATTAGCTGGATCACTCTTATCTTCGTTGTTGTTTAGACGATTCCTTTTACATCCTTTTCACGCCTGGAAAATGATTTTTATAAGTTTACTTTGAAATATTTCCAGCCTTCATATCCGCAATCAGGAACGTTACTAAAGCGACAATCATCGGCACGTTGATGAAAGCTTAACCTTAATTTTGCAAAGTCATTTGAAACTCCAAATCAGAGACGGTTTCGATGAAGATTAAGTGTTGCCTAAAAGGTAATGTAATTGCATCAGCAACGGCTATGATTACATATATATTCGGTTTATAATATTCCCGAATATTTCTTTTACCGATCTGGAAAATATTTTAATGTCATATACAGTTATTTAAGAAAATTTACTATCAGCGAAGAGTCATTGTACATTTACAAAGCTTTTAGAAATAAAGTATGTGCTACACTATCAAAAGTATAAACAATAACATGTAAGCTGTATTGCAAAAAAGAAGAGACGGTTAGCACTCCTCTTAACAAGGACGGTATAGGATCATTTGATCTTCCTAATACATATGGGCATTTGCTTTCTACTTCAAAGCAAAACTAGGATGTTTGTTGCGGTGCAGTGGATATCGGTTTGGAAAGAAGAATGGCGGAGCCGAGTTCGAATTCCAGATGAATTCCTTGCATTCACTTACGCCAAATACCTTTGGGAAAATTGTTAATCCGTTTCCTCCATCAGGTTATGGGTTAAATAATAGGACAGAGTGGGTTCTATTGATTTGGCAATCAACCAGACTACCTCAGAAAGTAATTGCTATCTACCACGAGATAATCGTATGCCAAGTCAGTCATGTTTCTTTTGAGACATGATCGCCCCAGTGTGTATCACGTTTGGCACTTGACTGACTGACTGACTGACTGATAATTTTGTTAAAATCGAAGAAGTTTAATATCGGTAACGATCAGCAACTTCTCTAACCTCCAAACTATCAGTAGGTTGGAATTATTCATCAACAACCAGTAATTTTTGTTTATTTGCAATCAGCTTATAGTTACAAAAATAAATGCTGCAGGGAGCGTTGTATTTTGAAAATCCATTCTAACAAAGTACTCACAGTATATATCAGGGGATTTGGTATGCATCATAACTAATGTGTGTTTTTAACAATTTTAACTTATTTTAACCAAAAATATTCTGAAAACAGAGCAATTTTTAATTATGAACATTACAAAACATGGTCTTTGTTTACTTTTTTGAGTCCAAACTTGGACCCAGTGGCCCCCAAACTTCTGCCAAATCAACAGAGCATGGAGAAATCGCCTGGTTCACATTCCACCCACGTCTATTGAACAGGTGAAGAGGCTCATCCCTTGTTCCTTGTTCAGGATGTGGTTTCCGGCATTCTCATTTCTTTTCAATTGGAGTAGATAGACTAAACTATCACTCGGTTCACACTCCACCCACGTCTATTGAACAGGTGAAGAGGCTCATCCCCGGTTCATTGTTTAGGATGTGGTTTCCGGCTTTCTCTTTTCAAAACTTTTCATTCTTTTCTTTTTTTTTTCAATTGGAGTAGATAGACTAAACTATCACCCGGTTCACACTCCACCCACATCTATTGAACAGGTGAAGAGGCTCATCCCTTGTTCCCAGTTTAGGATGTGGTCTACGGCATTCTCTTGTCCAATCTTTTCACTCCTACGTAGCCCCCTGCGCTTCAGTGGCGTTGCCGCCTTGCTTGGGGTGATATGATTAAAAAAAAATTGAATTCACATTCGATCGGTCAGTACGAAGGTGGTTCTAGAAATTCCGTAATGGTGATGGGAGACTTGAAAAAAAGATAGAGGATGGTCATGTAGACTTGAAAACGAACAACTTTAAGCAGTTGATGAACAAAACACACGTCTATGTGTCAGAGAAATGTCTCAGATTCATGGTGTGAGCAGTGCCATATTCTCATGCAACTTGCTTTGAATTGGCAAGGTAAAATTCTGGATAAATAGGTTCAAACTGATGTCAATGAAAATCAAAACTCAGGTGTTTTAAAGAGTCCTCGATGCACATCCATGACCGAATAGTCATTTGTGAGGAAAAGTGGTTACTTTATGATATCTGCAAACAATTTGGACAATAGGTTGATCGTGATGAGTTCCTCAAACCTTTCCCAAAGCCAAAATTTAATCAGCAAAAGGCTATATTGATTCTGTAATAATTGTTATACACTACAGCTTTCTGGAAGACAATCTGATCATTTACTCCAGTCAACTTGCTGAAGTCCTTCGCTGTCTAAATAATTTTGGATGTTAAAATGGAGATTTCATTTTAAAATGCTATAAGATTAGCATTGCAACATTGTAACCTACTGCTACACTTCAGTTCGTTCTAGTATTTAGCATGTTTTTTCATTGGCTCAAACATTTCCTAACATCTCATTTGTTTTTCTTTCATTCTCACTCCCATTTTCTCGGTGTAAATTTTTCTTACACTTCTCTCCATTTCTCTATTCTCCTTATTCTCTCAATAGTATTTCATATGTTTCTTTTTTTCTATTTTCATTCATTTTTTCATTCTTTTTTCTTTTCTTAATTTCTTATTTTTATTTTCTTTTTCTTTAATAAACATATTACTTTGTACGAAAATTGTCTTAAAAAAGAAAATGAAGTGTTACTTTATAAATAAGAATATAAAATAAAGCATTTATTAGTAGCCTTTCTAATTACCTGATGAGAAACATTTTTTCAATGTCGAAACAAAATTTTGTAGTAGTCCTTACATGTTTTAATGTAAATAATAAATATTTTTTGGTCTATATTTACAATTAGTTTGTTTAAATTAATGTTTTGTTAATTGCGATTTTATCCTCGTCTTTTAACATTTGTATATATATATATCTATATATATATATATATATATATATATATATATATATGTATAAACACTTTTTCTAAACATATGCTGTTAAATATAAGATACAATGAATCCCTATTATGTTTAATCATGAGCTGTTCTAAACATTGTGATCTGGCTTGAATTTCAGGTGAAAATAAAGACAAAATTCTCCAACATTTGGACAGTTTTTTATTACGTTGGTTCTTTGCTTCTGGCTCACATGAGCCACAATCAGAGAGGTTACGAAGACGTTAACATAAAAACATCCAACTTCCCCAAGGATTTATCTTGTGTTGACATAAAACTTTACTAGGTAAGGATAACAGTTACAAAAATAAATAAATGCAGTTCGTAAATTTGTAATGCGGTTCTATGACATCACAACGCATGAGAGATTGAAATGGTAACAGAACTATATATTTAAGTGCGATGTAATGTGTTATGACCAAATTTAAACCTGATTTTATTAAGTGTGGGTTGTTTAAATTTAAGTTAGATGACTTCCAACATATGAAGATTCATTTTACTGTGGGTATGAGTGAGGATTTTTGTAGTGTTGACTAAAATCTGTTTAATAAACATATAATAGGCATTCAGTGTCTCTTATATTTAACAGTATGTGTTTAGAAAATTATCTACTGCCTCGATACACTTTATATATATATATATATATATATATATATATATATGTAAGTCTATACATACATACATATATATATATATACATATATAGAAATATATATATATATATATATATAAAGATCTTTTGTTAAATAGAAAAGATAATGTATGGACATTATGTCTAATCATGAGCCGTTCTAAACATCGTATTTTGGCTTTAATTTCAGGTGAAAATAAAGAAAACATTCTCTAAAATTGGATAATTTTTATTAAGTTCTTTCTATGCTTTCGGCTCACATGAGCCATCTTCAGAGATGTTACAAGGACGTTAACATAAAAACATACACCATTAGTGACGTGTTTATCTTGTGTTGACATAAAACAGATATATATATATATATTGATAGATATAGATATATACTACCGGTTATAATTATTAGACCACCCCAGATTTTTTAATAGATATGATGTATTTATTACTATTTAGTATTTATTGCCAAATAAAAATAGAATTGTTCTTTCGTTACTATTCCTTTGCAATTTTTTTTAAATTGGAAGGGAATAAAGATGACCTCATCAGTATCACGGTAAATTTTCTTCATTCTTTTATTGAGGAAACCGCAATATATTTAATTATTAAATATTTATGAATTCATGTGGTGCACATGTTATTGCGCAATGTTAAGAAAGGAACCATTCATTTTTCATTTACTATTATTCATTTATCAACAAATACTAAAAACTTGTATGAAATACATCATATCTTTGAATCATTGGGGTGGCGTAATAACTATGGCCGGTAGTATATATATATATATATATATATATATATATATATATATATATAGGATTAGAGCGTGCGATGGATTACGCCAAATGAAAATAACCCTCACAACTTATTTTAAAGACATATTTACCGAAATTACACAAAAATATCATAACATACTAAACATACATTTTTTCAATAACACGGTTTCTAAACGACGTCAGAATCTCCCCTGCACTAACTAAATAGTTAAATTACTGCATCGGTTTGATTTCTCGTTACCAATATATTAATTAAGAGAAAATGAAAATAACAATGACATCCTACTTTACCAGAATTATTTACCAAATTTATGCAAAAATATATTGAAATACAAAAAACGTAAATTTAAACAATATAATCAGCACTGGCTTCAACCGCATCATCCAGACTTTGTCAAGTCTTGCATCTTCTTCTGGACGGTTTCTTTGTCCAAGTTGGTGAATGTTGCCCTATTTCCTGCTTTCATTTTATCTTTGGTGTTTATCACAATTTTGTTAATGAGTTGCAAACTTGGGAGGAGAATGTCTAGATATAAGATTTGAAATGCTCGGAAAAAATGTTTGACATTAATGACTGGGTTCTTTTGCCTGTGTGACATGGTACAGAGTCCTGTTTGCCAATTTATGGACTACCAGCAACCACTCTAGTCTGTCTCCTCTTAGCTTTACTAAACTTATACTTCATTTCTTTTGATTGCCTTGGTTTTATTCTGAAACATTTCACGAAGCATCATTGTCTCTCGATTTCATATTCTTTTACAGTACTAATTTCTATATCCCCTTTAGCTGCCAACGTTCCGTGTTAGATGATTTTGGGACTTTGCTACGTCTTTAGAGGTTCCTGTTCGCAGCATACCAATTACGAATCGAACGACTTACGTTTATTGGCAAAATATTTCCCAATGAGAACAAAGTCTAGGTTTTATGCTTCTCATCGTGTGTAGCAATCAGAATTTATTTCTGGTGCAAGGCACTATACTCTATTGTCCATTTAACGATTCCTACCCAAAATATTACTTTATCGGATTTAACGACATGCAAGTTTATATACAATCAACTTAAGGAAAACACTAAACTTTTTAAGTGTGTTTCTCTTGTGCATCACATCACATCACTGTTAGACGTTTAACACTAGAACCATAACTACGTTAACAAATATAGCTACATTCTAAAAATTCCAGATAGTAAACTTAGCAGAATCCCTGGCAAACACTTTTTACAAGAAAAAAAATTATATCAACATTAACTATCATTTAAACACCAGAATTCGTTCAGAGAGAAGGTTATTATTTTCTGTGATATTTAACACTGGGTATAAGTTAATAACTTGCACTGATCAGAAAGATAAATAAAAATTTCAAACCTTTTTATAATGAGGAAATCCACCCAAAAAGAGACATATATTGATTTCCTTTGGAGCGTGTTTCAAATAATTTAGAGCATGGAATTCATAAGGCAAATGTCAGATATAACTACCAATGTACGAAGGTCATTCAATAAATAAAGTGAATTTTTCGGCATACGGACTTCTAAAAGGATCATACAATGCAACAAAAAAATTGAAAATAACATTTATGGTAAGATTGTCAAAACACATTTTATGTACTTCAAACTGTATATTTAGATAAAAAAAACCTTGCTTGAAGATAGAAATATTTGTACAAGTCAAGTACATCACAGGTTTAAATAAGCCACGAGGTAAATATACTCACTCAATCCTTTACTTATTCTCTGCACCGTTCTTAGTTTGACTCCTAACCTCTTTGAAATATTTTTAATTCATCTTCCGGCACGAATGCCAAACAGTACGTCATGCCATTAACAAGTTTCTGATGGAGTAAATTGCTATTTACCCTTAGAGATGGTTCCCAACTGCCCCTATTAGAAATTTCAGTTGACCAAAAATAATGCACGTGCGTGATTGAAAATAATACTATAAAAAATAAAATTTAAATTGTAAAAGCAATCCAATGTTAACTCAGAAAAAATTTATAAAAAAAAGGGTCAGCATAAGATATTCCATAAATATACTCCAATGAAAAAATGTCTTGTTTCACAAAAAGCCAACTTCTGTTATTTCTGACTTTTGTCTCACAACATAATTGTGAAACTATTTGTCAAAAACTTTTTAACTTTTAGAAACAAATAATTATATGAACAAAAAATAAAACAGATATGAAGAAGGCAGGAAGAGAGTTCTTTAAGATGGCAAATAATTACTCAGGGGCAAGCTACAGAACCACCTGCTTTGCCTGTTTCCCGTACAAACAACTTGAACAAACTGCTGAGGTGGCAGGTGAGTAAATATGAAAACGGTTGATAGAGGGCGCTTCAAATATCAGCACTATCTAATTAAGACACGGGAAAAAATTTAACACAAATTAGTGCCATCATATCATTAGGGAGTTCTTAAATGTTTTTCGTTACTTGATTTTTTACTCTGAAAAAATGCTTTGAGGTTATTTTCAAAATTATATTCTTATTTTACAGTTTCTTCATTTTATTTTAAACACATTATATACAAGATGCGTTTGAAAAATTGTCGTAAAACTGACGGAAAAATAACACTGACATCTTATATTTCTGAGGAAATTTACCATGGCTGAGACTAAGAATTACAATTATGCCTACTTAAATATATTAAAATACTAAACAGTTAAATATTCAAGAAAATAGACAAGACCTCCAGTCGACTTTGGAATCTACTGCAAATTGTGTAAGTTGGTGAATACTGCCTTATTCGTTGTCTTGAACTAATCTTTGTTGTTACAATGAGTTGTGTTGATCTTTCGCTCAACTGCATACCACACATAAAATTCTAGTGAGTTATAGATTAGGGAGTTATGTGGCCAGATATAACGGGTTGTGTGGTTGAATAAATTTTATGATGGCCGTGAATGGGTTTTCCCACTCCTGTGGCGTGATGCAGAGTTCTCTTGCCTGACATAGTTTCCTCCAGTGTCATCTCTTGACTCAAGGCATGTAATGTAAGCCTCCGTGTAGATTCTTACGCCCTGTTGGAAGATGAATGACGGCATAAAGTCACTACCACTGGTGATCACTACAATCAATTTCGTAATTACTAGAGACTCATTGAATTTTTTCGGAATCATCGGCACTGTACTCAAATTGACACATTAAAACATAGACATATTTGTATTGGAGCATTAGGCGCAAATTCCAAACAATACTGTATGCCCTAGTCAAGTTTATGGTGGAGTGAATTGCGTTATTGTACTCTTTTTCTCAGTACGAGTTGACCCACCATTTTTGCATTAAAAAAACAAAACACACAAACATGCAAAGTTATAACTAATATGATGACAATTTACTTTTCGCATAAAGTTTTATAACATTTAGTTCATGTTTGTTATAATATCAGATATTTAAAAAGATTATACGCAATTTTAAATCTAACACGGGATTGACATATATCTAAACTTATTTATAAATAGACCTTTGTCTGTATGTATGTGTCTGTGTGTGTCCGTTACCTATAGACTCTGAAAGGGCTGAACCGATTTTCTTGAAATTTTACACAGTTGTACTATAAGCGTCTGCGAGTGTTGGTAGCTAGGTTTTGTGTCTAGGTACCCCAAATAAATATCAAAAATCGAAAATCGAAAAAATCGGGTTATAGAAGGAGTGGCCCGTTTTAATCAAATTTGATACACTCATAGACAAACACATAAGAAACGATACTCAGAAATTTCAAGGTTGCAGTTCTTACAATACTGCAGAAAATATATAATATATATATAAGGCAAGGGGTTTGTGTGTGTGTCTGTTTATCTGCGTGTATGTCTGTATTTTTTCAGCATTTTATTTTAGTTTTTACTTCGGGTTTGGCTTTAAGTAGGTGTAATTGTAGTTCTTAGTTTCTGCCATGATACAATTTGCTCAGAAAACTTATTTAGCCTTCAAAATTTAGTTTACGACGAAAACACTTATTTGATATCGATGCAAGGAAATCAAAATTTGACTTACATTCATTCATTTTTCTTTCACTCTACGGTTTAGCTTGAAATGGAAACAACTATTGCATTTTAGTCATTTGTGCCAGCGTCTAAAGTATCTAAACTCCAGAACCAAGGATTAATTTTAAAGCTTTCATTACACCTGAACAAAAGCGAGCTATACTGCTATTATTAGATAAGTTTATGTTTGTTTTATAGTATAATTTTCTCTTCGCGAAAATATCTTTCACTAAAATCAGGATGCCATCTCCTAATCAGATACCGGTAACAACATCAAATTATATCCAATTAGTATTGTGTGCCTGAGTAATCGTCTGCAGTGGGGATTATCTGGCCACTGTTGTAGACTGCCATCTTCCCTTGTTAGTTGCTAACCATAGCGCTTTCGGCTGTACTTTTATCCATTATCAAATATGAAATGTCTTTTAATTTAAAAACTTAGATGTAAAGTTTTTGTCTATAGTGTCACGCATATGTTAAAGCATCTATTTTGAAGATGGTAATACTAGGCTAAGTGTATTCGACACTTAATGTACATGTAATTCTATAAGCATAAAGTTTAACATTTATTTAAAAGTAATACAGAATTCATTTTTGATAATGGCTAAAAATATAACCAAAATCGCTCAAAAAAAAAAAAACTTTGAAAAATTCTTAGATAATTTGTGTTCAGAAAAGATAAAATCATAAGAATACATGAAAAATTATATTAACAAGTACAATACCTTGTTTGTCATTTATAATGAAACCTGCATAGAAGAATTATTGTTGCCCAAATACTATATATATATATATATATATATATATATTGTATTTGGGCAACAATATATATATATATATATATATATATATATATATATATAAATGATAGTTAGTTAATGAGCTATTTGGATTTGTTAAAAATTAAATTTGACCAGTAGACAGTTGTGTGTATGAATTCAATACAATTACATTGTAAAACGTTTGAATATTTTCAATTCCTGTGAAGACAGCGAAATTTAAAAACCTACCTCGGTTAGAAAATATCTTGTCTTTAAATGATATATATATTTATATATAAGAGAATGCGAGAGACAGAGTTCTTCATTAAAATTAAATCTTAAAATACGAACTGATCAACGCAATATTTGATATTGAACGACCTATTTCTGGCCGAAATGTCGTTAAACTCAGTAACCTAGCCTAAACTGGTTTTCCACGGAATTAACTAACCGTTTGCACATTGCAATCTTTTTAAAACAGACGTCAATAAAAATATTCAATATGCGGTGGAAGTGGTACAAAGCTGGCACAGATGCTGATTCTCAAAAGAATATTAAGCGTGGATTTGTTTCTCTTTCATCGTTTATTCTGAATCTAATCTTGATGAATTGAATAAAAGACCTTCAAACAGGAGCCATACATCAACTTTTTCTGCTTTCTGGAATAGTTTTAAAACGTCACATTTTTTTATATTTGAATTTTAAATGTATTTCATTATTCCGATATTAGTTATCAGTAGCACATGCATCTTTTTCTTAATTTTTATTTTTTAATTTTTTCATGGCCACTTGCATGTACTCAATAGAACTGTGTGTATCTTGTCTGAGACATTCAAAACCACTTTGAATGCAGAATCAAAATTAAAATGATCATGGTTTCTTAAAGCACCTAAAAATCTTTGAATTTTAAGCGAGGTAGAAAATATGAAATTTGGACATCGAATAAAAATTATCTGAAGTAGTAGTAATAAACTTTAACATTACAGGTATTACTAATTAAAATTTGTTAAATGTATATGGAAATATTAGGCCAGTACAGTAAAAATATGGGCAAAATATTTTGCTCGATATACCATTCAATTTTTTTTATATATAATCATTTAGCCCCAAGCAAGAAGTTTTACTGCCACTGGTGTGCAAGGGTTTGCATAGGAGAGAGTAAAGAAGAAGAGGAATAAATTATAATGGGTATCAGAGTATGGGAATGAGAAGGATGAGAATACGAGTGTGAATTAAGCTGATGATAGTAGAGTGGACGATAAAAAGAAGATTAGGAAAAGGACACTAGTCAGAGAGGCAGGAGATGGTAATTGACGGTACATTTAAATTCAGAGAGATTGTAGCTGTCGGGAAAGCAAGTAAACGGAAAGGGAATTCCACATGTTTGAAGTGCGAGAAAAGAAGATACTAGAGTAGAAATTATGATTATGTTTTATTGGTTTTACTTTAAAAATATAGGACCTAGTTGCTAGTTTAGTTGCTCAAGTAAATTCATGTAGAGAGGGTACCATTGGGCTAAGCTCATCGGAGAAAAAGCCGTGAAAATATTTCTAGAAGAGACAGAGGTAAGCAACATTTTGCCGGTGAGAATGTGACAGCGGATGAGCTACCAAGTCAGGATTGATCACATTGCAGTTTCTCATTTGGATTATGTCAAGTACCATGCGTTGAATAGCAAGAGGACTCGACCAGAAGTAACAACATTATTCATGACACAGGATGGTAGATTTATATACGTGCAATATGGATTCATACGAGGAAAAAATTCTACACACTGAACTGTTCTGATTAGAAGCAGATTTAGCTATGGATTCGATGTAGTCATTCCAGTTCAGGTCTGCTGATTTAGTTAGAACGTAGGGGCGCAGTCATTTGCTTCCAGGGAAACTTCCCTGATACCAAAATGGGGGTTAGAAGCGATTGTCTGTGGTGGCCAAAATTTCCCGAAGAATTTCATACCACAGTCCACCAGAGATTAGATTTCTTTTGCAAGCTTAGCAGCGAGGTTCGCTTTGTTAGCCTCAGCAGATTTCTGATCCAGGCGGAAGTAAATTCTGATGTCGTCTGTCTAAATGACTACTTGGTATATCATTACATCGGGGAGAGTGACACTCGCGTCTGTATAATAGTGTTAGGCAGAATTGTATTGCTATAACAAATATTGAGTACCTTACATTAAGACCAAAGGAAAAAAATAAAAAGAGCAGGTTAAAAATACATTGTGATATATATATATATATATATATATATATATATATATATATATATATATATATATATGTATGTATGTATAGCTGCTCATCAGAATCTTTAGACATCCGATTGCTTTTAAACCAGAATTGAAACCCGACCGATTGGAATCTGTCGCCGATTCTATCTCTGAGCTCTACATATACTCCACACTCAACTCGTCCGGAGTGCACCCACCCGACTTCCCTATTAGAACTGAGGCCAAACTGCATGACGTATATATTACCCCGACAATAGTATCCAGAGTAATTTCAAAACTCGACCCCCATAAGGCGTGTGGAGACGATGGAATCCCGGTGATAGTCCTTAAGAGGTGTGCCCCTGAACTTTCCCCTGTCCTCTCTAAACTGTTTAACTACTGCCTTTCTGCTTCCTGCTTTCCTGCATGCTGGAAATTCTCCTCAGTCGTTCCTGTCTTTAAGAACTGTGGTGAACCCTCGGACCCATCCAACTATCGCCCTATCAGTCTTCTACCAATATTCGGGAAAGTGTTCGAGGCTATAATAAATGCTGAAATAGTTCATCATCTCACCGCCCACAAACTGTTCTCCGACAGGCAGTATGGATTCCGATTTGACAGGTCCACAGCCGACCTGCTAACTACTGTAACGGAGTACATGCTACAGGCCCTTGATGAGTCTGACGAGGCTCGCGCGGTTGCTCTGGATATCTCCAAGGCTTTCGACAGGGTTTGGCACCCTGGCCTCCTATGCAAACTACGCGGTTATGGTATTACCGGTCGCCTGCTTGACCTAATCCAATCTTTCTTAAATAACCGCAAAATGAAGGTCGTTCTGAATGGGCGTGCCTCTTCGTCCTACAGCACGAATGCTGGTGTCCCACAAGGCTCTATCCTGGGCCCAACGCTCTTCCTTATTTTCATCAACGACCTCCCAGATGAGATCAGGTCCCAAGTAGGCATCTACGCAGATGACACTACAATATACTCCCGCTCCAGTAAGAAACCTGTCGTGGCGGACAGACATAATCTCGCTGCTGACCTTGAGCGGGATCTACACTCTGTGGTGAACTGGGGCAAGAAGTGGCTTGTCAACTTCAATTCCTCTAAGACCAAGCTGTTGTCTGTCAACCATTACAGGCAACCTCTTCTGCCTCCCATAAGCATGGACCAGATGATTCTCCCGGAGAGTAATACACTACGCCTCCTCGGACTTACCCTGTCCTCAGACCTCAAATGGAAGCACTATATTGAATCCATAGCAAAATCTACTGCTAAGAAGATTGGGTCACTATGTCGATCCAGGATGTTTTTTCCACCTGAATCCATCCTGCATATATACAAGTCAACCATCCGTCCGTGCATGGAGTACTGCTGCCATTTATGGTCAGGTGCCCCTGCCGTTCTCCTCAGTGTTCTTGACAAGCTCCAAAGGAGAGTATGTAATGTGATAGGTACTGATCTGGCGACTCGTCTGCAGCCACTTTCCCATCGTCGAAATGTGGCCTCCCTCTGTCTCTTCTATAAATACTTTCATGGCTTCTGCTCGGATGAGCTTAAGTCACTGATGCCTCCTCAACAGGTGTTTACTCGTTCAACCAGACTGGCAACTGGGTCCCACCCATTCACAGTCAGGTTAGCCAAACGCAGACGACAATTCTACTCCTGCAGCTTCCTCTCTCGCACTTCCCGCCTGTGGAACTCACTCCCGTATTCTTGCTTTC
>JBBBDQ010002034.1:10000-147500 GCA_037127315.1 Ascarosepion bandense | reverse complement strand
TACATTAGAACCGAACAACCTACACTTAATCAAATCACGTTTAAATCTGGTTATAACACATTACATTGCATTTAAATATATGGTTCTGTTATCATTCCGAGCTCTCACGCGGTGTAACGTCATAGAACCGCATTACAAACTTACGAACTGCGTTTCCTATTTTTGGTAGCTGCCATTGTTGCTTAGCAAAGATTTATGTCAACACAAGATAAACTCTTCGCTGAAGGTAGATATTTTTAAGTTTAAGTCCTTGGAACCCCTCTGAAGATGGCTCATGTGAGCCTAAAACTTAGAACCAACTTAATAAAAAATGATCCAAATATTGGAGAATCTTTTTCATTATTTTCACCTGAAATTAAAGCCAAACTACGATGTTTACAACAGATCATGATTAAAAGTAAGAGACACTCATTGTCTCTTATATTTAAGAGTATATGTTTAGAAAATTATCTGCTGTCTCTATACACCCTATATATATATATATATATATATATATATTCCAACAGCGACACTCTTACCGAGGCGGTTTTACATTCTCAAGCATTTGATGTAGTCGTGACGTCCTCACCAATTATTCATTTTCTTTTAAGAATGCTAAGGCCGAGTTTTCTTATCTCTCGTCGCTTCTTAATCGCCAGAGACTCATTCAAACGTGTACATATCCTCTCTACTCTCCTCAGATTGACACACAAACATTCTGAAAAGTTCTTATCGGAGCTGCCGGCTTCAATGCCAAGCAGCACATGTCATTTCTAAAATTCTTGAAGTGAATTTCGTTATGATGTGTTTTCTTTTCTCGCAGCCGGTTCCAAACTGATCCTACTAAAAGCCAATAATATAAGAATCTACGAATTCGCAAAATTTCAAATATAAAACAACGAAAATTTAGCCATTAGATCCTGTATGTTATAGATACATAATCAAGCCGATTACATTGAGATTGCAAAAACACACCCATATATGTATGTATATATATATATATATATATATATATATATATCTATATATATATATAATGAAGCAGAATCCTTGTTATTTGGTTAGAAAAATTCCAGAGGAGATTATATCCAATGAGAACTCAATGTTAAAATTTATTGTTTAATTTAACAGAGTATTATAATCAAGAACACAAGTTGCATATTTTTATAACCCCATAAAAAATACTATATTTCGAGGCTCTCTTATCATCGCTCGTCAAACCAAATTCATGCAACAATGAATGGTTCAAATTCATACAGAAAATAAATATATATATAGAATTTTAAATTTCAAATTTTCTGCATTTCTTGTCCCTGCTCATGTGTCATCGCTTGAACGTAAACATGAACTTAGACTACTCATATTCTAAAGAATGAAAAGCGTCAAACTGTTTTTTTCCGCCCTCTTATTTCTTTGAACAATAATTAATCACAAAAACACTCATGCAATCACACTCACTACGCAAATATAATTATGAGTGGTATGGACATACGGAATAACCGTAGGGCGTGAGTAAAATTGAGAGTCATCATAGATTTTGATTTTGATTCGTATACACATAATGTCTTTTGCAAGAAACACTCTTTTGCTAATATTGTGCACTTAACTCGTTTGCAGAAATGTAAATAATCCAGGAATTGTGACATTTGTTTTGAAATATTTCAGTTTTTCTCATAGAATAGCGAAAGGAAATTGTCTTGAATGGCAATGCTTCAAGCTCTGATTTAATTGCGAACGCTTCACAATGTTCGCTACTTCTAATTAAGTTTTCCTAAATTTCTTCAATGACCTACTTGTGATCAAAGGTTATCAACTCAGCATATATGACGAATACACAACCTGTTAATATATATATATATATATATATATATATATATATATATTATTTTCGGTACAAACTGGTCACGACAAATTTGCGCCGAAGTTTCACCACAACTTCACAGCAAATTGGTGACAAGATTCAACAGAACTAATACTACCTAACAACCGTATTTGAGATATACACTTTTTAACCTTTGCAGATTTAGTTTTGTTAAACTCAGCAATCTTACTCCGAATAGTCGAATAGAAAATGTTCAACGGAAAACCATTGTTCATAAAGATACTACTTATACAACTAATTTAATTTTTCAATTGGTCATCAGAACAAATCATTAGAGCCCCATAGATCATATATAGCGCTAAAAACATAAAAGCATTTGTAATATATGTAGTCGTAGGTATGGAATTGTGTTGAAAATATATATAGTTGAAGATATCATTTTGCGTTAGAAATATCTTTAATAATATTGCGTTCAAACTTTCAGTCATTGGAGCTATCAAAATATGATAAATTTTCTGCAGTAGCTGATATCAAATTTCTTTCAAAATATCTGTGGTATGAATATTATACCTGAGTTCCTATCTTTTCTGGTGATAACTGGAGGCAAGTATTGATTTTTTAATTTTAGCACATAAAAATCAATGCTCTTTTTTTAATAGTCAGAGAAAAAGTCTCTTTAACTTCATTCAGAATGTATGATGCTAACCTCCAGTATATAAAACTTCTCACCTCCTCAGACTAACGTTATCACATGAAATGAGGTGGAATGATTATATTGAATCAATTGCTAAATCTTCTACTAGAAAGTAATTTTCCCTGGGTAGCGCTAGATCATTTTATTTCTCAACAGAATCTATCAGACATATTGACCAGTCGATATTGGTGGAATTTTGCTGACACATCAGTTCTGTTATTTCTACTGTATATTTATAGATTATTGATAAAATCAAAAGGAAACTCTGTCGTTATATCTGTCTTGACCTAGAATTTCGTCATCAGTCACTTGTCTCCCTCCGTAAAAAAGCTTCCCTAAACCTAGTGTATAAATACTTTCACGGTTGTGTTTCTGAAGAACTTTCCGCTACGATACATAGATTGTAATTTAAGTGTATCACTAAATTGGGAGCAAGATCTCATAAGTTAAATTTGCTAACAGTCTGTTTTAGCTTCAATAATATACATACACACTTACACACGCACACATACAAACACAGACACACACACATATATTGGATCCAGATAAGAATGTTATATATATATATATATATATATATATGAACATTAAAGTAAAAGCTCAGCACCGACAAACCGTTCCATGCTTATAACAAATTATAAGATCACATGTGTCTTGCGTCTTTTTCCACGACTATTTATATATGCAGGGCACCTCCAGGTGGTGTAATGGTTAGCAAGCTCGTCTCGCTAGAATCACTATATTGAGTAGCGACTTCCATCCTTACTAGGTACCCGCTACTTTCAGTTAACAACCCTGTCCCATAAAAACAGTTTGTTACGGAGACAGCAAAAACACTTCCCTACACACCATTGGGTGTAAGGGAAAAGTTTTTATTTATATATACAGGTCAGTAATGGAGTGTGGGTAGTATATTTCATTGTATAATGTGTTGACATCAATATCGAATTTTATATTAAAATAATATTAAATAGTTAATAATAATATTAAATAGTTTTACCTATATCTACATACACGCACACACACAGACATTTCGTCATCTAAATATATAATTTTTATGTGTTATCCTTGATTGTTTTCTCTTTCCAACTTTTGTTCTTTATTTGTTTTCATATTTAGAAAAGTTCAATTTATTTATAATTTTATCGTTATTTATTTTGTTTTTCTTTCTTCAGTCCGTTTCCACTGTCATTTTTGTAATTCTCTTAGAGTTTCCAAAAATGCTTTTTAAAATATGTTTCTCTTGTTTATGTTTGTTCGTTTCCGTTTTTAGTTTATTTATTCTTAATATGCTTTCTCTCCATTCCACAATTCACTGATTTATCCTTTGTTTTCTTCATTCAATAGATTCTTCAGAAGGATCTGGAATTCGTTGTTGTATTAAATCTAATCTTTTTGCATGTTTCTTTTTATCATCTACCTTTCTTTATTTTGAATGTCCATCTTATCATGATTGTTCTGCGTGTTCAATTTCATCTTCATGCTTTGGTAATACACATATATATATATATATATATATATATATATATATATATATATATATATATATATATATCATAATTCGCACTTTTAGCGTGAAACCAATCAAGTGTAAACACAAATTCTACATCACCAGCTTTTTTTTTCTCGCACTTTCCGCGTGTGGAATTCCCTTCCATTTACTTGCTTCCCCGATAGCTAAAATCCTTAAGAATTTTTATGTAAAGTTAATCTCCTATCTCACTAACCTGCATCCTCGCTCATGCTCTTTTCCCCGGCAGATCCACTCACATCAGTACTCTCATCCTTATCTTAAAACACTTCCTGACACCCCCTATAACCTGTCACTCTTTCTCCTAACTTTACTCCTATATAACCCTCTACAAAACTGTGGCAGTAAAATGCCTTGCTTGGGGCGATATGATTATATATATACAATTACAATATATATATATATATATATATATATATATATATATATATATATATATATATATATTGTAACTTTTTTTAAATGTTTTTAACTATAAAGTTGTACAAAACTGGATAGCCATGAGTAGAAATTGAAATTAAAATATAAAATAAAACATCGATAAAACTTGGTGAATAGTAATAGCAGCCAAACCTTACAACGGTGGTAAAGGATGCAGATTTTGTCAAGAGAAAAACTGGTTATTTTGTTCTTCTCAGACATAAATGAATTACTAAATAAAAGAAAAATTGTGTCCAAGTGTAACCATACCAATAATTACTTGATAAGATTATACAACCAGAGATGAAAGTGTTCTAAATCCTTTAAATATCACCTGCTAATTTTGATAATTGCGTGTTCATAAAAGATCCCTGTTACGCGAGCCTTTTTAAAAACTGTAAAATAAGTTATTAAAACTTGCCCAAAGAAACCAAAAGAATGAATCTCATATCGTGAAATAACTCGTTTTTACAGGAAATATATTCAAAAACTCGACGATATAACTGTATTGAAACGTTTTTAATACAACTGTATACTTGTCTAGTTTAATTATTATCTATAAAGTAATAATTTAACTAACTAAATAACTAACAATTTATATATAAAATGCATAATTCTGCATTACGCCATGTCCACAGAAAGGATAGAATCAAAAGAAAAGCGTATATATGTGGCGCTGTCGTTTTTATTGATAAAAGTAAAGCGTATATAGATATAAGCGGAAAGATAGAATGAACGAAGGAAAAGGGAAATTAGAGAAGTTTTTAACATCAATGAAGCACATAAATTTGGATACAAGAAAATAGAAAACAACGTAATGAAGAGCTAAGAAATAAAGAAAAAAAGAAAGAAAGAAAGAAAGTTAGTGAATGTGATAACAATGATTTACATAATTATTGCTTCAGAAAAATAAAAAGGACGGGAAAAATGTTCAGTGGAGAAATAGAGCAAGTAGTAAAGAAAGGACAAAAGAAATAAAAGAATGAATGAAAGAAGGAAAGAAAAACAAACAGAAATATACAAAGAAAACATGATATAAATAAATAAATAAAGAATGAAAGGCGAGTTAGAGGTGGTGAGAACCTTATGAGATACATAAATTCTGAATCAGCAAAATAAAATAAGAAAAAAACGAACCGTATAGAATGGTCAGAAAGAAAAAGAAAAAAGGGAAAAAATGAAAGAAAGAATAAATGAATTGCATGAAGTTTTCAGGCGATTAGAATTTTTAATGATTTGTTTCTTTCGTTCACTCATGTATATTGCTCTAGTCCCAATGTCCCCATAGTTGTTCATTAACTTTAACTAAACTCTACTTTTTTGTACACCTATCTTACAGTTGTTTAGGTAAATCATTCAAACTAATCAACGCTTATGTATAATATGGAACTTTCACATCCTCTCCTTTTTTACCCCTCACAGACGATGGTCGGCCACCCATTATCTCAAATCCATCAAGTGTCCCATTTGCTGTATTCTTCTGTCTCTATTACCTCTCTCTGTTGTGTGTGTATCCGATCTCTCAAGCCTTTCTCCTCATTACTTTTCATATACAATTCCTGATGATAATTACAAGTTTTTTTTGTTTCCATCCTCTCCAAAAGCTCATCGTGGCTCACGTGTTCAGTCCTTGTTATATTTAGAACCACATTTTCCTGGATTATTAAAAAGCAGACATTGTATAACAATCCAGAACTCTTTTTTTTTTGTTTCTAACAACATATTCCGGTCTGTCAATGCTCTGCTTAGTTTGCATCTTTGTAAATACTAATATGGTTTCGGATGTTGCTTTTTCCGTCTTCTATTAGAACATTCCTAGTAACACTAAATTGTATATATCTTCTTGATTGTAGCATCCTCGACCTCTAGTTAGATTTTCAGGATCTTCATGTTTCCTTCAGTCCTTTTGTAGTTTATATTTAGTGCTTCCTTTTTTATTTTCTTTCTCTACCATATGTATGACGTCTTTAATTTTTTCAGTGTCTGTTTATAATCTATATATCTTATATTGTTCAGATTGTGGACGCTAATGACGAAACCTGGCAAGATCTCTGTCAATAATTAAAAAACATACTGTAGGTTGTTGTCAGGATGAATAAATTTTGGTCAAAATACCAGCTAAAATGAAAAAAGAAAAAACAATTCTTTCTCATATTTTGTAAGGGTGTCAAACAAAGATAGTTAACAGTTAAAACATTGACATTTCCAAAAGAATTATACAGATGTGGAAATCACAAAGAACTTAATCAATCATTAAATCTACAATTATAGTTCATTTCAAGATTCAAAACAGGAAAGCCGAGGAAAGTGTCATCGCTAATTTTGTCATTATTTATTGTCCTTTTCAAACATCTCCTATTGCTGCCATATTAATATTCTGTGTTTATTAAATATTCGATGAATTCTGGACTCTGGTGCACGTAATCATGGTATTTGCACATTGAAATGTCCATGTGCAACATTCAGTACATGCGAACCTTCTGTGAAACATCTTGAATTTACTGAATCCTACATGTTTAATCTCTTCTTAGAAGACCAACCAAAACATTTAATCCTAATTTCCTTCTTTTATTTAAAAATCTTAATAAGATTCTGCCAGTAACCCGAAAGAGAATTCTTCGTTAAAATTAATGAGAAACATTTTAGCATAGCTAATATAGACATGTATGAATCGACATCGCAACGCCCTAAGGAGGAAATAGTATCGTTCTATTTTATACTGAACAATGCCAAGGATCAGTGCAAACCCAAGAAAATAGAATCATCATAGAAAACTTGAATGCAAAGAGAAGACAATTACCAAGCTGAAATATGAGTCTAATATTTGGACAAACACCTAACTTCCAATACGCCTATAGGCATGGAGAAGCCCTGTAAAAGACACAAGTCAAATCGATTATATTATCATGAACAAGAGATCCTAGAATGCAATTGTTCATTGCAACATTTATCATAGTGCAACACTCAGAATGCAAAACAACGTATTTGTGAATGATGCCAACCTGCAGGAAAAAAAAACATTAACAGAGTGAAAAACAAATACAAGGAAGAAATGGGAAAGGAAACACGAAAGGGAACACACTAAAAGAATTGTTAGTGACATCATCAGACAATATTATTTCAAAGGAAATCAGACGTAGAAGACAAACTATTGAATGGCTGAGAAGATTGTAGTCATGATGCGAAGTAGAGAGAAAACGATGCGAAGACATGAAACATAATACAGAAAAGTACTCAAGGAAAAAAGGTGAAAATGCAGACATGCTAAAGAGGAAAGACACAAGACAAAATGTGCAGAAGTACAAAGATTGAAGCGGCTAATAAATGGGACATGCATGAAAAAAGGCAATTAACAGTGCAGAAGACATGGGGCTCAACACGATGTATAAAATCAATGGATTGACTATTCGTATGAGAGAAAGAGGAGATAATTCAGCGAAAGAAGAATATATGAACGATTTCCTCCATATTAAGAGAGAGCGAAATAGACAACGCGCAGAGATACTGATGAACGGGAAATATGAAAATCCGAAATCAAAGATGCAATGGTCAAAATTAAAAGCAGCTGAACCAGAGAGTATTATAAGAGTGATGCAGAAAGCCTTAGGCGATTTAAGAGTGCATAAAACTACAAAAAATAATAAATTAAATCAATAACAGTAGTGAAATACTGGAAGAACTAAGCAGATCGATTTTCTCAGCTATGCCCAAAAAGCCAGATGAAAACTATTGTGAACTACAGTGATCAAATGTATGAGTCACATAAATTCAGAGCGCGATGTTTAAGCATATCAGAAAGAATAATACAAATGAAGACGTACTAGTAGCGTCGTTTTATCGACTACACAAAGGCATTCAATAAAAATACTCCACAAGACTTGAAGAGAATACTAAGCAATCTGTACATACATGGGATCGGCGTTACAGTAATCAAGAACCGACACTGACAGTAAACACTTACATACGAACAAGAAACGTGTTCAGCACATATACAAAGATACAAAGGGTTGTAAAACAAGGATGTGGATTTTTACCGGATGTATTCACCTTGCATAGTTAGATTGTCCTGAGTCATGTTGGATTGATCATCGTTAGTAACAGTCTGTAAAACATAAGATAAGCAGATTTTACAGTGCTGAAAGAAGACACGGCAAGGAAACTAAAATTTCTCCACTAAAAAGTAACTAAAGAAAAGGGGAAAGAAAGGAATACAAATAAACTAAAGAAAACCGAAAGCATGGTCAAAAGTTAAAATAGGAGCCCAAAATGTTAACTTAAATTGGGAGATACTAAAATTAAGCAGGTACATATTTAAATACCTACAAAGTTTTCTAACAGAAAACGAGATGTTGGACCCTGAGATCAGAAGGTGAATTGAAGTGGTAAAATATGCATTCCAGAAGCTGAGTAGAATATTGATAAACGGAAAATTTCACGAAACAAATATGAGAAGATTGGATTGCTCTAGAATGTATGCTTTTCAAAGTGTGTGTAAATGCTAAAAATTCTCATCAAAGATGAACTAGAGATTTGAAGCAACCGAAATTTGGTTCTGCAGAAGGAGGCTGGGGATGCAACAGACAATCATGTGAGTAACGATTAGGTTTCAGAGAGGATAGAAAGGAAATAGAAACTAATACCTAACATTAGGAAAAAACAGCTAAAGTTTCTTGAACCTGTGTTATATATCGACAAACAACAAACACGCATATATATAAAAATATAAAGTTATATTTTTATTAATGACGATGAACCGTGTAGAATAGGGAACAGAGAATTGAGAGAGCGCGCTTCTAATGGGTTGACGGGAGTGTAGTCTTATCTGTTGTGTCTCTCTTCACCGGCCGATCTCTGTTGCTCCTCTACTACTGCCGAGGTATTTTTATAATCTTCCAGAACCGGGACTTTTTCTTCCGGTTTTGCCTCGCCCACGCACGCCCACGTAATTCTCAGAGACACCTGTTCTGTTTGCCTCTGTAGTTATTTCCGCTGCTGCTGGAAATAAGGTCAAACGACATCCGTTCCTTTCAACGACCGGAAACACCCTCGCTTGCATCAGCCTTCCTCGGGTGGGGCCAGATTGTTATATTACATTCCTCGCCCTCCCATTTTCCAAAATGTTCACCTAAGAATATTTTAAGCGCAACACCCTCACACTCCTCCCCATGCCACACAAGCCCGACAATTGTATAAAACATGTGCACGCCAAAACAACAAAACATGTGCATGCCGAAACAAAAAAAACAACAAAAAATATATAGGGGAGCCTACATCGGCAACCCAACAATGTTCGTGTCCATCGGGAAAATTTTTCTACCTGCTCGATGTTTCATTGTTCCTTTTTTTTTTTAATATCCATTTTCACAGAATTGGGCAAAGTTCTTAAAAATGTTCATTTTCTTTCTCGACTCTGTCCATAAGCGTAGACGCCTCGATGCACGACCACATGATCATAGGCGGTAACCGCGCCCCAGTTTCTAAACTGACATCGAGTAAATGACCTTTGACCAACACCATGCGTGTTTCTGCTCGAGTTTATTGTTACACATGTAACTTCATTTAATTTAATTTAATTTCAAACATACTATGTTTGAACACAGAAAAATGGCCATTATCTGCAGTACATATCAATCATAGTCTGACCGAGAAATGTTCAATAGAAAATGAAGAAAATTACCCTGATTCCAACGTTAATCCGCATGCAATTTACTTGTGGAGGATTAGAGGTTTCATCTATATTAATTTAGTCTAAAAAAATGGACCCGTGACTCGTATTTCCTTAGTTTGTACAATGTTTTCTATTCCTTGAACTACTTCCTCTGGATTCGAATCCAAGCATATCTGATTGGTTGACATCTCTCTGTTTAACGCAGAGACATTTGAGTGTTGAACACCCGTTGACCCCGGAATACTATTCACAACGGATAACTCCCTTTCCTTTCCCGAAGCACTGTTGCTTCTTTCACACTTAAAAATCCGCTTCCTATCTATTATTCCAAGGATTATCATAACGCCGACTATGCCAGCAATGACTCCTATCGTCAACTTCTTCGGGAGTTCTTCATATCCTTCACTAAATCTTTCCATATCTATCTGTTCCAAGGTATTTACTAGTTTGCGGATAGGAATCTCCTGCATATCGCGCAATTCTACTGGCATGGTGTCCACTGAAAAATTGGGAAATTTCTGCGTAATTGGGGACCAAACCACTGAACCAGAAACGTATAACTTACTTTATGCTTTAGATACTATTAATAATTTTCCACGTTTGTATCTTCCTAACTATTTCACTTAAACTATCGTTAATCCTCCCACTGCTTCTTTCCCAATCCTATAGCATATCAGCCAATAAGTCTACAAGACTTTTCAGTTGTTCTTTCTTTTTGTTCCGATCAACTGTGGAATCTGCAGGTCTATCCGTGTCAATATAAAGTTTTCAGAAATTAATATATCTTCAAAAGATATTTCCCAAGTCACATAAATGAAAATTCACAGAGGATGTTGAATTGATGGGAACCTGCACAAAAGCATAATTCACAAACATAGAAATGTAAATCATTTTGTAGTGTACAGTCATTGAAAAGAAATCCAAAAAAAAAAGAAAACCTAACACTGCACAAACCAAAGAAAACATTGCTATCAACAAGTTAATCCAATTATCCACTTTAAAGAGTAGAAGAAACTTCCTTTACATGATTTTACATTTCACTTACTCAATAAAAGTAAGATTAATTAAGCAACATACCAGTAAACTCACTTCACATATATGGTAAAATATTAACAAAAAAAATAAATCATTAACTCAGATGTTTTATACTTACAGATAGGTAAATATCTCAACTTTATTCCTCCCGTCAACCCCAACCTATGCGCTCTCCGCTAGGCGTACTACTTTCTGCATGTAGTCATGCACGCCCTCCGTTCTACCCTTAATGTGTTCGACACCGAACAATCCACATTTCTCAATTCTAGGGTCAGATCGGCAAAAGTATGCTGTTCCATTTTTTTTTTTTTTTTAACTAGACGTATTATAAACAAGAGCAGAACACACACACTATCAAATCAAAGAGTCACCTACCTTGGCTGATGTCTATAGTCGTGCGGCTGCTTCTATTTTCGTCTTCCTTTTTTCTTTCTATCTGGTAGTTTTAAGTCCGTTGAATTTCAATCGTCGCCGTGGCAACCAGCTCGCATCTAACTGTTTTGTTGTCTCAAAACAGCAAGTCACTAGGCACCAATTATGCGCCTCAAAACAGCATATATATAAAAATATAAAATTATATTTTTATTAATGACGATGAACCGTGTAGAATAGGGAACACAGAATTGAGAGAGCGCGCTTCTAATGGGTTGACGGGAGTGTAGTCTTATCTGTTGTGTCTCTCTTCACCGGCCGATCTCTGTTGCTCCTCTACTACTGGCGAATCCGTGTGCCGAGGTCTTTTTATAATCTTCCAGAACCGGGACTTTTTCTTCCGGTTTTGCCTCGCCCACGCACGCCCACGTAATTCTCAGAGACACCTGTTCTGTTTGCCTTTGTAGTTATTTCCGCTGCTGCCGGAAATAAGGTCAAACGACATCCGTTCCTTTCAACGACCGGAAACACCCTCGCTTGCATCAGCCTTCCTCGGGTGGGGCCAGATTGTTATATTACACCTGTAATGGAAAAGAAAGTAGTAGAGAATCTGATACTCAGAGGTCAAAAAGAGAGAAAGAGTGTCAGGGGTAATCAGCGCGTAAGATAATTGACGGTTTTGAGCAAGTGAATTGTATAGCGCAGTTTGGTTGAGATCACAGAAGAAAGCGTGCTAAGAGCCTGTAGGGAGATGTAGATGTGGCGCCTCCCATTATTCTATTTACCATGAATATAATTTTTTGCGTTACTGCAATTCAAGAATGTGCTAAAGAAATTGCAAAACAAGAAGTGCGTTAATTTTATTCCGATGGACCGTCATTGGTTTCATAGAGATTTATTTTTACAGAGTGATTGAAAAGTAACTCCTTATTAAATGCATAAGTAGCCACCCAGGACTCACTACTTAATGCCTTATGACATTTTTTGAGGTTGATTAAAGGAGCAATTCTATTATTTGAAGATTTTAAAAAAAATAGTTAGAATACAAGAAAGGTTTTCCGTACAACAAGAATTCCTGGATAAATCAGTTAAGGCGATTCTTGGTAACCTCCCGAATCTGGTATCGAAATATGGTGTCTATATTGAATTTTAAATAAAACTTCATGCAAAACTCTTTATTTGTAATTTATCTATTTATTTTCTCGTAATTTATTAACCTTACCTTTTCTTGTAAAAAGTAAAGTTAATAAATAAATTATAAGTGTTTTCAAATTGGGAGTTAATTTACAATCATCCTGTAGTTTTTGCATCTTTGTAAAATCCTATGTGTTTCTGTTTTCAAACTTGGACACATACATTAACTCGAAGGCAAAAAAAATAAGTCTCCATTAAACTTGGTTAATTTTTTCTTGGTTTGCGGAAGGAAAGTTGACACAAAGATGTCAAAATAGAAATCACTCGACATGTTAGGCTACACCAAATTTGTTAGCATTTTGTAATGTTTAAACATTTTAATCTTTTTCAGAGGAGTTAGAATGAAATTACGATGAAACTTAGGACTTTTCATTAGAATTCTTAACCGTTCTTTTTGTAGAGTGAGTGTAATCAAAATACATATATATATATATATTTTTGAATTAAAATCTGCATAATTATAATCGTGTTGTCAAGAAAAATTAGTCATGACAGGTATCAAATGAATAAAGAATAAGCGAAGAACAAATATTTTACCAAATATGACAAATGGCATATTCAAAAAATTTTGAAATTGAGGGAAAATGAAACGGTAAAATTTCAGCAAAAATAAGATCAACTTCTGAAAGAAACTAATTTTGTCAGAGAAAAAGTGACTAAATGTAAATTGGTACCTCATACTCTTTCTTAACTTCCAACTGGTCCATATCGATGACATTAGTAATTAAAACTTATGTGAACAAAATGTAGCTAAAGAAAACTTATAAATGCAATAAATACGGCAAGAAAAAGTACTACAAATATTGAATGCCTATATATATATATATATATATATATATGTATATATATATATATATATATATATATATATATTACTAAAGAGTAGTGCGTAAATCACAGAAGTGGTAACTATTTATAAAGATTTCCACTCTAGAGAGCTGAATCTTAAGGAAAGCCTAATATATTAGTCATCCACACACAAGCCAGTTTTGCAGTATGAAAGATCTTCAGTAATAAAGTCAGTTCTCCCGGTGTCTGGTATGACACATATATATAACACGAAAAAGTTTCCTCCTCTAACAGCCATGAGCGATAGCTTAGGGTATAGGCAATCCAACTAACACCAAATCAGAAGAGTTTCGATTTCGTCTGCAAGCAAGTTGCTGTCTAGCTACACTGATGAACTGTGATATAGCGAAACAGGCTTATATATGGAGGACTAATATATATATTTAAAGACAGAATGTTTAACTAAAATAAAAGTTTGTCTATTAGCTTAATGAATTTAACTTCAGCATGTAAATGTTGGTGTAGTGTTGAATTATAAGTATGCAAAATTGCATATTTTTATTATTTTACTGGTAGAAATCATCATAGGCAAGCATTTTTGTCCTAAATTTTTTCGATGTCAAGATAGAGATGAATCTTAAAAAGAATTAATGCTAAAAAAATTTTCTCAATAAAATAGATATAACTATATAATACAACCAACACCAAACGGAAAAGTTCACACACCAAAACCCACAAATAAACAAATCACCAACAAACATATACACACGAATTCAAACAGGTAGTCTTGATATTAAGTTGACCGAACAAATAATGTAGACCCAACACAATAAAATGTAGGGAAGCCACATTAAAAAATCGTTCAACTTAACATAAATAAATTAAGCAGACATACATTTCAGTAAACTATAAAGCAATTAAACACCTGCAAGTCCTACTCCATTTAAATTCAGAACGCTACATCACTTAAAAAGTAAATCCGACACCAATAAAGCCAGATAAAATGAAGTTAGCACAATAAAAAGTAATTAAAAAATATTATACCACATAATAAACAAAATTCATTTTGCAAAAAGAATCGATCTCACATGAATTTATGAAATAACACAAAACTTGATTAATGCAAATATAATTTTTAAACACCTGGAGAAAATTCTGAAGAATGAAAATATCATAATAAAGGTTTCCCGTAATTTAAATGTCAGCACAAAAGAAATGTCACTGCTCAGTTCAGTAAAATACCTGTCCACATAAATTCTCCCTCTTTCTATCTCTCTCTCGCCTTCTAAACACACACACACACACACACACACACACACACACGCACGCAAAAACACACACACAAATACACACACAAATGTCTATAGTGGACAGTATTATCGTAAACGATAAACGAAGTTCAGCAGTGAATAGGACCTTTCATTTCACACTTACGCCTGTGATTTCTGTAGTGAATACATTAGTGTTAAACTTTTAGCAATCCAGCTACCGATCAAACTGCACTAAGATTTGTCAGATGTTTTTGCGAGGCAAAGCGCACTGTCTTTCAGAACAACATATACCATACATGCGCACTGTGTGCCACGCGTTTGATGTTTGTGATGACTGCATAACATATTATCACGGAGATTAACCTCCCCGGGTTCTTAAATACATTAGGTAGTGCATGGTAGAACTGAAAATGTATATGAAGTTTGATCTCAGTTTCCCGTCACTGGTGAGAAGGCAGATGGTTTGGGTGTGCATAGGATGACTTTGCTCAGGATTCAAAAAAGCCCACACACATGTACACACACATATGCACAATGCAAATATTCTATATCCACAGTACATATTCACACAGCCGCCTCATATTTGCACACGTACTAACGCGGTGTATTTACATAACAAACACCCTGTTAAACACACCGAAATACTTTTTAATCCATTGGTGAACCCAAAGAGCTACTACCACACTGGGATAGTGTAGAACTGGGAGTAATGTCATTAAATGTTTATGGTCAGGCATCCCCACCGTTCCTCTCAGTGTTCTTGACAATCTCTAAAGGAGAATCAGTAATGCTACTTGGCGTTTCGAATCCAGCCACTTTCTCACTCTCAGGATGTGGCTTCCCTCTGTTCTATAAATATTTTCATGGCTTCTGCTCCGACGAAGTTAAATCACTTGTACCCCTGCCACAGGAGTTTACTCGTGCAACCAGACTGGCAACTGGGTCTCATCTATTCACAGTTAGATCAACCAAATGCAGACGACAATTCTACTCCTGCAGGCTCTTTTCTCGCAATTCCCACCTGTGGAACTCACTTTAATTATTCTGCTTTTGCTGATGGTTACAACCTCTAGAAATTTAAATGCAATGTCAATACCCATCGCTTAACCGCTTGACTTTAGTTCTTTCTACATCACCCTGTATACTTCTTTCTCTCTACCTGTGCGACTGTCATTACACCTGCGTTTCCATTCTTCTCGTGCTCTTTTATTTGACACCCCCTGTGACTTGTTCGTCTTTCTCTTTACTCTCTTCCTATTTAATCTTTTACTCTTATGTAGCTCCCTGCGCATTAGTGGTGTTACCTCCTAGCTTAGGGTGAAACGATTAAAAAGAAACCCACATTCACAAAGACTCGAAATAGAAAATTTAAAGCCACAAAAATCGAGTACATTTTATATATTACTTTAGATTTCATAAAGAAACTTAAGCACCAGACTAGATATGGCAGCAATGTCCTATGAAGGGACGAGTGGTAGAGTTAAGATTTGACCGACCCAGGGACCATTAAAGTTAGATTATTACTAAACGATGTGTTTAGTATAAGTGTAAGAAAAAGAAAGAAAGTTTATGGCAACAAGAAGAACTTGCGATTAGCACTAAACTTAAGAAAGATATTTATATTTTACTGTTCCAGTGAGTATACACTCGGTAGTTTATACTCTTAATTCGCGGTTATTCCTAAGAATATGGATGCATATTTTCTCGGTTTGTCTGCTTCAGGAGAAATAGGTTCTACAGAGATATTGTGCCCGAATATAACAGGAGGTTGATGTTTAAAGTGTTTTCAGGAGCAATACCATAAAATGAAGAAGCCTCTTCGGCACTTTCAATTTTTCAAATGTTTCTGACGACTGTCAATAAACCAAGCAAGGGATGTGGTCTCTTGTGGTTACGACCCCTGAGGATTGTGAATAATATATATTCAAATTCCCCTGTTTTGCCAGGGAGCAAAATTATTCTCTATTTATAACTTGGATAGGACACAAGACTGTAAAGTGTGAAACCACAGTGATGACCGAACACTCAACTTGATTCTAAACATTGATCTCGCGAGACATGCTTTCTAGTCATTATATCACTTGGCAGGATCTAAATTCGATTTTACCTGTTTTTCGGGGATTTCAATAATGGTTTGGATACCGTTAAACTAGTGAAAGGTACTTAGTAAGATCCCAGTTTTTTCTAGTTATAAAAATAGCAACATACTAATATGCAGATTCAGCTCACATTCAATGGCTTAGTCTCAGATGAGAATGCAGTTGAAAATTAAATATACCAAGAAAGGTATATATACCAAAGTGATATACTAGCTCAAACACTTCAACGTATCTAATTTGAGGCGCTACGTCAGGCAATTTGTATTAGGGTTTAACATAATGAACATAAAATGTTCATGCTTCCTCGTAGTATGCGTTACAAAGACGTACTGT
The DNA here is from genome assembly GCA_037127315.1 of Ascarosepion bandense. NCBI lineage: Eukaryota > Metazoa > Mollusca > Cephalopoda > Sepiida > Sepiidae > Ascarosepion > Ascarosepion bandense. The sequence goes on along the minus strand of JBBBDQ010002034.1, from coordinate 130,293 downwards.
ACTTTATGAAAAATACCAATCTGTTGGTTACTGAATTCTTCCGATATCTTGAAAGTACTATATAATAATTTGTGTACTTTTGAGATTTTAGCGCATTTGAATTGGAGATCATATATATATATATATATATATATATATATATATATATATATGATAACAACGCTCTCACACTCTGATTGAGCACTCTGGAAAAACAGTAGCTACTCTAGCATCTACGCATCCCTCATTCAATGATGGATTAGAGCACGCTGGCTATTGGCGTATGATACATGATTCGCTAAAAGTCTGCCTGCTTCTACCAAGCGCCACTTCGGTCGGGTTTCAGTCATGGGTCAAAAGCAATCGGATGTCTAACCGTACTGATACAGCGAAACGGATTTGTCTGCGGATGACTATATATATATATATATATATATATATATATATATATATATATATATATATCCCGCTCGATCACCGAAGTTAAGCAACGTTGAGCCTGGTCAGTACTTAGGTGGGTGACCACTTGGGAATACCAGGTGCTGTTAGCATTCACGGATGTGCGGTGGATGTCGGCTTGGAGGGGGAAATCGGTGAGCCGAGTTCCAATTTCAGTCGAGCACGCTGCATTCACTTGCGCACTGGTACCCTTGGGAAAGGTATTAATCCGCTCGTTCCCTCCAATTATGGGTTAAATAATTGAGGTCTGCTGTTCGTGCGATTTGTGGCAGTCATCTGCACCAATTGTTTGTTATCAGCAGTTCCAAGAAGTGTGGATGGTACTACACAATGCCTTCACCACTATAAACAAATCTCTGTGTGGTTGTCTTGCTGGAAAAAGGTTGGACCCTCATACGTTGAACGCGACGGGAGAATCCATTATATATATATATTGGTAAGTTGAATTTCCTTGTTAAAATCTATGTAAGCATAAGTGAAGAAAGTCATTAGAGTTTGCCTTAGTGAATTAATTATTGAAGCGTTATTTTGTTGTGATACTTTTGCAATATTCAAAGAATTCTCAAATTTCCATCACGCTGTCTGTGTTCAAGAAATTCACCTAACCTCCATAGAAGACATGCATTGATTTAGAAAAAAACCCTAATTATTCTCTTATTTGGGATTATTTTCAAAGTATAATTCATTTAAGATTGTAATCTTATGCAGTAAACCAAAATGAGTTGATAAATTACATGCTTCCACGGATCAATCTGTAGAAACAGACACAATAGAATTATGTTTGCCTCCAGCTTGATTAAGGCTATGATTAACAAAATGTGTTTCCGTTTGTTGACATTTGTACTGAAAGACAAAACTGCAAAATAAAAACGTCTTACAGTGTCATGAAACCGACAAATAAATATGTAAAACGACTGAAAATATCGAGAAATATATCAAAAGAAAACAAAATAGGTAGAAATTTTATTGAATTATTCTTATTATTCATCATGTTACTGTAATACTGCAGTCAAATCAGAACAATAATTATGCTTTGTCCAAAATACAATCCACAAATTATATGAAATTGTGTTGATAATCTGTAACAACCAATGTCTGGACAACTTTTAAGGAACGAGGCCTCATCAATTGACAATCGAGTTGGCTAGATCTATGCAAAATTTCTTTTCTTTCAATTGTCTCTTGTAAAACTCTACTCTAGCTGTATGATTTCCATTCAATTTTACTCTTTAAAAATCTAAATGCAATGTCAATCGCCATCTAGTCTTTTTCTGATTACTGTTCTATTGTTCTCGTTCCGTCGTACTGTTCATTTTTTCTAATTCCTTCACACCAAGTAACAGCTTGTGTCTTACACTCTATACCGTTTTGCTTAGGGTGAACCCTATGAAAAAAAAAGTTATTTGATTGAATGTGCCGCCAGTATTCCTGTTGTTTGAATCCTATGAAATATTTATCTCAGAGTAATTTCTTGTGCAATACGTATTGTTTTTTTTTCAATATTCGAAGAAGATTTATACCTAACATTTGTTATTGTGATCTCATGTTAATCATTTTAGATACTGAAAAGACTCAACTAATATCCTTTATTGAAGCGTTATTTTGTTGTGATACTTTTGCAATATTCAAAGTATTTTCAAATTTCAATCACGCTGTCTGTGTTCAAGAAATTCACCCTAACCTCCATAGAAGACATGCATTGATTTAGAAAAAAACCGAAAAAGAACGTTGTTTTCGAATTTTTTAAATTTTTTTATGGTTACAATATCTTTCTGTAATTTTTTTTAAAGAAACATAGTATAGGGAATTAAGTTTCAAGCCTTTCCGGAAAAAAAATTATAAAATCTTTATAACAATTTCAAAGTTTATCATAGATTCATTTCCAAACTTATAACATTTTCATGCTAATGGTGATAATAGATGTTTCCATATCAGGAAACATTTGGCATTCACTGAGAGTGATGTATGTTTTCTTGTTAAGCAGCATATCAACTCCTTGTGGGAGGAGGGCATTTAATGCCAAAATTTAATTGTCTTGGAAACATTAGTAATTTTATTTACCCAAATGTATTGCTGTTGTTTTTTTTTTTTTGTTTTTTTTTATAAGCCTTTCACCCCGAGCAAGGCATGTCACTGCCACTACTGTGCAGGGGGCTACGTAGAGTGGAGAAAGGCTGATTAAATATAGGAAATGACAGAGGGTGGGTGATAGGCGGGTAAGGATACCGAGAATGAGGGTTGGGTAGATGAGAGTGTTGTGAGAATAGTTGGGAGTTTGTGTGATAGGAGGTGTCTATTGGCCCTACATTTAAACACCTGTAGATTGTAACTGTCGGGAAAGCAGACTTGTGGAAGGGAGTTCCACAGGCGGGAAGCGCGAGAAAAGAAGATGTTGGAGTAGAATTTACGGTTACATCTTATTTGTTTAACTGTAAAAGGGGGGGCCTAGTTGCTAATCTAGTATCTCGTGTAAATTCGTGCTTAGGCGGCACCAGTGATCTAATCTCATCGGAGCAGAAGCCATGTAAGTACTTGTAGAAGAGGCACAGGGAAGCCACATCACGCCGGTGTGAGAGCGGCTGCAGCCGGTCTGCCAAGTCAGTATCAACCACGTTACAGATCCTCCTTTGTATTTTGTCAAGAAGCCCAAGGAGAGCAGCAGGGACACCCGACCAGATATGGCAGCAATATTCAATACACGGGCGGATGGTAGATTTGTATATGTGCAGAATAGTTTCAGGTGGGAAAAATTTCCGGGCCCTGCACAGGGAGCCCACTTTCATAGCAGCAGATTTGGCAATGGATTCAATATAGTCATTCCATTTGAGGTCCGCCGAGAGTGTAAGGCCAAGGAGGCAACTATGAAAATATATTCTTGCTATTTTTGCTATAAAATATATATTTATACTTTCATAAAGTTTAAATCGAATTTGCTGCTTAACTATTCGCAACAAATAGTTGGCTCTGCGCTCCTTAAAAACCCCGAATATGAGCTTTTGCCATTTTTCTCGTTATACCAAAAATGAAACTGGCCAATTAGCCAGTTCTAATTTCTTTGGAAATATATAGCACCTTTCTCTAAAATAATTTAAGAAAATGTTTTTGCAAGTCCATAAACTGTTTTGCTCTTTCGACTGAGTATGTTGGATTCCTTCCTAAACATTTTTTCGATAAGATGTTCAATGTCAAATTCATATTGAATTAATTGATGTTCTCCATTCAGGTGCTATCAGTTCTGAATTATCTGGTACAGTTCTCTGTAGTTTTGTAGAATTGATCTCAAACAGTAGATGAAAGAGACTGCAGATCTTTTCAAATGGTTAAATACAGCTGATTGGTGAGACTTTGCTGAATGATTCACAGTCCATACATACGTCCTCTCTGAGAGTTTAGATATGACAAGGAAGATTAAAATATTTTTATTTTCTTTAATCAATTAACCCAAGCAAAACGTTTAACCCAACCTGCGCAGGAAGTTACAATAAGAAGAACGACTGGAACTTACAGGTTGAAAAAAGTAAAAAAATGAACAAAATTCAAGAAGTTAGAAGATGGCAATTGTCGGTACTTTGAAGTTTGTGAAAAATCTAGCTGTCAGGGAAGCTGTAAACGGAAGGAACTAACAAAGGTGGAAAGTCCGAGATAATAAACTCATCAGAGTATTTGCCATTAAAATATTTGTAGAAAAGGCAAGAAGATGCCACCTTACGTTGGTGAGAAAATAACTGAAATGAAGATGCCTCGTCAGGACCAGTGACATTTCAGTTCCATCCATCTTTGGATTTTGTAGAAAACCTCGACTAGTTAATGTAATAGTATTAAATTCACGGAAAAAATGTTAAATTTAAAAAAGTGTAGGATGAATCATAACGAGACAAACTATTTGGCATAACACAGAGACACACCTCCTATCATTAGATTTAGTTATCATTTCGATGTACTTACTTTATCTCAGGTCACTTAAGAAGGAGGGACAAAGTAAAAGCAGTGTATTGCTCTCAAGGAGACCTGCATTAGCCATTTAGATGGCTGACAGGAAACTTTAATTATAGCGGTTAAAAGGAAGGCATATTTGTTTTGGAGTCATTAAAATTCATAAACCATTTCTTAGTTGACTACTCACTGGAGAAGTGTTGCAAGAGAAGCAGCCAGGTTTCCTTTGTCAGCTCAGGTAGATTTTTATTGAGACGGTAGCAAGTGATAGTGTCGTCTGTCTAGATGCCTACTTGAGGACTAACAACATGAATAAAATCATTAATAAATACCAGAAACAGGGTAGGTCCTAGGATAGAGATTTGAGTGACATATATTACGTGTAATAGAATCTTTAAGCTTGTCCTCTATAAACGAGCTTCATTTAAAAATTTTCAGGCTTTCACTTAATAAATATGGGATGTAGCTTTATAAGAGGAAATAGATGATATTTTCATTGCCATAAAAAGTTAGTAAAAGGAATGCTAAATTTGATCCCAGCTAGATAGTAAGATGAAAGAAAGCGTATGTCGTGTGGTAGTGTCTGCTCAGATTCATGAATACCGAATTTATCATTTTAAGAAAACTGCAAATATTACAGTTACCATGATAACAAAAGTTGTATTTGTTACCATTTGTAAATTCGAATACAGAATGAGTATTCGCGATTCTTAGACTTGTATTTGGATGTTTTTGTTTTGAAATATTGGCTTGTATGCGTACAACAGAACGACTTATTGTCTTGCCAATAATAGACGTATCCTCTTTTATTTAATGTTATTGAACATACTTGTTGATTTCCTCAGAAAGCTACCAATTAGTTATCTGGATTCTGTCGTAGGTAATTTATAATGACTGAAGATAAAACAGACACGATCAACAATATCTTCATTCAGAATCGTTTATTTTTAAATAAATCCTTCTTTGCTATTTAACACAAAGCATAAGAAATAATATAAGATTTCTTACGTTTTTCCAGACGTATTGACGCCAAAGTGAAATAGTGAACAGAGCCAGAAATTGAACTCGACATGGCGCTTATACTTTCCGTGTCACTAACCACTACACTTCACGCACTTATCAGTCAGTTAAGTATCACGCGTGTTACAAAAGGGGCGATCATGAATCACTATGCAGACGATTTTCAAGCTGTAATTATTTTTTCTGTGGTAAACCGGTTACAATCCAAGAATATAGAACTTATTCTCTTCTGCTATTCAACCCATAGCTAGAGGGCAAATAGATGGATTAATACTTTTCCTAAGGTAGCGTAAGTGGACGCAACGTATTTAACTGGAATTCAAACTCGGTTCTCCGATTTCTCATTCCGAATCAATATCTACTGTAAGACAACGAAAATCGACGCATTTATATTTATGTTCAATGTTGACAATTTAGCTGCATCTGTAATAAAAAATGCTTGCTATGTTCATAAAATGTTGGTAATATAGATTTTCCATGAATCGCACAATTCCACCGGGACAGGATTTAGATAAATATATAGAAATATTATAAACGTAAAAGAAATATTATTTACACACTTAAGAAGCGTTATATTAATTTGTTTCTTAATCCATAAACCAGATAAATATTTGCTTCCACATTTAAAATAAGATTGACTTCTAGATTAGATTTCCAAAAATTATTCTAACTGCTTACGTAATTATCATAGAAGTATGGGGAAAATATATAATAAAAAAAAGAAATTTCTATAGATTTTCAGGAAAGATGATGTCATATTTAGTTATGGGGATTAAATTATTGACTGACCTCTTTACTGATGCCGTTACATACTCAAATCACAATGTCTGCAAAACACCTAAATAGATTTTTGTGTAAAATCTGATGTATGTGTGCATTGTGTACCATAGAAGAAGTAATAATGTTTTAGTGCGGGTCTATAAATTTCTATAAGTACATCCTTGTAAATCAATTTCAAGACAATGCTGCTGATCGATATACACGCTTTATATTTAGTTTATTTTGCAAATCAGATTGTTTGATCTCGATATATGAATATTTGTTAATTGATTTAATCTCAAAGTTTCTACTGAACACCAATCAAGATCTCTGCACCTTATCTATAGCAACATTTTGCAGTATTAAACGATAAATGAGGAGCGTACTTCCAAGATTCTTACTATATGAAACTTATCACGATGAATTGTAGTCGTTGCACCCATTTGAGTTGATATTATGCTTGTCTTTCTTTTCTTTTCTTGGATAGTGAAATTAAAATCAACCTTATTTTCTCAAGAAAGCCGAATAGAGAATAATCAGCTTCACAAAAAAATTACACCTATATTCCTTTTTCCTTGATGCGGGCTTCGCCCAGGATCGGTTAAGCCAGCTCCGTCAAACGGCTTGTCTTATGCAACTGAGTCAGTAAGAGCTAACCGATTACTTTCTAACGGCAATGCTCCAACACGCACAGACTCAAGAACGGTTTGATGTCTTCTTTAACCGTCCTAATTCAATTTTTTATCTGCCTACCACGCCGCTTCAACCAACCTGGTAAAGTCGTCAGTACAATCGCCTCGTAGAAACATTCGCCTGGTTGTCGATGAAGAGCATGACCAAAGCACGAATGGTGACATGTGAGCAAAGCATGTTAGAAAGACGCAATTTTCGCAGTTAGATCGGAATGGGGTGTTCGAAATGAGGTTGTTGATGGGGGTCGGGGATAATTTAATGCTCGCAGGAAATGTCAAATAACTTGAGTTTTACAGTTAAGAAGCTCTTAATGGCAAATATATAAGGACTGCGCATTTGTCGTTAGGAATTCTTAGAATCCATAATTGCTCGATATATTTTGGCGTCAAGATGTTTGATTTGTTTGAGTTTTGTTTAACGGCATATTAACCTATCTTGGTTATTTTTTGACAAAAAGGCGAGGTTCTAAGATATCTTTAATGTTCAATTTCAATGAGAAATAAAATGTAGTCAAATTTTGATAATAATTTATTTATGTATTTTTATTTTAGAAAACTGAAGATATTTTCTAGTTTTTTTTGAAAAAATTATTGCTGGTATTAATTTGTTTCCCTTCAAAAATGTATCACGGCAATAATTTTTTGTTAATTCAAAAATGTATTATGGTAAAAAAGTTTTCTTACAAAAATGTATTGTTGGTAATGTTTTTACATCGAAAATCTATATTTTTCTATGAAAGTCTATTTTTATGTATATATTTCTATAAAAGTCTTTTTTATGCTTTCATAGAGTTTTGACAACAGTTTGAGAATTAACTATTTGCCCTTAGCGGGGACTTAACAAGTGCTACAACTCCATGTCATGGTGGACTTGGGAACAACAGCAATTAAGAGGTGGTTCCATGCTCCTCACAACCTTCTAATCAGAGGCCTTGCTGCTGGATGCAGTTTACTGTCATGATCAGGACCGATTTTCGCGTGAATCATTCCGTTTAAGAAAAACATAGTAACAATGTCAATCGTGTTTTCTCACTAAAATAACTTTTATATTAATAATAAATGTACCAAATATTGATGCAACGGAGAGAAACAGACATTAATTGCTCTGAATATGTATGTTTGGTTAAATAACTAATATATTAAAAAGAGAGAGGGAAAGGTGAGATTATGCGTCACAAAGGAATATAATCATCATTTACATTTGATATCTCTTCAGAATGATGTCAATCATGAATCTGTACATATCCCTGTCCTCTCTAAGAATGGTTTAATTTTATACAGCCACTACTTGTCATTGCATGATAATCCGTGAATTTGACCTCATAAAGAAGGTTGCTAACTATTTCCTTCTACTCATCAGGCTAAAACTAAGACTGTTGAGATTTAAGTGGACAAGCCAAGGTTTAGCAAAATATATCCCAGTAATTTTATGTGTCTTTTATTAAGAATTTTATTTTATGTGTCTGTTATTATTATTATTATTATTATTATTATTATTATTATTATTATTATTATTATTATTATTATGTCATTTTTCATCATATTTCTATTTCTGCTTTGGTCTCACTACCAACCAAGTCTGCGGGGAGATCTAAGGCAGGTCGTGGCGCGTTATTATTATTATTATTATGTCATTTTTCATCATATTTCGATTTCTGCTTTGGTCTCACTACCAACCAAGTCTGCGGGGAGACCTAAGGCAGGTAGTGGCGTGTTGTTATGGCTCCATTTCATGTTTTTCTATCTTCCCTATCATCCTCAGCATTACATAGATAAAGTTTTCCTTAGTGTGTGGGCTGTACTTAATAAGACAATTTTTTTATGTCTCTTAAGATGGGGTTTCCAGGAATTCTTTCAATGTGTTGTTTTGTTCCATTTTTTATCATTCGAAGTGCACCTACTATCACTGGCACAACTCTTGTTTTCAATTTACACATTTTTTCTATTTCAATTACCAGGTCTTTATATTTTGACAGTTTTTCAAATTCCTTGATTGCTATGTTACAATCCGCTGGACAAGCCATATCAATTAATAGACAAGTTTTCTCCTTCTGGTTTTTAACAATAATGTCTGGCCTGTTTGCTTCAATTTTTCTGTCTGTGTAGATGGTGTAATCCCATAGAATGGTTACATCTTCTATTTCTGTAACCGGTGCTGGATGACGTTCATACCAGTGTTTGTTTACAGATTTTCCATAATGTTTGCACATTGTCCAATGTAAATATTGCCCACCTCTATCGTGACGATTTTTATATTCGTTTGGGGCAAGCACAGAACAGCCTGAGATTAGGTGGTCTATTGTTTCTTGGTGTTTATCACAAAACCTGCATTTTGGATCCATATTATTATGCATAATATTTGCCTGAAAGTTTCTCGTGAAAAGACTTTGGTCTTGTGCTGCAAGTATAAATCCTTCAGTTTCAGACTTTAATCCAGATGCACGTAACCATCGATGAGTATTAACTTTGTCAACATTGGATTTATTGGCACGTACTGGATATTGGCCATGCAGAGGTTTGTCTTGCCAGCGCTGTTTCATCTTTTCAAGAGCTTTATCTTTGGCTTTCATTTTCATATTTTTTGCCGCAATAGTTGGTTCATGGCTTCTGTTTTGCTTTTCTACAGAATCTACTAACTGTAAATCTTGTTTGTATTTACTGCCTTCTTTTATTATTGAATATTTTTTCTTTCTTTCTTCATGTTGCCTTACTAATTGTATCATCCAATCCTTTGTTGTTTCTATGTATGTTAGTAAGCCAATAGTTGTTGTCTTGTATGACAATTCCAGCTGTATAAGACCCCTTCCACCTTCTTTACGGGGTATGTATAGACGGTCTACATCAGCCTTTGGATGATGCATCTTATGCTTAGAAAGAAGCTTTCTTGTTTTAGCACCCATTCGCCTGATGTCGTTTAGAGTCCAGTTTAAGATGTTGAAGCTATATTGGACAACTGGGATTGCAAGGCTATTAATGGCCATAACTCTGTTCTGTGAATTTAATTCAGTTTTTAATATCATTCGTAGCCTTCTATAGTACTCTTTACGCACTATTTCTTTCATTTTTTATGGTGAATGTTTTCGCTCTCATTTACACCTAGGTATTTATAAGCTTCTTCTGGTTTCAATTCTTTTATTGTTACAGCAGGGTCTAGGTTAATTGAGGGTGTTTCTTGTATTGATCCACGTAAAACTGTAGCTTTAGCACATTTATTCAAATTGAATTTCATTCCAATGTCTTCGCTGAAGCATTTTACAGTTTGCAGAAGACCTTCCAGCTCATTATCATTCTTAGCATATAATTTTAAGTCATCCATGTAAAATAGATGGCTTATTTTCTTTTGGCCTATTTTATAACCACATTCTCTCTTATTAAGTTGACTGGTTAGTGCTATTAATGATATGCAGAATAGTAAGGGAGATAAAGAATCACCTTGAAATATACTTCTTTTGATGTTTATTTCATCAGACTTATAGGTTCCATTTATATGATTGAGGTAAAGGGTTGTTTTCCATATAGACATGCACTGTTTGATGAAATTGATGATGACGGGCGATATCTTGTATATATTTAAAGTCTTTAAAATCCAGTCATGTGGCACACTATCGAATGCTTTTCGGTAGTCTATCCAGGCAGTACTAAGATTTTTCTTTGTACTGTAGCAGTTTTCCAGGATCATTTTGTTAATTAGCAATTGGTCTTTACAACCATAACAGCCACGTTTGCACCCTTTTTGTTCAAGCGGTATCATGTCATTTCTTTCTAAGAATAGATATGTCTGTTTTGTTAAAATAGATGTTAGTAGTTTATATGTTGTTGGAAGACATGTAATTGGTCTGTAGTTTTTCGGGTTGTTTGTGTCACCATTCTTGGGTAGAATAAATGTAATTCCTTTGGTCATCCATGCAGGAATTTTAGTGGGATCGTCAACCATTTCTTGGAGTTCTTTGGCTATTTTTTCATGTGCTGCATTTAAATAATATAGTATAGCCAAAAGTTAGGAATTTTATCTATTTATTATTATTATTATTATGTCATTTTTCATCATATTTCGATTTCTGCTTTGGTCTCACTACCAACCAAGTCTAAGGCAGGTAGTGGCGTGTTGTTATGACTCCATTTCATGTTTTTCTATCTTCCCTATCATCCCCAGCATTACATAGATAACGTTTTCCTTCGTGTGTGGGCTGTACTTAATAAGACAATTTTTTGTATATCTCTCAAGCTGGGGTTTCCAGGGATTCTTTCAATGTGTTGTTTTGTTCCATTTTTTATCATTCCAAGTGCACCTACTATCACTGGCACAACTCTTGTTTTCAATTTCCACATTTTTTATTATTATTATTATTATTATTATTATTATTATTATTATTATTATTATGTGTTTATTAAGAATTTTATTTTATGTGTCGTTTATTAAGAATTTACAGTTGCTACTAGATTGGCATCAAAGACGTAGTTTCCTTTCTTGCACTTCCCGTCTTTGGAACTACATTTTGATAATTTCCTTCCCTGATAGCTACAATCTCTAAAAAGTTTAAATGCAACGTCAATTGTCATCTTCGATCTCATGGTATCCATAGATCAGTTTTTCTTCGACAAATTTGTATCTGTTTTTTCTCAAACTCTAACCCCCTGCGCACTAGTCGTGTTCCTGCCTTACTTAGAATGAAATGATTGAAAAAAGGATAAATATCGTTTTTTTGTTGTTGTTGTTGTTGTTGTTGTTGTTGTTGTTGATGGGCTGGTGATGTAGTTGTTAAAGTCTCAGAACAATTTAGAATTTAGGTGAAATATCGTTACAACCAATTTTGAGCTTGTGAAACACCGTGTGTCAAACGAAAGGTTATTCAATTAACATTAGTGTTACACAGATTTATTTCGTTACATCATCGGCGATATTTTGCTTAAAACCGATGAAAAGAATTTCCAAAAAAGAAAACAAAAAATGGGATTTATACATTTTCATTTTCTATTCTTGTAAATTTCAAATATATATATTAAATTGTTTATTCATTAAACTGATTATTTACAAGAATAAATTTATATTTGTCAGATTACAAAAATATGTGAATCATCTATAATTAAAACAAAACTTTCAATTTTCGGTTTAGTCGAGATCACAAATACATAATATTTTTAGTGTGTATCATTCTATTTAGTTTTTATTGCGTTTAATTACAGGTTGCCTGTATACATATTGAAATTTCGTTCGTTTTTATATAATTTATTTCATCTGCTTCTGAATTTATACACTTGCATTAAAATATGTTTAGTTGACCTACAAAATTTCTTTCACCATTTTTACATGTCGACGAAAAATCACCAGTAAAGTTTTGTATGTCGCTAAATAAATCATTCAAACTATCAACTAATGTTTTAAGTTGTATATGTTTTCCAAATCGAATTTATTTTTAAATTGGTTTCTTTATAAAATGGTAATGAATGAAAATGATATAAAGAAAAATTAAATAATAAATATTACTTTGTATTTAGTTTAATAACTCATTAAACAATCAGTGCCTACAGAATAAGAAACAAAAAAGAGTGTAATGTGCGTTTAAAGGAAATAAACCTCATTATGACACACTGGTTTCTCGTGGGTACGAAAGTTAATCTCCCAAGTTTTATAAAGAATATTCTTTGAAAAATTATAATTCTATGAGCACAATGTAATCTCTAGACTTTGAGTAGCCTTGACAAACAAGTTTAAAGAGAAGTGTCAACTCCGGATTTCGAACCGTAGAAGAATATCCAAGAGTCCATACATGTGTAAGTCCACGCAATCATAGTTGAGGTATAAATGACTGAGAGAATATGAGACTTCTTAAAAGCAGTCAAATGGTCCTGAGCAGAGGGATTAAGAAATAAGCATCCAAACTGACGTTTAGAAATTCCATTGAACAGATTATGTGATTTCAAGAAGAAACAGCACTGATAATTAGTTCAACTCGACTTCAAATGTTCTCGAGACATTAATACTTCCGTTTTATGACCACGGTATACTTTGCCTGCCAATTTCGAATTGTTCTTCGCCTAATAAAATGTTTCGAAGAAAGCAATTATCAATAATATAAAAGGTGATAACAGCTACTGAACGTAGAAAACTATTTTCCAGAAAAATAATTTTAATACAAGGATTTCATACATGAAAATGGTTCTGACCTCACGGTCAATGAATATCGAATTTCTCCACATAGTAAAGCAGTTAAAAAGGCTAATATTACTATTACAATTCCGATAATGGGGTTCATTTACAATAATAATGAAAGAGAATCCACTAAATATAATTAAGGGAAACTGCGAATAATCAATTTAACAATTTTATGTAAAGGGATGATAGAAAGAGGACGAAGAGGGGTTTTAAGCGTTCATTATTAAATATGCTGATATGACTTAAGTGAGCTGAAAGCTTAGACCCGATAAAAAATCAACAATTACTGTGATTTTTGTTGTCTTTCAACGATATCACCATCAAGTATATCAGACGTTACGAACGGAGCCTACACAAAATTAATAGACAAAACTTGTATATATTATCCACTGGAACCTGCATTTATATATATATATATATATATATATATATATATATATATATATATATATATATATATATGTATGTATGTATGTATGTATGTATGTATGTATATTACTTCAAAACATCAAATATTATTATCCCCTTTCTTTAAATAACCGTGCCACTATGTAGGAACCGATTGGGCAACGCGGCTTTACCACGCCTTCTTCAAATCGGTCCACTGTCCAGCTATGTGTTTCCAGGTTCTATTCTCATCGAACAGCACGTTACACTATTTATAGAATGAATATTAAGAATTTTATTAATTAACTGAGCAGAATATTAAATTGCATTTAGCTCCATATAAATTATAATAATACTGAGACACAACAACAGATTAGTAAACTGCCCCGAGGAGAGGGAACATCATCATGGTGCCTTCAAAAAGCGTCAACGTCGTCATTATTCTGCACAGCTGAAGAAAAAACTTCTCCACATAATTTCTTATTCTGATTTTTCTCTCTACACACAGCGTATATATAATAATTAGGATCATGAATAATACATCGATGTTTAAAAACAGATTGCATTTCCAGAATGTGCTTGCAATTTAAAAGGAAGTACTATTATCTATAACATTATTATACATCTATAAGGAAGTTGCTATTATTAACATTATTATACATCTATAAGGAAGTACTATTATCTATCTTGAAAATCAGTGAATGACATTTTACCGAAGTGTAAATAATGTGTTTTGCATAGCGTTAAACATAACAGATTTTCTGACAAAAATGTGTATTGGCAGTCTATTTTACTGCATTTATTTATTTAAAAAATATATGAAGATGAAGCATACAGAAAACTTGGTCAGACTTATGGTGTCTATGCTCTGTTTGAAGCAACATGCAGAAATATGTTTAGACACTTCAAAAAACTATTTTGAAGTTGAAAATAAAGAACGCTTTGGTGCACCGAAAAATTTTAAGACGAAGTATTAGGGGCATTAATCATTTTGTCATTATTCGGCTGAAACCCGTCACTATACGAGCAGAGACACGAGAAATAATTTTGCAACCTGACAACAGTGGGCAAGATATTGAAGAACGTGCGAAAATTTAAGTACAAACATTTACACTAGAAGACCCATTCTACACGCCGTATATATTAGACATTTCACTGTCCGATTATCACTTGTTCTGATCAATGGCTCATGACCTGGATGAGCAGCACTTTCATTCTCATAAAAATGCAAAAACAAAAAGTGGTGACAGATAAATAGACATAAAGTAGGTGTCCTTTTTTATGAGATGGATTTCAAATCCAGCTAGAGAGAGGAGAAATGTAGCTAGTAATGCACAACAATCTGTGACATGTTTCTTAATAATTTTGGAAATAAAACTACTTTCCATGAAACATCTTCTAAAAATTCAACATTCTAATATAAATATATGTGTATATCTATATATATATATATATATTAGGACCTTGAATATATATATATATATATAATATATATATATATATATGAGGACCTTAATATATATATATATATATATATATATATATATATATATATATGTGTGTGTGTGTGTGTGTGTGTGTGTGTATTAGGACCTTGAACATATTATCGAAGAATAAGCGAAATAGGGATGAAATATTTATACTAAAAACTAAAATAAACGACCGGTTTCGTTTCAGACCTTACTAATTTTCATTCTGGAAAATTTATATAAGCGTAGAAAATAAACGATGATAATGAGAGGGTAAAATGCAGTTATGAATCTGCTGGTGATAGAATTTAATTTTTTATCATATGATCCTTCGCAGATAGAGACTCGTATACTTGCTCAGTTTGGAATTTTAAGTTCTTTTTTAAATGCCAATCCATGAGAAATGATATTTGCTGAGATTAAGGTTTTATTTGCACATGTGAATGGACATACGACTGACTTTGCTGAGTTTTTTTAGTGACCTTCTTTTTCTAATTCCTCTGTTTCTTTTTCAGAGTCCAAATATGGTGAACAGCACCGCCGTGTAATTAAAGGATTAAAACAATTCTAACCTTGTTATTACTAAAACTGACAAAGGTGCCGCTGCATATTATTGTGATTAGGTTTCTAAGATGCATAATATTCTTAATGATGAATCGAAATACTTATAATTAGACCCAGTTGAGACCTATGATTTTGCTTTTTCTTTTGAAGCTAAGTTTCAAAGGCAATTCGTAAAGTGGGTCAAGAGCGGTTTATTGTCTTCCGATATTTCTCTGTTAATTAGAAACACAGGGTCTACTTGTTCAAGTTTGTGTTTGGGTCACCGAAAATTCATATGCATGGTATCCCATTACGACTCATCCTATCCATGGTTGGGTCTTCCCAAGAATAAAGTCCCTAGTATGCTCTCAGAAGTGCTATATGTTATGTTGCCTTTTCTCACTTTTAATATTAAATATTCTTTTTCGTTTATACACAATTTCTCCCCCAGTACTTGATTCATGTGTTCTTTTGACATTTATTCCTTGTTCACCTGTGTCCCTTTGCCTGAGAGGAAAAAGATATGTTGTTATAATTTGTATGGTTCCTGGTTGTCTACTCTGTTTTTTTCCTGAGAGTATACTTGTTGATCTTATGAATTTCACCACCTCGTCTGTAGAATTTATTTTTAATGATATTATCTGTAGACAGACTCTCGGAGTTAGGATGGGATCCTTTTTGTGTACTTTGCTTCTTAATATTTTTGTTGGTTTTTCACGAGGCTTCATTATTTTCTTGTATTGATCATCTTCTAATGTATCATCGTTATGTTGATGATATTTTTGCGACTTTAAGAATGAGTGTCCCTAAAATTTACTGTGAAAAAAGTCTAATTGTCGTCCATCATTTTTGGATGTTCTAGACCTTAGGAATAGTGATGACTTATCCACTTCTCTATTCATGAATGCAACTATTTCGGGATTGTATAAACATTGTGCGTTGTGGTGCAGTGGATATCAGCTCGGAACGAGAAATCGGGGAGCCGAGTTCGAAATCTAGTTGAATTCATTGTATTCACTTACGCGCAAATACCCTCGGGAAAGGTATTAATCCGTCTCTTCCTTCCAGTTATGGGTTAAATAACAGGACAGATTGGGTTCTATAGCCTAGACCGGCAGCCAGTCTACTGCAGAAAGCAATAGCAACATTTTTTTTTTTTTTTATAAGCGTTTCACCCCGAGCAAGGCATGTCACTGCCACTACTGTGCAGGGGGCTACGTAGAGAGGAGAAAGGCTGGTTAAATATAGGACATAACAGAGGGTGGGTGATAGGCGGGTGAGGATACCGAGAATGAGGGTTGGGTAGATGAGAGTGTTGTGAGAATAGTTGGGAGTTAGTGTGATAGGAGGTGTCTATTGACCCTACATTTAAACACCTGGAGATTGTAACTGTCGGGAAAGCAGACTTGTGGAAGGGAGTTCCACAGGCGGGAAGCGCGAGAAAAGAAGCTGTTGGAGTAGAATTTACGGTTACACCTTATTTGTTTAACTGTAAAAGGGTGGGACCTAGTTGCTAATCTAGTATCTCGTGTAAATTCGTGCTTGGGCGGCACCAGTGATCTAAGCTCATCGGAGCATACTGCGGGATAATCTTCTGCCCAGTCAATCATGTCTCTTTCGAGACATGATCGCCCAAGCGTGTTTCACGTATGGCACTTACCTGACTGATACACATTAAGTAATTGTTGTCTCCGTCAACGCAAAATTAATTTGATTAAATACACTGACTTACAGGGGCCTTAAAATTCATTCTAATTCCTTCTTCTGCGGTAAAATGGATTATATAAGGATGAAAATTTCTAAGAATAGACATCATTTGGACGTTTTAGATTCTGTTATGCGTGATGTCATTAATACATTTTATAAAGTTAAGCCAAACGTTGTTAAAAAATGGCTGATTTATTTGCGTCTTCTTTATATTTGTATAGAAGGTGAGTCTTTAGCTAGCCGGTTTCGCATTCTATTAGTAAATTATAATTTTCTGCTAATGTTCGCGTAGTACTTTCTGTTCGACCTATTTTTTCTTGCGTTCGTAAGGACGATTTACTCCACATTATGTCAATTTTGTTATTTACAAATTTGTATGTAGTTGTGGAAATGACTAAATAGGCAGAACATCTAAGCGTTTGGACTATAGAATGAAGCAACATTAACCACCCAGAACGTTGAATCCGGCTGCAAGTAGACGCCAACTGGTAAATACATTCGGGTCATCCATAGCACAAACAGCGATAAATAGCAAGGAATGTGTTTCTTGATTGAGTGATGATTATTTTAATGTACTATCAAGGTCAGACTCTCAATATCATTTGAAAGTTCTCGATATCCATAGATATAAAAACCTGCAAGCCTTCTCTCTGCAAACATTGTACGGAAATTAACAAACATTATCAAAACGTGGTTATAAACAACTGATAATTAGAAATGATTTGTATGAATATTATTTTTATCGATACTCTTATTTAAGTAGATAATCTGTTTTTAATTAAACATTATTATGAATTCTCTCTGAAGCAGAAGCAAAAACCAAAATAAAAGGGCTGAAAACCTGATTTTGATCAGACCCGATATGATATCGAGATAGCGATTACCAATATCGGAGTCAAATAAGACATCTAAAGGGGAACTAACCTATTAAATCCATGAAAACTTATCGTACGCAATCCTAGTAAACTTGGAGTAAATGAGCCATATTGATGGATGAATATATGTTTCTGTTCAGAT
Source organism: Ascarosepion bandense (assembly GCA_037127315.1). Classification (NCBI taxonomy): domain Eukaryota; kingdom Metazoa; phylum Mollusca; class Cephalopoda; order Sepiida; family Sepiidae; genus Ascarosepion; species Ascarosepion bandense. Next base: position 112,174 of record JBBBDQ010002034.1, on the reverse strand, counting down.
TCGAGAGAACGTCAGGTTATCAATTTACGATATCGGAGTAAATGAGTCTTCTGAGAAGATCTACTAATGACTGAGACTAAAACATTATATAATTTTAATATATAAGTTAGACCAAATGCTGAAGCAAGAAAAACGATAAGAGGGCTGAAATCATAAAATCGGGGGAAGAATCGGAAAAAAACGTACGTATAACCTGATTGGAAGCCTAACGGATATCTGTGTGTAGTTTGGTGAAAATCGGATGAAAATTGTGGATTTGTATAAAGAACATAGAGACAGTCACAACAGGTAGACAGACACGCGCACACACAAACATCTTGCCGTTTTTTTTGTTTGTTTTTTTTATAAGCGTTTCACCCCGAGCAAGGCATGTCACTGCCACTACTGCGCAGGGGGCTACATAGAGTGGAGAAAGGATGATTAAATATAGGAAATGTCAGAGGGTGGGTGATAGGCGGGTAAGGATACCGAGAATGAGGGTTGGGTAGATGAGAGTGTTCTGAGAATAATTGGGAGTTAGTGTGATAGGAGGTGTCTATTGAACCTACATTTAAACACCTGGAGGTTGTAGCTGTCGGGAAAGCAGACTTCTGGAAGGGAGTTCCACAGACGGGAAGCGCGAGAAATAAAGCTGTTGGAGTAGAATTTACTGTTACATCTTATTTGTTTAACTGTAAAAGGGTGGGACCTAGTTAATATATATATATATATATATACATATATATATATATATATATATATATATATATGTGTGTGTGTGTGTGTGTGTGTGTGTGTGTGTGTGTGTGTGCGTGTGTGTGTGCGCATGTATGTTAATTCAAAATGTAGTATGATAATATTAAAAATTATATGTGAACATAAATGGCGTTGGCGACGATGATTGTACAATAATCATTAATTGCAATAATAATAATAGTCTCTGATAATCATTGTTATTTATATTGTTGCCGATAGTCTGTTGTTTTCTCGACATTATATTAAATAAGGATGGTTCTATGAGCAAAACAAATAGAGACAATAATCACTGCTACAGGTACGACACAGTGCCTGCCATTTTATTCAATATAATAGAAAATAATTGGGTATAAAAATTTAACAATAGTTCGTGAAAATGAACCAATTAAAAACAACGCACTGGCACACACAAGAACAAGAGTATATAATATATTATGCGGTAAACATTTGATAAGCAAAATAATATTGAATAATGACAAGTTGCAATGTAAATTTACTCCAATTTCAGACAGAGATTGTCTACTTCTCTCTTTCTTACTTTTAATTTTGTTATAATTATTTTTCCCTTTAGCCTGTTTTCATTCTTTGTTTTCTTTTCGTTTACTTTCTTTCTTTCATTTTGTTTTGATTTCAATGTCTAACTTTTACAATTTTATGACCGAACCTCTTTCATTCTTTCTTATTTTCTTTAGCCATTAAATTTATTTTAGTCGCATATTACTTTTGGAGTTTATTTTCATGTTTCCTTCTTTCTTTTCTTTTCTATCTATCTATCTATCTATCTATCTATCTATCTATCTATCTATCTATCTATCTATCTATCTATCTCCTTGGAGTCTATTCTCATTTACACTTTTTTCTTTTCTATCTATCAATCTATATCCTTGAAGCATATTTTCATTTATACTTCTTTCGTTTCTATCTATCTATCTATCTATCTATCTATCTATCTATCTATGTATCTATCTATCTATCTATCTATCTATCTATCTATCTATCTAGTTATATATCTATCTAGTTATATATCTATCTATCTAGTTATATATCTATCTATCTATCTATCTAGTTATCTATCTATCTATCTATCTATCTATCTATCTATCTAGTTATCTATCTATCTATCTATCTATCTAGTTATATATCTATCTATCTATCTAGTTATCTATCTATCTATCTATCTATCTATCTATCTATCTATCTATCTATCTATCTAGTTATATATCGCCGTACGACGACAAACAACGAGAACACGCATATATAAAAATATAAGGTTATATTTTTATTCCTGACGACGAACCCGTGTGGAACAGAGAATTGAAGAGTGAGAGCTCACATAGAATGGGTCGACGGGAGTGTAGTCTTGCCTGTTGTGTCTCTCTGCTTCCACTGGCCGTTCTCTGCTGGCGAATCCGTGTGTCGAGGTCTTTTTATTGTCTTCTAGAACCGGGACTTTTCCTTCCGGTTTTCCTTCGCCTACGCAACGCCCACGTAATTCCAAGAGACACCTGTTTTGTTTGCCTCCGTAGTCATTTCCGCCGCTGTCGGAAATAAGGTCAAACGAGCCCGACTCATAACCCTGCGACATCCGCTCTAGGCCCCGACAGAATGTATTTCTCAAACACCTGTCTTGTCGTTCGCCGACCCCTTCACCGACGGGAAACACCATCGATTGCATCAGCCTTCCTCGGGTGGGGCCAGATTGCTATATTACAATATACTTGGAGCCTATTTTCATATCCACTTCTTTCTATCTATCTATCTATCTATCTATCTATCTATCTATCTATCTCCTTGGAGTCTATTCCCATTTACACTTTTTTCTTTTCTATCTATCAATCTACATCCTTGAAGCACATTTTCATTTCCACTTCTGTCTATCTATCTATCTATCTATCTATCTATCTATCTATCTATCTATCTATCTATTTAACTAACTACCTTGGAGTCTATTCTCCTATCCATTACTTTCATTTCTATCTATCTATCTATCCATCTATCTATCTATCTATCTATCTATCTATCTTGGAATCTATTCTCATTTACACTTTTTTCTTTCCTATCTATCAATCTATATCCTTGAAGCATATTTTCATTTTCACTTCTTTCTTTTCTATCTATCTATCTATCTATGTATCTATCTATCTATCTATCTATCTATCTCCCAGGAGGCTATTTTTATTTCCAGTTCTTTCTATCTATCTATCTATCTATCTATCTTGGAATCTATTCTCATTTACTCTTTTTTCTTTCCTATCTATCAATCTATATCCTTGAAGCATATTTTCATTTTCACTTATTTCTTTTCTATCTATCTATCTATCTATCTATCTATCTATCTATCTATCTATCTTGGAGTCTATTTTCATATCCACTTCTTTCTTTTCTATCTATCTATCTATCTATCTATCTATCTATCTATCTATCTATCTATCTATCTATCTATCTATCTTCCTGGAGGCTATTTTTATTTCCAGTTCTTTCTTTCTTTCTTTCTATCTATCTATCTATCTATCTATCTATCTATCTATGGAGTTTATTTTAATTTCCAATCCTTTTTTTTATATCAATTATTTTCATTTGTCTTTTGCTTACTTGTTCTTTTCTTACTTATTTTTCATACTTTCATTCTTTGACGTTTTTACCTTCCATTTTATTTCTTGCTTTTCTTTCTATTTTCTCTTTTTTAACGCTTACGCTCATGACTTTTTTCTTTCTTCCGATTTACTCTTTGAATTTTCTCTTTTCTTCTAAGTTCCATCTTTTCTATTGTTTTCATATTTTTTTAATATATTTCTTATTTATTTCGATTCTCCCTTTGTTGATTTTTCCATGTTTGACTTATTTTAATTTTTGCGTCTTCATTTGTTCTCTTTTCAATTACATCATTATTTGTTTCATTTTTTCAATCTAATTGTTGCAGAGCACCTCATGGTTATGAACTGAGGAAATTAGCAAAATCAGAGATCTTCCTCTATAAAATTTAAATTATTCAGCTATATACAAATGATACTGAAAGAAACCGTTTCATTGTTCTTCTGCTAAATAAAAATTATTTTGAATTGTTAGAATTTGAGAATCAACGAGAATTACCAGCTACGTCAACAACATACGAAACTAGATATTACCATATTTTATATTAGACAAAAAATAACTATTAATTAGATTAGAAATTGTTCACTTTGCTGTAAGATGTGAAGACGTAATAACAAATATCAATTTTTGTCTGTATTTCTTGGATACCAATTTGACAATTTTTTAATTAATATTTATGACCACATTGATTTATTCGTTGTTATAAAAATATTGTGGCTTCTGTGCCATCCTCCCATTTTCGGATGTCGATACGTCAGAATATCCCTCAAGCAATTTAGAGATGAACATATTGTTTAATCTATGTTTGTAACTTAGCCTAATATCGCGTCTTGTTATAAAGTAGTTCTTAATTTTAGTCCTGTTTTCTGTTGTTTACGTTTGCATTTCAGGCCTAAAAACCAACAGCTTTCACCAGCCAATGTTTTGCATCTCTAAAATAATTTTCTTATCACCTCTGTTTTATCGTTTTCACTACAATTAGATAAACTTGTAGCTTTGTGAACTCTTTTTTCTTACTACTGTCATTGAATTCTTGCTTAATGTATTTCGGAGTTATTTCAGTTTCGTTCGTTATTAGGTAGAAGCTTCATTCTGAATTCAGTTTTCATGAAACAATAACAGTTGATAATCAATATTGACATAATTATAAGTTGTAGTACTACAGTAGCAATATCAGATATGTAGATGATACTGTGTTAATAGCAGATTTAAAAAAAAACTATATATAATCCCACAGAAAGTCACAAAAGAAAATCAAGAAGAAAGAACTAACGATAGATTGTAGGAAGACAACATTTTTGGAAATCGATATAAGAATCAACAACACATACGAAAAGGAAATTGAAGTTGTGGAAATTCTACTGCTTCATGTGCCGTGTTATTTCAGCACGTAGGCGATCATTGACTTCCGCTTGTCGCATTCAATAATTTTTATCTTGGTAAAACTTCTAAGCCTGCTCCGTCAACCATTTGCTCAGACCTAACAAGCACGTCTTACGCTACTTTCTTCTTGCTCTTCTTCAAATTATCTAACCTCCGAGTATCAAGTTATCCATGCCTACTTTCCTCATTACGTGTCCCAGGAATCTCATTTGACTCTTCCTGATATTTATTCTCAGTTTTCTTCTCGTTTGCATCCTTTCCAACACCACATTGTTGCATATGTGCTCTGTCCAAGCTATCTGCAGCCTCCTTCTGTAAAAACACATTGTTGGTGCCTCAAACCTCTCTTTTTCTTTGATTAGATCGTCCAACATTCACTTCTATACATAAAGACATATATCACATAGCAATCCAGCACGTATTTCTTTGTTTCGAATGAGATCTTTCTGTTCTTAAGTACTTTGGTTAGCTTCTGTAATCTTTCTTTGGTCATGCGAATGGGTCTCTGAATCTCTGTGTCGCATTTTCTATCCTCTGTCAAAACATTTCTCAGAAATCTGAAATTTTACTTATTTTATTTTAGATCCTCCAATTTGCATTTTTGTCTCCTTTTTTTTATGATGATCATACATTCAGTTTTCTTTAAGTTTATGCTCAGTCCTTTCTTTTCACTTTCTTTTGCTAACTTCTGTAGAAGGTCCTGTATTTTCCTTTCCATGTCGTAATTAAAGAGTCAAAATTTAAATGGACAAAAATTTTAAATATTCAAGAAGTATTTTAACGTTTGATGGAAAATGTGGTATCGAAATCCGATGTCTCATTGGGACAGTGAAAAAAACAAACATTTACAGAAACGACTTGACAAAAAATATTTGATTCAACAAAAGGATACTGAGAATTCCATTGGTTTCACAGTTGTGTGACAATAATTTTTAGGAGAAGATGAAAACAAAAATGACACTTATACATATCATCAAAAACAGATAGTTAACGTTTCAAGGGACATTAATGTGAAAAGTGGAATCGAATTAAAACATACAAAACCAGTCTAATGAGTTTTCATGAATGATTGGCAGATGAAGAAGTAGAAACTACAGTCAGTTAGATAAGTGCCATACGTGATACACGCTTGGGCGATCATGTCTCGAAAGAGACATGACAGACTGGGCAGTAGATTATCCCGTAGTAGGTTGCCATTGCTTTCTGAGGTAGACTGGTTGCCGACCAAGGATATAGAAACCAATCTGTCCTGTTATTTAACCCATAACTGGAAGGAGTAGATGGATTAATATCTTTCCCAAGGGTATTTGCGCGTAAGAGAATGCAATGAATTCAGCTCGAATTCGAACTCGGCTCCCCGATTTCTCGTTCTGAGCCGATATCCAATGCACCACAACGCACATCCATCCACATAGAAACTATAACAAATCTAAAAAGATTCTTACGTAGGCGAGAAGTTTTGCAGGTTCATATGAATTTAAGTATGGTCTGGTGGCGATATTCAGGTGTCGCAATTATTTCTTATTATGGTTTATGGTCTACTACATTCGGATTCGAATAAATAATGAAATATTCTTTTCTGATAACAACAGAAGTGCAAATAAGATGTAGGAATAAGTGTACAATACGTGTTTGGCTGATATTTTTAAAGATTCTTAAGTAAGATTTAAAATATGTATGTAACGAGTCGACTGAATTTGTAAACAATATCCAATTGTTCCTTATCAAGGACAATAGAAGAGTGCTTACATCAAGAAAAGACAGGAAAATGCCATGGAAGTATATGGTGTTTGTAGGTGTCACTGTGTGTACCATGCAGGTGGCATCCTAAATTTTGTTTTTATAACCAGGATCAAAAAAGTAAGCGTCTGGAAAATAATAAAACGCGTGAGGACTAACAGGTCTCATAGTTTTGACAATTAATCAGACAGTAGTAGGAAATCAGTTGTGTTCCATAAAAATAAAAATGAAATCATTCGTCAACACTAAAACTTCAGTTCATAATACACGTCACTGAAGAAAAGCCGAGATGTCCTTTAGCTTTCGAAATGATATACAACACTATCAGGTCAATTAAAGAATTATTAGATTTCGATTTCTACGAAAGACTTTGACAAGAAAAAAACTACTCTAATACTGTCATGTATATACATTTTGGTGCAGTGAATCTAGGCTTGGAACGAAAAATCGAAGTACCGAGTTCGAATTCAAGTTGAATTTGTTTGTATTCAATTACACGCAAATCCACTATCTCTTCCCTCCAGCTATGGGTCAAGGAACAGGACAGATGCGGTTTCATACCGAGTCTACTGCAGAAAGTAACGCGGAAAAATCTTCTGCTCAGTCAGTCATGTGTCTTTCAAGACATGATCACCGAAGCGTGTAGCACATATGGCACTTAACTGGCTGACTGATTAACTGACTGACTGTCATTGAGCAACTGACGCCCTTTTAGCGTTCTCAAAGAGGGAATAATCTGTAAACTTAACTGTCTATCAAAAAGATTAATAGAATTGACAGACTGAGATTGACTGCGTGAGACGGTCGTTCACTTGCCGAACTATCTGTTTTCGGGCGGAGATGAGCCCGGACGAGTCCCTGATGATAGTGGAGTCTCATCTCAGAAACAGCAGACAAGAATTTTTGTCCGAGTTTAGGAACTCGGTTGTTCCCACATTAACTGACCTCGTACTGCATTTACTTCAGGCTTCATCCCACGTGGGGAGGCCTTAAATTGTTGGGACTCTCATAGAGAATCTGAGATCGATGCGTGTATCGGTCGTTAACTCTGTTGGTCTATCTGGTTTCATGTGGAGAGGAAGCCAGACGAGGCACCGCCGAAAACCCTCGCCTGGGGAAAAATAGACAATAATTTTTTTCTGAGCTTCCAGAATTGGTTTTACCCAGGTTGATTGGCTTTTTTGCTGCATATCCGTCGAGCTATTGCCCATTTCAGGGTTTGTAAATAATACGGACTGTCATTGAGTGTCTGTGTGGATCGACTGTGTGTGCGTTAGTCGGTCACTTTGTCGAACTATCTACGTTCAGTCGGAGAGGTACCAAAATGATGCTCTGCTGAATATTAGAGTTTCATCTGGAGAAAATTAGACAAAAAAATCTACCTCGAGCTTGTGCCCGTGCGGGGGCGACTTTAATACTTCAGACCCTGAGGGAATGGACTGTGTGCGTCAGTTGGTCCCTTTGTAAGAATATCTGCTTTCAAGCGCAGAGGAACCCAAAAGCGTTCCCGCTGAAATGTAGAGTTTCGTCCGAGGAAAAGCAAATATGAAATTTTCTCCGAGCAACGGACTCCATTTTACCAACGATAATTATTCTTGTGCTCCATCTACCTCTTACTTCTGCCACGTGGACAGGTCGTAAATAATTTAGAATGTGATTGACAGTCTGGGGTCTTTGTGTGCGTTATTCCTACAGAATGTCGGACTCTCTTCTTTCGGGTGCAGAAGTATAGAGTCTCGTCTGGTGGAAAGCAGACAAGAAATTATTTTCCAGCTTAAGGTCTCGGTTTTCCCACGTTCATTGGCCGCGTGCCGAATCTACCTGGGGCTTCTGCCCACAAAGAGATGTCGTAGTTCTGAGCGTTATTGACGGTTATTATCGAACCGTGTTCTTTCGCCGTGTAACAACTTAAAATCTCTTCTAATTATTTTTGTTCTGTCTTATCTGCATTTAGCTTGATTGTACATAATATACATTAGCACGGCTATTGTGTTGTAGATATTTCAGCACGTATCATTTGGTATGGAACTACAAAAAGTAGTTGAATTAGCAAGTAATTACTAGGAACGGGGAACATATTTTTTTTTAATCATTTCACCCCGAGCAAAGCGGAAACGCCACTGATGTGCAGGGGATTACATAAATGTAAAAAGATTAATTAGAAAAGAGTGAGGAGTACAAACTAGTTAGAAAGGAACAATAGAAATCTGAGAAATCAGGTGCAATGACAGATACATAGGTGGAGAGAAAGGGAAGGTTATACAGGGGAGAGGAGAGAGCTAGAGTCCAGTGGTTAGTAGATGAGTATTGACTTTGCATTTAAATTTCTGGAGGTTGTAGCCGTCAGGAAAGCAAGAATACGGGAGTGAGTTCCACAGGCGGGAAGTGCGAGAGAGGAAGCTGCAGGAGTAAAAGTGTCGTCTGCATTTGGCTAACCTGACTATGAATGGGTGGGACCCAGTTGCCAGCCTGTTTGCACGAGTAAACACCTGTTGAGGAGGCATCAGTGACTTAAGCTCATCCGAGCAGAAGCCATGAGAGTATTTATAGAAGAGACAAAGGGAGGCCACATTTCGAATATGGGGAAGTGGCTGCAGTCGAGATCTGAATAAATGAATTATTACTAGAATAAAACTAGATAAAAAAGAAAAAAATATTTCTAGTTCAAACTAATATTTCTAACAATGATTTCGACAGACAATTTTCGCAATTTAAAAATAGTCCCCATGAGAATCGCGCAGTAAAAGTACGTTCTTAATTGTCATATAATACATTTCTTGAGGGCGTGATCTTGATTAAGAGTAAAATGAGTGTACACAAAATCTGACGAATGTTTGATGAGTGTCTACGAACACAGTGCAAACATCAGCTGAAATAAATTTACAGAAATGAAAAGACGACTAACTCAAAGGAAGCCAGCGATATAATGATGAACAAATAGAATACAAAAGTGAGAACATCCGAAGATAAAATAAAGCCCAACATAAAAACGCAAAACAAACATTCCTTAATCTGTAAAAATTGTTCAGCTTCTCTGGGAAGATGCCAGTTTATAAGGCCAAAGGTCAGGTCAAAAGCATTCCATCACACGGATGAAAAAAGTAGAAGAGAGTGTGAATGAAGTAGAGAAAAAATAAAATAGCGGAAGAGGTGGTGTGTATTAATGCTATCTTTCATTCCCGCTTGGGAGTAAAGAACTGGCATCCTAAAACAAATCAAGCAAGGGCAAGAAAGCAAAGGTTTCATTTTATTCCCACTGAACTTTCAATTTATCATGATTTCCTTAATTGCGTAATTGATTTTTCTAAATTTTTATCGCTTATTTACTTAAATATTAGATTAGAGTAGAGACGTGGCTGATGCTATAATTTCGACATTTTTCTGTTATTTTGCAATTTTCGTTTGAGCGGTTGATGATGTTTTACGGAAGATATTTTTTAACATATTTCCATTTATAAAACCATTGGAATGTTGCTCTTTTTCTATTAAACAACTAAAAATGCTGGAACGAGAACAGATACATTAAATTTATATATAAGAGTTAATGGTGATTTTCAATAATCAATAATCATGTCTAAGATTTAAAACTACATGTCATCAAAATGATTAAAGGATATATATTTTTTTAAATCATATCACCACAAGCAAGGCGGTAACGCCACTGATGTGCATGGGGCTACGTAAGAGTGAAAAGGTTGGAAAAGAGAAAGCCAGAAACCACATCCTAAATAGGAAACAAGGGATGAGATTCTTCACCTGTTCAATAGACGTGGGTGGAGTGTGAACAGCGCGATAGTTTAGTCTATCTACTCCAACTGTGCAAAAGTACTAGGACAAAAACTATGTTATCTTTTATGAGGCATCAAAATAGAGTTTAAAATCACCCATATCCTAAAACTTTTGCACACTAAGAGTAGTGAACAAAAGTATTACGGCAGCGGTTATTTTCTTAAAAACCACACTGAAATTCAAATTCAGGGTGAAATGCAAAGTAAATTGCTAATAAATATTGAATATTTAAAACTAGGACTAAAAGAAATGGATTAAAAAGAAGTTATATTTAATTTATTAAGTTATTTTTAATTGAAACTACTCATTATTCTATTATCCTTGTAAATGACAGACTTTTTTCTTATTCCCCTCTCTCGAACTGATAAATCTAATGTTACTTCGCAAGACACACTTTGGGAAAAATACAAGCTGCTTGGCAGGAGATACAATTAGATACATTGAAGAAGCTTGTGGTGTCAATGCCTGACAGAATGAAGGCCGTGATCAAAGCAAAAGGCTATTATACTAAATATTAAATTTATTTTGTAACAAGTATTTTTCTTGTTAAAGCATTTGTTGAGTAAATCAAATAAAATTATTTTAATTAAATTCTTTATTTTTATATCAATATGCCTCATAAAAGATAAAATATTTATTTTCCTAATACCTTTGCACATATATATATAAAAGTGGACAAGATAATAGAAATACGTTCAAAATTCAAGCAAATTTAATTCAATACGGGTTAGAACCGACTTCGGGGTAATTACAGTTTGAGCTCTGTGTGCGATCTAATCTCAGAAAGTTTGAATCACTCCAGCATAAAATTTACTGTCTTAATGTTTTTTGTCTTAAATTTTTGTACATTCTGTCTGTATTTGTTTCAATTATGATAGCAAATGTTACAGAATCCTCATATATATTTCCAAAATAAACCACAAATGAAAAATAATGTTTAGATTTTGGGAATGTTGCAGTCAGAAAAAAATGTTCTGTTCAACTACAACTTTAATAGCACATTATTACCAACCTGAATGATGGCATTTCAATTCCGAAACAGTTCCTGGTAAATAGATAGAATTTTATTACCTCATTCCTTTTAATTGTCTTGAATATTGATTTTAAAAAAAACTTATTTTAAGTGATAAAGAAAAACAAAATCTTACAACTTTATGCAAAAGTAAAGTAATACTAATATTAAATCAAGAACATAAAAATTGTTTAATCATCGTCTCCAAATTAGGCACAGGCACACACGCACACACACACACACACACACATATATATATATATATATGTGTGTGTGTGTGTGTGTTTGTGTGCGTGTGTGTGTTTCATATAAGTTCTATTAATAGCATTTGAAAAAATATTGCGGTTAAGATTGTATTTGTCTTGACTTCTTATAATTGTTCTTCTAATCCTGACATAATTATTGTGGAAACTTTTGGGCAGTGTCGTCCAAAAAGAATGCAAAATATTTATATCAATATACCGTCTAAAATGAGGGCAACATAGATATTGAAATACCAACTATTGCATATCTTACATTGAGACATAAGTATGCAGCAAAATAATTAAATTCGTTGACATTATATATATATATATATATATATATATATATATATATATATATATATATATATATATATACTTTTCACTATTCGTCGAAACAATTACTGCAAAAATATTACTAAGACACTATTAAATAACAAAATGGAGGAAGAATTCAACTGGAATTCGAACTCGGCTCGCCGATTTGTCTTTTCGAACCGATATCTATTGCACCACATCGCACATTTAAATTTCTTGCTTTCACTTACGCCCAAATATCATTGGTAAAATATCAATCCGTTTCGTGTCTCTAATTATGGGTTAACAACACAACAGATTAGGGTTCTATAGCCTACCGCAAAAAATAGTGACCACCTACTGCGTGATAATCATCATATCTATTTCGAAACATGATCACCCAAGCGTGTATCCCGTATGTCATTTAACCGATTGATTAAGTCGATACTCGACCAAAAGAGAGATGGTAAGCTAATTATTTCGAGATTCTCAACATAATCTATATAATGATCTACAATATAGTTGGTTCGGATAAGCCTGGATATGTGTTGTGGTTGAGGATATGCGTCGTGGTGCATTGGATATCGGCTCATAACAAGAAATCAGGAGCCTAGTTCGAATTCCAGTTGAATTCCCTTCATTCACCTACGCGCAAATACCCTTCGGAAAGGTATTAATCTGTCTCTTCCTTCTAGTTATGGGTTAAATAACAGGACAGTTTGGGTTCTATAGCCTTGGCTGGCATCCAATCTAACACAGAAAGCAATGGCAACCTACTCTGGGATAATCTTCTGCCCAGTCACTGATGTCTCTTTGGAGACATGATCGCTCACTTAACTGACTGACTGAGTCGGTACTCAATCGAAAGATAGGTGATCAGCTATTTATTTCGAGGTTCTCACCAAAATTCACGTAATGATCTACAAGATAGTTTATTCTGATAAGGCACTTTCTCACCGACGTGACGTCTGTTTCCTCTGTATTTATTACAAATATTTTCATGGCAACGGTTCTGACGTGTAGTTTCTTTAATACCTTTAACGTTGATATAGTTAGATGTAACCACCGATTCTTCTCTAACATATACTTTTCTCGCAATTCTAGCCTGTAGAACTCATTTCCAATTTTAGCCTTTTTTCAATAACCCCAGTACTCATTCTTTTTTTTTTTCAAGATAACACATTGTGTTCTCGTAATGGTCTTACCTTGCTTGGTATGATATGATAAAAAATGAAAATAATAATTAACACATGAGGCACTCCATGACTGTTGACGAATGTCTTAATATTTTTAGAGCATAAATGGCTAGACGTAACTATGCTAACAGATATTTCTTTTGCTATATTTTAGTCTTCTGTTTTTCTAAGCCCTACTGTTTAATCATTAATTTTTACTTTTACTGCTGCGTTGTATTTTATCATATTTTTCTACCATCTTTGATTTCCAATTAAAAATGTTGATTCTGCTCATCGTCATATATTGTTGGAAATATGAAATGGTCTTTTAGATCTAAGCTGTTCCTAATTCGAAACGTTTTTACATAGAAATACGAGTATAAGATGCGTCGGTTTAGGCACATTTTGTTGACTTTGAATTTCTCATCAAGTGACTCTTGTTTTTCTTCAATTAATATTTATTCTTTATCGGCTTTTTTGTCCCTCTTGTGTTGATTCTATCCTGAGTATGACGATAAACTACAACCCGCAGCAAGGGCTTTGATCGTCAGATTTGTGGTGTTGAGTAGTGTCGTACCACAATTTCATTGGTTTTTTTTTCGATGAAGTAGAACCGATTAGAATCACAGCTTTGTGTAAACCAGAACTTCAGATGTAAAATCAAAACAACCGGAAATTAAAAAAATATAATATGTAATTAAAATACCAGTTATGCATATTCAGTAAAATACCAAATATATATTTTTGTCGTGAAATTAGCAGTAACATGTATTTATATTAAAAAAAGGCAATTTATTTTTATAGCAAAATTACTGAAAATATATTTTCCGTTTAAAATTTTCATGAATGCATTTTTATAGTAAAAAAGTTTATTTCCTAAAAAATGTAACTGACTAATTATAATTTCACCCGAAAGTAATTGGATTAGCTTGAATGACTCAGAATTAATTCCGGCTTGAGATAACACCTAAAACAACAATAAAAATAATAAAACAATATCATCTATTATTGAGAAACAATAAAATTGATTACTGTTTACTTTTTCATTTTGTTTTTGCTTTTTATTGAGCTATGTCAATATTTTGATTACTTTTGTAAAGACAACCATTTCTGTAAGAATAATAAAAAATCTTTAAAAAATTATATATGGGTTGAATCCTATTACAAAGAGAAATATGTAATATTTCTTCATTAAGAACTTTTACAAAGTTGCCTTTTATTTATGTGTCCCACAACTTATTAAGTTACAGCTCTCATACGGACGGAAGTACAATTTTACGGGTTTAACTGTAGATATTTTAATTCAGTGAATTACTTCAGATATGTTAAATAGAAAGACATCTCCCCATGACTTCTCTTCGAAAGATATTTTTCTTAATGATGTTACACTATTGACACTAAATTACAACGAATTTTTTAAAGAAAAGGCAAATTTTAAGTGTCATTGAAATTTATTCTTTCTTGTGTCATTTCTGTATAAATGAGAAGCCTAAGAAAAAGGCACAGCACTAATGTAAGGGTAAGCAGCTATTTTAGATATGTTACCTTTCGGTTCTGATGGCACACTAACAAAAATAGAAGAACTATAGCATTTGAATATAAACCGACATTCTGTAGAAATTTTCTGTATGTGTGTCTTCTATGGAACCAAAATTATATTGTTTCAATGTTGCAAAATACAATGGTTTAGAAAAAGAAATCAGTTCATTAAAATAAGTGTTTTTAAGTTTTTTTTCTAATATATCTGGTCTATTGAATTCAAATTTCTGAACAATTTCGCTCCATCATTTTCACTCTTTATGATTTCACATATCACATTTTTATTATACTTTATATAACTAAAATATTTCATTCATTATAAATGCATATTACGGAAAAGCAACATAGATATATGCATTGATTGATCAGAAATAATTCGATTAAAACACATACGCTTCATAGTATTACTGACAGTGAGTTCTTTAGGACGAGCTCGTGTAATTTCACCATAAAATAACGATTTATGGCCAGAAAAGAAAATAACTGTGAAAATGTATATAAAAGCTGATTAAAATTATTAATCAGCCATCTCTAACAAAGCTTCAGGCATTAATTAATATATATATATATATATATATATATATATATATATATATATATATATATTATAATTATAACAATATTAATAGTAACAAAACTAATTCTGCTAATACTTGTAATTGTTATACTATATTTAAGTTCTTCTTGAAAAACCCACCGAGACCGAACTCGGTGGGAAAAGGAGGGGAAGCAAAAAAACGAAACAAACGACGTACACATACAAAAAACAAATACTCGTAGGAGAATAAAAGCGCAGACGAAAACCCTAAAACTAAAGTGCTCAATACGAAAGTAGAGCAACAAAAACTATATATATATATATATATATGTGTGTGTGTGTGTGTGTATGAGTGTGTGTGTGTGTATATATATATATATATATATATATATATATATATATATATATATATATATTCATTAATGTCAAATCCGTGGATTGCGAGGATGATCTAACAAGATTTACATAATATAAACTATTAAATATTAGATCTCTATAGAGAGCTCAATGGATATTATCCAGAACAACACGACATTTAACAATGAAATCTCAAACCATCATTTAGAGTGGTGATAAATAATTATAATGAATTTCTATGAATTAAATTAGCTCATTTCATCAGACCACATTATATTTGTTCTATTTAGTATAAATATTTTTCCGGGAATAAAATTTATTTAAAATGATATGGAAATCAAACAACTGAATCCAGGACAGATATTTTGGCCTTATTTTGTTTAAGAATCATTCAGACCAGGCCAGGAAAGCTCATTGGGCTGGATTAGTGACCATGAATCTATTAACACCACTCACAAGCACATTAATACGTATACGCATATAACACTATATATATACATACTCACGCATACAGACTTATATCCACATTCACATATTTCTATACTTACACATATGTACATACAAATGCGTCTATAGATACACTCAGATTTACGCACATACACATATCCATTCATACCTACATATATATTTTGTTCGCACACTCACATACATATTTATGAAGACTGAACATAAAAGCATATATTATTAGTAATACATATTTACGCAAATAAAATAACACACTTCACATATACTCAGAAAATACGCATATATATGCCTACTTCGAACGCACACGCACATACACAAATATTCATTATACATACGTTTATCCATATGCCTTTATATCAGTATCAAGACGCATGTACATGCAACTGCTACTATGCTACACCTAACTATACATACATACATACATACATACATACATGCATACATACATACATATATATATATATATATACATACATATTCACCTGTATCTACTGTATTCATGAAAACTGCATTTATGCACATATAAATAATAATAATAATAATAATAATAATAATAATAAAATGAAAATGAAGTCTTATCAAATAAAGATAAAATAAAGCAAAAAATCCAACTGAAGGCTCAAAAAATAAGACGATACGAGAAAAGAGCAAAATTTTACAGAGAAAACAAGATTTTCCAAACTGATACAAAGAGATTTTACAGGGAAATAGGTAAAAAAAGAATTGAAGTGACAGTCCCCCCCCCAGAATGGAAGAAGTCACACAGTTCTGGGAAAAGATATGGGCTTGCCCTAAAGAACATAGTAAGGAAGTACATTGGATAGCGCAAGAGATAGAACGAATGAAAAACAAACCAGAACAGACATGGTCTGGAATTACAGAAGATGATGTTAAATTTGCAGTAAAAAAACGCACACAAATGGAAATTTCCAGGTATAGATAAAATTCCTAACTTTTGGCTATATTATTTAAATACAGTACATAAAAAAACTAGCCAAAGAACTTCAAGAAATGGTTGACGATCCCACTAAAATTCCTGCATGGATGACCAAAGGAATTACATTTCTTCTACCCAAGAATGGTGACACAAACAACCCGAAAAAATACAGACCAATTACATGTCTTCGACAACATATGAACTATTAACATCTATTTTAAGAAAACAGACATATTTATTCTTAGAAAGAAATGACATGATACCGCTTGAACAAAAAGGGTGCAAACGTGGCTGTTATGGTTGTAAAGACCAATTGCTAATTAACAAAATGATGCTGGAAAACTGCTACAGTACAAAGAAAAGTCTTAGTACTGCCTGGATAGATTATCGAAAGGCATTCGATAGTGTGCCACATTCCTGGATTTTAAAGATTTTAAATATATACAAGATATCGCCCGTCATCATCAATTTCATCAAACAGTGTATGTCTATATGGAAAACAACCCTTTACCTCAATCATATAAATGGAACCTATAAGTCTGATGAAATAAGCATCAAAAGAGGTATATTTCAAGGTGATTCTTTATCTCCCTTGCTATTCTGCATATCATTAATAGCACTAACCAGTCAACTTAATAAGACAGAATGTGGTTATAAAATAGGCCAAAAGAAAATAAGCCATCTATTTTACATGGATGACTTAAAGTTATATGCTAAGAATGATAATGAGCTGGAAGGTCTTCTGCAAACTGTAAAATGCTTCAGCGAAGACATTGGAATGAAATTTAATTTGAATAAATGTGCTAAAGCTACAGTTTTACGTGGATCAATACAAGAAACATCCTCAATTAGCTTAGACCCTGCTGTAACAATAAAAGAATTGAAACCAGAAGAAGCTTATAAATACCTAGGTGTAAATGAGAGCAAAAACATTCACCATAAAAAAATGAAGGAAATAGTGCGTAAAGAGTACTATAGAAGGCTACGAATGATATTAAAAACTGAATTAAATTCACAGAACAGAGTTATGGCCATTAATAGCCTTGCAATCCCAGTTGTCCAATATAGCTTTAACATCTTAAACTGGACTCTAAACGACATCAGGCGAATGGATGCTAAAACAAGAAAGCTTCTTTCTAAGCATAAGATGCATCATCCAAAGGCTGATGTCGACCGTCTCTACATACCCCGTAAAGAAGGTGGGAGAGGTCTTATTCAGCTGGAATTGTCATACAAGACAACAACTATTGGCCTACTAACATACATAGAAACAACAAAGGATTGGATGATACAATTAGTATGGCAACATGAAGAAAGAAAGAAAAATATTCAATAATAAAAGAAGGCAGTAAATACAAACAAGATTTACAGTTAGTAGATTCTGTAGAAAAGCAAAACAGAAGCCATGAACCAACTATTGCGGCAAAAAATATGAAAATGAAAGCCAAAGATAAAGCTCTTGAACAGATGAAACAGCGCTGGCAAGACAAACCTCTGCATGGCCAATACCCATCGATGGTTACGTGCATCTGGATTAAAGTCTGAAACTGAAGGCTTTATTCCTGCAGCACAAGACCAAAATCTTTTCACTAGCAACTTCCACGCAAATATTATGCATAATAATATGGATCCAAAATGCAGGTTTTGTGATAAACACCAAGAAACAATAGACCACCTAATCTCAGGCTGTTCTGTGCTTGCCCCAAATGAATATAAAAATCGCCACGATAGTGTTGGGCAATATTTACATTGAGCAATGTGCAAACATTATGGAAAAGCTGTAAACAAACACTGGTATGAACATCACCCAGCACCGGTTACAGAACTAGAAGATGTAATCATTCTATGGGATTACACCACCTACACAGACAGAAAAATTGAAGCAAACAGGCCAGACATTATTGTTAAAAACCAGAAGGAGAAAACTTGTCTATTAATTGATATGGCTTGTCCAGCGGATTGTAACATAGCAATCAAGGAATTTGAAAAACTGTCAAAATATAAAGACCTGGAAATTGAAATAGAAAAAATGTGGAAATTGAAAACAAGAGTTGTGCCAGCGATAGTAGGTGCACTTGGAATGATAAAAAATGGAACAAAACAACACATTGAAAGAATCCCTGGACACCCCAGCTTAAGAGATATACAAAAAATTGTCTTATTAAGTACAGCCCATACACTAAGGGAAACTTTATCTATGTAATGCTTGGGATGATAGGGAAGATAGAAAAACATGAAATGGAGCCATAACAACACGCCACTACCTGCATTAGGTCTCCCCGCAGAGTTGGTTGGTAGGATGACCAAAGCAGAAATCGAAATATGATGAAAAATGACATAATAATAATAATAATAATAATAATAATAATAATAATAATTATAATACATATTTACTCAAGTATACTAATCAACTTAACATGTATTCAGTTTAATTTTTTAGTTTTGTTTATTAGCATATCAACTTCGATAAGTGATTTAATGCCAAATAGGTGGGGTTTTAAGGTATTTGTTTCAATGTTTGGTTATAGTGAGTAGGGTGATTTTGTCAGATTTTAATGAAAATTGTTTTTTTTTATTCATTTTTATTTTAAAAAGCAGAAAACGCTTTTTAGTTTTGTATTAAAAAACGTTTTGCTGAGAAAATAAATTGTTCTTTCAAAACTGTGTTATGGTTACATTTTTTCTTCAAAAATATATTGTTAGTAATATTTTCCTTCAAAAGTGCATATTTTTCTATAAAAAGTTTATTCTTTATGTATACATTTCTTTAACAGTGCTTTGACCCTTGTTTGGTGGTTAACTAGTTGCTCATAGCTGAGACCCTAACAGCTGCTACCACTCAAGGTGGACCTGAAAAGAACAGGCAATTAAGAAGTGATTCCATGCTCCTCACAACGTCCCAATCGGAGGCCTTGCTGCTGGATGCAGTTCACAGTCATGCCGAAGACCATCATATATACTCAGAAAATATGCATATATTAATATATCAAAACACATACTCCCACATCTAAATCTAAATTTATCTAAACTTATTTATGTATGAAACTTTGTCTCTGTGTGTATTTCTCTGTGTGTATGTGTATCCGTTACCTATAGACTCCGAAACGGCTGAACCGATTTTCTTGGAAATTTACACAGTTGTGCTATAAGCGTCTGCGAGCGTTCTTCAGAAGTTACAAGGTTGCAGTTGTTACAATAGTGTTGAAAATTGATTATATATATATATATATATATATATATATATATATATATATATATATATATATAAGGCAAGATGTTCCTGTGTGTGTCTGTTTATCTACCTGTATGTCTGTATTTTTCAGGCCTTTTATTTTAGTTTTTGCTTCGGGTTTGGATCTAAGTATGTATAATTGTAGTTCTTAGTCTCAACCATGATACCATTTAATCAGAGGACATAGGTAGCCTTCAAAATTCAGGTTACGACGAAAAAACCTATTTGATATCGATACCAGGAAATCAAAATTTGACTTACATTCATTCATTATTCTTTCAGTTTGCGGTTTCGCTCTAACTGGAACAACTATTGCTTTTTAGTCTTACGTGCCAACGTCCAAATAGTCTGAGCTCCAGGACCATGGATTAGTTTTAAAACTTTCATTACACCCTAGCAACGCAGGGCTATACTGCTAATACACCTATATATCTGCCTAAATATACACACTCTTGCCTGTATATACATATATGTATATGCATATATGCACATACATACAAAAACTCTTTTACATATACGTATAAATTTCTTATCTCTGCGCACACCCGCCTTTCTTCATTCATGTACTCGCTTATAAAAAAAATATACGTGTATATACTAACATGTATACACATACCTGTCTTCTTTTTCACCCCAAAATAGGTGGCATATTTTAAATTACATACATCATAAAAAACGTTTCATACATACACGGGCATATATCATTTGGATTCCGATGCCGACTTCCACATACATGAGTATACTGATCAATTCAGGAGAGTACAATCAATTATATCCTTAAAACAAAATTAGCGACAACATACATTTAATTAAATGCCCACATTTACACAATATAATTATTTATGATTAGGTGCATTTATATAGATGAAGCATATGTATAACTAAGTGCACCCATATACACGGAATATACATAAAATTATGCAAACAATTACACGTGTAACTATAATTCCAATAGAGTGCACCCATATCCAAGGAACATGCATATAAATAGATGCACGCATATACAAGAAAAAACTTATATAATCATACAACTAGGAAAACACCATATAAATAGGTGCACCCATATCCAAGGAACATGCATATAAATAGGTGCACCTATATAGAAGAAAAAATCTTATATAATTATACAACTAGGAAAACACCATATAAATAGGTGCATCCATATGAAAGAAAAAACCTGTATAATCATACATCTAGAAAAACACTATATAAATAGGTGCACCCAGATGCAAGAAAAAGATCTGTATATTCATACAACTAGGAGAACATCATATTCTTATAAGCCTATGACAACTTCTCAATAAAATCTTGGTAATATTTTAACAGAGTGTTTCCAAGTAAACTTCAATATCAATTTTCTACCCGTTTGTACATCATGTGCTTTTTACCCTTTTTTTGTAGGCCATTAGATCTTCGTTATGGTGCAGTGGATATAAAATCAGAACGAGAAATCGGAGAGCAGAGTTCGAATTCCAGTTGAATTCGTTTCATTCCCTTACGCGCAAATTCCCTTGGGTAAAGTAATGATCCGTCTCTTCCCGCCGGTTGAGGGTTAAAAAAACAGGACACATTCGGTTCTATAGACTTATCTGGCAACAAGTATACCGCAGAATGTAATGGAAAACTAGCGCGTGATAATCTTCTGCCCAGTTTAGTCATGCTTCTTTCGAGACTTCTTCGCACAAGCGTATATCACGTATGACACTTAACTGATTGACGCCCTGTGCTTACGTGTATGATCTTCAATACCGAAATTGTCTTTTTACGTTTTTTAAGAAAAACTAGTAGTTTAGCCCAGTTTTAATTGGATAGTGTATAGATTAATAAGAATGAAAAACACATAAATATAGATAACAGAGTAGAATGTCTCTAGTGGTTGAGGGTAGGAGGGAAGGGGCACATATATAGATAATATAAAGTGGGGTGTTCGATTCTATATTATAATCAATACATAAATTGATCCCTGATTTTGTGGGGATATAATATATATATTTCTACCTCTCTTTATCTTTCTAAAAAATTTCAAGATGTCGTTTGCCTTCTAAAATTTTGATTTACATCTGAGTGCAACTCCTATCGAGCTAGACCACAAAATGCAGACGCTAAGTCGAATCTTTCAAAAAAACAACGTCCACCCTCGTCACATTTATAGATGTAGATTACCCTATTTTTTTTTTGTACAATCCGTTTTATGATAACTCATAACTCATACAGCCTACTGACCGGAAAATGATGCACATACATTGAGATAGAGGGTAAATTATCGCAAACATAATCTAATAATGCCTGTATCATTTGTAATTTGACTGTAATTTTATTTGAAAGCTTGTTTTTCTTTTTTTGTTCGAAACGCGTGATGTTGAATGTGATCATGATGTAAAACCGGGAATAAAAACTAAAAACACACTGAATTTTCGGTATGATTTTTTTATGTAAGAAATTAAGTCACTTGTAACATATTAGCGAAAAAAAATTATAGTCTTTTCTTTATTCAACTTTAAAAAGTATTTATCTCTTTTGAAGACAATGATTTTCACTTTCTTAATTGTTGATTATCTTCAACACATCAATTCGATTTTAGCGCAGACTCCACACACTGTAAACATCTGAATGTATCTTCCTCTATTTGAGCTTTATTAGATTTTATGATTATTCTGTTGTTCACAAGTCGTTTGATGATGTGTCAAATTCTATAGCATTTACTCATTAAGAAAGGCATTGTTTCCTCGTCGAAAATTGAGTGATCGCTTTCTGCCATAATCTCCGCAGTGAATATTACTATGAACTGGAGTACAATAACAGACATATATACTAGTAGTATTAAGATATTTGTAGCATCAGTAGGTCTCAATTTTCCCGAGATCTGACTGAAAGAGTTATAACTCAGCTGAAGTGGGCAGTGCGTTATCTGTTAGGTGTGCACAAGCCAACAATCGTAATTTCAGTCTCGAATGAAACGAATGTAGAAGACGTTCTCTTCCTAAAAATTAGTTATTTCCATAGAAAACGCTTCTACTCTGCGGCAAATCTTCGTTTCTTTTCTCCCCACACTTGAGATCAGTGTCAACCACGTCTGGAGATATGACAATATTAAAGTCAGATGAAAACGAAACTGTTATTATTGTTCCATATATTTTCATAGCCACATTAAGTCAATTCGATTTAGAATTACCTGTCATTAACTAGGTTTGAAATTCGGATATTTTCCCTGTCATCTGTAATTTCTATTCTTGCTGTAATATCAAATATTTCTCTTTTGTTGAGAATCAGTAATCCTAACCTGATTAGTTATTGGTGAGCAAAGTTTTAACGAGAGATGCGCAGATAACAACCTCTGCAGACAAAGATAGAAATCTGCGGAACTCAGAGAAAATTTATTAAAGAAAAAAAAGAATATTCATACTTAAATCTAAGGTGAGATCATTTTTTATTCGTAAATAAGAAAAAGAAATAGACGGGAAAACGAACAAAATTAAGAGGTCGGATTGAAGATGTCAAGATTAAGCTGGTACAAAATTTCAAACATAACGGAAATGTTATTATTAAGAAAAAAAAAACAGATGTCGGAAAATGAGACAGCTAATTTCGTAGCTTCACTGGAATAGGAAAATGTACTAAAATTCTACGGAACCTAAAAAAAGATTACCGGATAAGTATTGCTGAAAAATATTTTCTCAGGTGAAGTGAAGACTTGTTGCATCCTAGATGGTGTACTACAGAAAACTTCATGTATGGAAAATGCAAAGAACGAGAAATTTCTATGACAAATTGGAAAGATAAGAACACATCTACTTCGAAAGAGGAAGAGAGAATTGAAATCTCGCCATCAAATAATGAGGAAAGAAGGTTGCAAAAAAGAACACTCACAGGATACACTGAATGCATGTGTGAAAGAGAGTAACTGAGAGTAAACTACTCAACAAATTTGTAGAAATGGATGACAGAAAAAGAATTGTCCATGTTGGTGAAAAGGCAAATATTAGTAAGCCCATCAAATTCAGAAAATATAGAAAAGTCATAATTGCTTATATTCAGATGGGAAACGTCTTATATAAAAAATACATTTTTGTATTTTTTTTTCAGAAATGTTTCAAACTTGTGTACCTCCGTCCAGAAATGTGATGGCAGATATTAGAGTGGATTAGAGACTGTTTTATCGCAATTGTTTCTATGAAATTAGTATATATATATATATATATATATATATATATATATATATATATATATATATATATATATATCTTACTGACGCCATTTCGGTCGGGTTTCAGTCCTGGGTAAAAAAGCAATCGGATTCTAACTGTACTGATGAGCTGTGATACGGCGAAACATATCTGTCTTCGGATGACTATATATATATATATATATATATACCCAAAATTTATTTTTCAGACGAGAGTCAACTTTGTTCTTGAAACACCTGAAGCAATACAAATATCATTATAGACATTTAGTGAATTATACGAAAAATTAATAATATTGTTAATAATAATATTTATATTTCTACATTTGAACCAAACATCAGGCCTTCTCAAACTTTATGACCTATACAAATTATTCTCGCTGGATCAAACACAACACACACACACACACACATATATCTATATCTATATAGTCTTTATTCGAATAGTGAGTATTATTATAACAACTACAACAACAACAATAATAATAATAATTATATTGATAACATTAGTAACTCCTGGGAAGTAACATTAGAATGGTATAATTATATAGTACTTGTGTTCAAACATTTGTTACTTTAAAAAGAAATTTCCGAGAATTGCTTCGTGTATAGATCTATTAAACATTATAAGAAGTGTGAAATATTTAGACTAGTCCGGAAAAGATACATGTAATGTATTAATCGTTATTGAAGAGAGTGTAGTCTGTTAAACGTAGATCGTTGAACTTGCATCTGGGAAATTTCAACGAGATACTTATAAAGTAGGTGGTGAAAAGATCTTGTTATAAAAGAACATCGAGAATAATGAAAAAAATATCGAAGTTAGTGAAGGAAAGGGTTAGTGCCTTTTCGTAGACGGTTTGAGAAGAATGTCAAGGTCATTATGGTAAAGGATTCATAGTGCAGAAACAATAAAAAACAATAGAAATTGCCAAAATGTCATATATTTGCAAACTATGCATATAGTGTTGCATTGAAAATGTGATAAGGCACGGCTGTATTTGTCGAGGAGAAAAACGTCTTATGTTCTGATAATTGGTAAATACATAGTAGTTACCGGGAAATAGTTTTAAATAACACATGATGAATGCAACAGTACCAATCTTAAATTGAATTAATGATACGATATAGACAATAGTAACTATTATAATCATAACTGATAAAAAATACATGTTTCCTGATTACGTTCGGGCTGGTTTACTGAGAGATCTTTGAAACGACAGACGAACATCCTTATTTTTTAGGACATTAGAAAAAAACTGTGTTTAGTGTGAAATAGATAACGCTTGACAATTACGGAATATGTGGCGAAAAAAAGAAAATATATCATTTTTTCAGTAGATGCAAGAGGATGGCCCCAATATGTACAGGGTGACCAAAAAACAATAAAGCCAAGAATGATGGAAAATATTTTATTGAAAGTAACTGAGACTTTTAAACATGCCATTTTAGAAACAATAATGGAATTTTCATTTTTAAAAATTATGTCATGTAAATGGCGTCCTCCTCTACGAATATATTCTTAAAATCTGCTGTTGAGCTTCCTTAATGACCTCTGCAACATCTTAGCTGGGATATTGTGAATTTCATCCTAAATTCTCTGTTTTAACGGATACAGAGTTCTTGGTCGAATCATGTACACTTTACTGTTGAGACAGCCATACAAAATAAAAAAAAATCACAAACGGATAAATCTGGCGATCTAGGAGGCCATGGAATATTACCGAATCTTGGGATCACACAATTACCGAACAATTCTCGCACAGCATCGAACGATTGCCGTGCCGTGTGTGATGTCGCTCCATCCAATAGAAAAAAGTTTTTTCAAACCTGTGAAAAATTCTTCAGTTTTAGTGTCTCCATGTAACAGTTTACAGTAACATTGATTGAGATCCGCTCTTCATTTTTAAAAAAATAAATTCCTATGATCCCATATAATAAAATAGCACACCATACTGTCACCTTACTAGCGTGTAAAGGGCGCTCATGAACTTCATTAGGTTTTGTGTCTGCCCAGTAACAGAAGTTTACCTTATTCACATTCCCAAGGCATCATCTGACATCCATAACTAGCTTAGAAAATCGTCTTGATCTATGGATACTGAAATGGCAGTGTGTTTATTTTTGTGAGGTCACTGTTTTGCAGTGCTGCCACTTGTTCATGTTTGCTCACACACTTCGAAATTACCCGTTTTTAATCACCATGTAAATAATTTATGTATATAAATCATAAAAAAAATGGCACAATATAATTTCTAAGAGAAAGTTACATTGACAAACATACAAAGAGTTAGCACAAGAGAGGTCTGAATTTTGGCATCAACAACATCCAAAATCATTCAGTGAGCATGATTGCAAAATAGTACGTCTTTCTCTAGTGCAATCACAGAAAACCAGACGGCACCAAATATAAAAAAAGAACAGGTATCATTGTAGAGGCTTCTTTTCCAAGAAAGGATAGAATAATCAACAAAGAATACTAGAGATAATTAATGTCAGGTATAGCACCCCCTACTATAAAAAAGACCGATATATATATATATGTGTGTGTTTGTGTTTGTTGTGTGTGTGTGTGTGTGCACCCACGTGTGCGTGCCGCCTGTCACACCGATGGAGATGGAGACAATACTAACGCGGTGTCAACTTAGTCCATTCTCTTTACTAACAGGTCATTAATCTTTGCTACCTTTTATGAAACGTCTAGCCGCCTTTTAGCTATTTAACAGTGTATTATTATTTGATTTTTGCAATACTTATGTCGTCAACTTGTGAAAATATTTCCCCTACATTAAAATATACTAAATAATCGTGTGTGTATATATATATATGTATATATATATTAAGTAAATCATCGAGCTTTATATTCGACCTCAACAGAATGCAGAAAGCACTGGACGGCAGTTTCGTCCTATATTTGTCACTCATCAGCAGTGCGCATCCACTACCAGGAATCGAACCCAGACAGTCTTAGTTATTAAGCTGATGTTATACCAACTGTTCCACGGGCTCGTTGACTTACTTAATAATTGTTCAAATCCTCCTCCTACTTCTTGAAAAAAAAAAAAAAAAATATATATATATATATATATATATATATATATATATATATATATATATATATATATATATATATATATATATATATATATATATATATATATATATATATATATATATATATACTCTCAAATACTTGACCAGCATTGGTAAACTCGGATTGAATAAATTGTTAGGAAGGCTCATAAAGAAGTTGGTTCAATATCTCAGGCGAGATATTTTTCTTATCAGAATCAATTTTGTACATTTGTAAATCTAACATATGT
The DNA here is from genome assembly GCA_037127315.1 of Ascarosepion bandense. Lineage (NCBI taxonomy): Eukaryota > Metazoa > Mollusca > Cephalopoda > Sepiida > Sepiidae > Ascarosepion > Ascarosepion bandense. The sequence goes on along the minus strand of JBBBDQ010002034.1, from coordinate 84,635 downwards.
CTGTCAATTTACTATTTCTGTTATATCTGAGTGGTCCATTGATACTACATCTCAAAATTCTCAACAAATTGCAAAGTAACCTATGTAACGACATCAGCCGTAATGTGGCTTCCTGACTTTACACATTTCCGCAACGAAGCTTTGTTTTTATATTTTCTATGAATATTGTAAACGCAGTTGTTTCTAAGGATATCCCCTCATTATTACCTCGATGCATTCATGTGTGCTATTAGATAAGCTTTTACCTCACATTCGTTTCATAAGTAACAGTAATTTTATTTTTACATATATTTTTGTAATACAAACCTAGACATCCCTGTCCTAATTAATCGAGCTCACCAATAATATTTAAAAAAAAATGCAAGTGCAATATCAATCTTCATTTTGTGTCATCCTTACTCTCGTTCTCTCATTTCCTCTTTGCTTCAATAAAGACATGGCATTCTCTTCTCATTCCTCACATTTTATTGGTTTGATCGCATTGATTCTGGTGAAAGAAGTAAAGAAAGGTGTAAACATTATTATAAATTAGTCAGTTAAGTGACATACGTTATACAAGCTTTGGGCAATTATATCTCGAATAAGACAAAACAGACTGAGCAGAAGATTATCCCGCATTATGTTGCTAATATGTTCTATAATTTAACCCATAACTGGAGAGAAGCATCGGATTAATACCTTTACAAAGGGTATTTGTGTGTAAGTGAATGCTGTTCACACGGTATTCTTTGTTTGTTGTTTTTTTATGATTTAGACATTATTCAAACAGTAGATGTTACTTAAGAAAACTGTGTCATTTTCATAATTCGAGTGCTCATTATATCCGCCCTCCTTGGGACGATATCTATGCTCCAAAATGATCAGAAATTATGACTAAAATGTGACACCTAACACCACTGATTATGGAAAGTTGCATTTACCATTTCTCAAAAACATTTGCTGTATTTTCAGAAATAATAATAATAACGACAAACACAATAACAACAACAACAACAACAACAACAACAATAATAATAATAATAATAATAATAATAATAATAATAATAATAATTAGAATAATAAATATGAAAAAGAAAGCCAACCATAAATCCCTTGAAGCAACGCTGGCAAGACAAACCTCCGCTTAGCCAATTTCCAGAACGTACTAATTAACTCTATGTTGATAGCGTTAATAGTAATCGATGGTTAACTGCATCTGGATTAAAGTCTGAAACTGAAGGCGTTATTCTTGCAGCAAAAGACCAAGATCTTTCCAATATTAACTTTCATGTAATTGTTATACATAATAATGTGGATCCAAAATGCAGGTTATGTGATAAATACCAAGAAACAATAGATCATCTAATCTCAGGGTGTTGTGTACTTGCCCCAAATGAATTTTAAAATCGTCACGAAAGAGTATATCAATATTTACATTGGAAAGGGTACAAACACTATGGAAAATATGCAAACAAACACTGGTATAAACATCATACAGCACCAGTTACAGAAATAGAAGATGTCACCCATCTATGGGATTATACAATCTATAAAGACAGAAAAATTGAAGCAAATAGGCCGCACATTATTGTTAAAAGCCAGAAAGAAAAAACTTGCTTATTAATTGATATGGCTTGTTCAGCGGATTGTAACATAGCAACCAAGGAATTCGAAAAACAGTCAAAATATAAAAACCTGGAAACTGAAAAAGAAATGGAAATTGAAAATCAAGTATCGTATCAGTGATAGTGTGTGCACTTACAATGATAAAATTTGGAACAAAAACACATTAAAAGTATCCCTGGAATCTCCAGCTTAAGAGACATACAAAAAATTATTTAGTTAAGTATAGCCAACACACTAACGAGTAATTTATCTATGTCACGCTAGGAATGTTAAAAAAATATGAAAAAAAAAAAAACGTGAAAGGGAGTCATAACAACACACCACTACTTGCTTTAGGTCTTCCTGCAGACTTGGTATTTAGTGCGACCATAGCAGAAATAGATTTATAATGAAAAAACATAATAATAATAACCAATTTTAATATAATAAAGACATATATATATATATATATATATATATATATATATATATATATATATATATATTCGTCATCAACATAGAAGCTTGTTTCGCTATATCACAGCTCTTCGGTGTGGCTAGACATCCTCTTGTTTCTGGCCGCGATCAAAACATGACCTATTTGGTGTTAGTCGGAGTCGTTAACCACCTAAGCTATATATATATTCTCTTCTGTCACGATCATGAAGAGAGAATAGTGAGACGGTGTCAGCTAATTACAATATTAATCTTTACTAATTGTTTTGAAAGTACTTATCACGAGTTTTCTCTTTAACAGTTCTTTACTGATTTTTATTTACTGCTATAATTATGTCAGCGGGTTGTGATATATATATATATATATATATATATATATATATATATATATATATATCCGCTATACTCAGAAGTGATAACGAGTGAGAAAACAACTAATAATGCTCTCAAATAATTTGCCATCATTTGTTACTGCAGGATTACCTTCTTAACAGTCAATCAGTTTAGTGCCATACGTGAAACACGCTTGGGCGATCATGTCTCGAGAGAGACATGACTGACTGGGCAGAGGATTATCCCACAGTAGATTGCCATTGCTTTCTGCGGTAGACTGGTTGCCAGCCAAGTCTATAGAACCCAATGTGTCCTTTTATTTAACCCATAACTGGAGGGAAGAGACGTATTAATACCTTTCGCAAGGGTATTTGCGCGTAAGTGAATGCAATGAATTCAACTGGAATTCGAACTCGTGTTTCCGATTTCTCGCTCCGAGTCGATATTCACTGCAACACGACGCATATTTTTAACAGTAGCAATGTTAAAAATACTGAAAACAATAGCCTATTTAATACTACAACAACGATTACTTATACCAATAACACCAATATATGTACAAACAATTATAAATCTAATAATGATGACATTTATGAAAAGAAAAAAGAAAAAATACTTTTTTCAAGACCATCAAAATTATTTTTAAACATTGTTTGAAAGAGCATTTGACATTATTTCCGTTGTTTGAGCTGTTATCTTCATTTGTAATGTCATATTCAAAATATTTCCTCCGCTATTCTTCAGTTTATATTTTTTAATTCAGAACTGAAGCAAGAATATTTCATTTCTACGTTGGCCATTCTGAAGCTTGATTCGATGGCGTTTGTGTAAATAGTATAAATAATTTCAATATCTCATCGCAAGTATATAGACATAATGTGCGTTTCCTTCTTTACTTAAATCATGTTTTTATAAGTTTGGTATTATATCAGAAGATTTACTTAGGTTACGAGTTTAGCTTTGTTTAATAATAATAATAATAATAATAATAATAATAATAATAATAGCATCGTCATCAGTAGTGCGAAGAAATAGAAATATCTAGGTTTGGGTTCAATCTTGCTTGAGTACCGCTGGGAGTAAGCCATCACTAATCTTTAGTAAAATGTATCTGACTGAGCATAGGCTCTCAGATATTTCGATGGTAATACATCAATGATTAGATCCACGATAACTCGTAAAGAATTACGGTCTCAGTAAAAAATAATATATACTGAAGAAAAGATCATATCTCAATATGTAAATCTAAATTTTGTTTGTAATGGTTAAATAGAAAGAGGTAATTTTATATTAATTTTCACCCAAGACAAATTAGAGAGTTATTTGTTTGGTGTTTTATAAATGTAAGTAAAAGCAGAAAATGCATTTCATGAGCTTAGTTACAGTGTGCTGGTGTCAGATATCCGCAACACAACTTATTGAAATAAAGGTTTTGATTAACTTGTTAAACTTTTCTTAATAGATTTTATTCATTTTTGTTATTTTGGCTTCATGCATTTCCGAATGTTATTTGCAAGAAGGTGAATATAAAAAAACACAACTGGAACTGGAACTTCGGCTCTCTGGGTTACTAATTCTAACCAATATCCCTTATAACACGCGCATATACAAGTTTACTGCAGCTTCTATTCCCAAAATCTACCAATCTAGAGTGTGATTAGGACTGACAATGGTTATCTTCGTTGGTCGTAGGAGAACAGTTTTTTCAAATTGTTGAAACATTGTAAGCCAGGCAATCATGCGCAGCACACTATTGATGATTCTATTTGCAAACATCAATCCTGAGTGATGACGCTGACCTCTACACATAGCTCAGACGAGATAATCCTCCACCACTCGAAATGTCTAAGTTTAAGATACTATATTATAAGGTTATTCATTTGATAGAACATCGAACGTTCCATTTCATATGAGAATTGATAACAAAAAGAATAAAATCAACAACTTCATTTAGGTAATGAAAGTTTAAAAAGTTGAGAGAGAAAATAATTACAATATCCATCGTAACTGAAGCTTGGGGATGTTGTTAGAGAAACATCGAAAATAAAACAGGTAGATATTTGATTCTGATTAGAAAATATAATCTTTATACGCCACAACAATATTTATGATGTACCGCCATCATTTCAGAATAAGCAATTAACAAACACGGTTAAAAAAGAGAAGTTATCGGTATTGTAGCTACTTTTTTCTTTATTCCTCATTATTGAATATGTCTATCGTGTTTAGATATGTCAATACGCCTGTGTTGAAATAGTTCAAAATATGTTATTTTTATTCAGTGCTTATATTTGTTTTATTGTTAGTTCCATTGCTTTTCAGTTGTATACACATTATTCTTCCCGTTGGGTTGCAACCAGATTCCTAATGCCAGAAAACCTTTATTATATTTACCACACTACAATTCAAAAAACCAATAATAATAAAAAACGATCGCTCCTATTTTACATAGATGAAGCTTTTCGGAATGTGTGAAATGTGCTTTTGAGTACAATATCCATTCGAAATATCCATTCAATAAGTTTTAAACATTTTATATCAATTCGAATCCTCTAACTGGAACTAGAATTATTGCTTTCTATGTTTGACATATTTTTTTATATTTCCAGTTCAAGATCCTTGTATTTTCATAGTTTTGAAGTTACATTAAAATCTGTGGGAACAGGCATGCAATAACAGAACATCTTACCTTTTTTGTGGACTTTGATAACGATGTCTTGTTAATTACATTGCATTGTTTAGCTCTGTGCATTGAAACATCCCATAAAATTGTTACAGGTTCTATGTCTATGACATGGTCTCCTGGTTCATGATAGTTTCTTGCAATTTTCTTTCTTGAAAATGTTGCATATCTTCCATGGCATATTTTAGCACATTCTATCATTCCAATTTTTTTATTCAGTATGTGCTAACGTAAGTTCTTTTGAAACATCACAAAATCTGAGTTTACGTTTAATAAAAAAGTTTGGTATGTGTGCTAGGAAATATCTAGGCCACAAGCATTGTTCCTGGTATTGTTAGGAATATTATTGTTATTGTTGTTATTTGTGGTATCCTCCTGCCAAAGAGTAATTTAACTGCCATATTATTAAGTCCGCTTTTTAGTTCTACATTAGTTAAAGTCTAGCGAACCCTTAATAATCACTGAAAAGGAACTTTCCTTAGAAATTCAAAGGAAAATAATATCAGCTTTAGCTGCTAGGACGACTAGAAATTCTAACTAAAATCTTATCCGGCACACTTATGATTTAAATGCCATACCAGGCTATATGCAAAAAAGTAAAATAAATTTTAAAAAATAAAATAAAACGTCCTGAATGATTCCGTCAAGCTAACAGGGACGAAATCTTCTGCCATCAGAATATTAGCCGAGTTGAGTGAAATTTATATAATTCATCAATATGAATTCACTTTTTAATCAGTTTTTATTAATTCAGTCGGTGGGTAGCTTGATTGCCCATGACAAATTATTCCCAAAATATATAAAATATATCTATCTCTGTGCATTGAAAATTCCCATAAATTGTAGAGGTCCTATAACTGTTCCATGACCGGTGTGTTAATACCAGGTTTTTGCATTTTTCTTTCTCATAAATGTTGCATATTTTCCATGGAATATTTTAGCAGATTCTATCAAGCCAAGTTTTTTATTTAGTATATTCGTCACTTCTTTTGAAATATCACAAAATCTGAGTTTCCGTTTAACACAAATGTTTAATATGTGTGCTAGGCAATATCTAGGTAACAAGCATTGTTCCTGGTATTGTTATAAATATTAGTGTTATTGTTGTCATTTGTGGTATCATCCGGCCAGAGAGTAATTTTAATTGCCTAATTATTAAGTCCACCTCAAGTGTTTATTAGTAAAAAGGCTATCATATTCAATAAACTTACATTTTTTATAATCATTTCTATAATGCACCATTTTCACGGCTTCTGCTTCAATGAACTTAGCTCACTGGTGCTCCCTATGTATAAATTTACCACTACATTAGCAACTAGATCTCACCCTTTTACTGTAACAACAATGAAATGTAAACCCAACTTCTACTCTAGTAACTTTGTTTCTCGCATTTCCCACCTGTGGAATTCCTTTTCGTTTACTTGCTTCACCGACAGCTGCAATCTCCAAAAATTTAAATGTAAGGTCAATAGCAAGATCTGTGGCAAAGTTTTCCCTCTTCTTTGCGTGGTGGGTATTAAATTCTCCAAACACAAATAATTGACCTCATCTATATTGTCCAAGATACTGACAAGTAAGGAACAGTCAGGAGATGAAGGGAAGCAGTAGAGAAAGAAAATTTAACTAATCTAGATTAGTAGAGTCAGAGGGAGACATTTGTAAGAATGATCTAGAGATTCAAGTGAAATCACCCTAGCTAAAAGTAGATGTTCGCTGACATAAAGAGGGGAAATTAACTAGGGATATAAAAATCAGGGAAAGGAATAGAAGGGTAAAATTTAGTTTCACAGCGAGCGATGATGTCAGGTGAGTTTAGTTGGAGGAAAGTTTAACGCTGAAAAAGTTGGTATGTATCTCACCGATGTTCGAGCAAGTGGTGTTACAATGTTTAGGTAATTTTTGTGGCTAGTTTAGTTTTTATTCTTATTTTGTGTGATGTCATAATTAGAGATTTTTCGGTAAGGAGATGACTAGAGTAGTAGTATCAGTCGGTCCTCAAATGCAACATATGTAGTAAGAAAACTAGCTCTGAATGAGGCATAATGTGGCTTTATGTTTGCTCACTGGAGGCACTTGGGAACATCAATCCATGTGCAAGATGGCATCATAAGAAACCTAGATATTATTCAGTTGGTGATCAGGGCAGCCTCTCGAGTCGCTACACATAAGTTCGGTCCTTTAAGTACCAGTCGAAAGTGAAAAACCTTGAAAATGTCAACTCGTTACCCTCAGAGTTACCACCATTCACACACATTACCAAATGATTACGACAGCACCAGTACTATTGCTTTAGGGGAAGAAAACCCTGGGACCCCCTTCTAAACAAGAAACGAATAATGAATCTCTACTCAGGTTCAAAAAATGAAGCAGGGTGTTACACTAATTACAAAGCTTCTCTAACAATTCAATGACATATTTGTAGAAGGATATGTCTTTGGTCTCAAAAGACGCCTCAAGTTCTAATATCACTTCATCTTTGTAGCCACAATTAATACCCTGGAACATCCTTTTGATGTTTGCAAACAGCCAGTTGTCGCTAGGGGCAAGATCTGAAGATTAGGGAGGGTGTGGAAGAAATTCGAGGTTCAATTCCTGTAGTTTTGCAATCGTTACGATCGACTTATGACACAGTGCATTGTTTTGGGGAAAGACCATTTTTCGTCTTCATTTGTGACAATTGTTTGGTGATTTCTTCCTTAAAACGCACCAATAACGCTATAGAGTTTTCGCTATTGACGGTTGTTGCTTTCTCAAAAGTAATTGATGAAAAAATACCTTGCGCATTCCTAAATATGGAGTCCTAATAGTTTCTTGCTAGTGTTTGCCTCTTTGTTTATTTTGGACGGCTTTTCCCTGCTTGCTGCTGTCCACTCAGCTTACGACCAATTTGACTCTGGTGAGAAATGGTCGTTGCATCCGTTGAAGTGTAAACAATATATTGAGTCAATTCCTAGAACTACAACTAAAATTTTATTTTCCGGCCTAAAGATAAAAATATATAAGGTCTGAATCAGACTAACACATTTATAAGTATGTAATTCGTTTAGATATTTAATATCTGTGTCAAATCTAGTTTAATGTTTCTGTCTTGTATTTAGAGATTCCTGACAAACACCGAGAAATCTTTGATGTTATTGATATTTGATGTCATCCTTATTTCCGTATCCTTCCCCCCCCCCGCGATCATATAGTTTCTGAGTGTCATTTTATCTCTATTTTCATGGTAAATGTTCTGGTGAGTTGTTCCTCTCTGGTTTCTTAAATCTATGAATTTAATTGTTGGCATGTAAGATATGAATCTTCAGAATGAAAAAGCGGTGAGCCCAGTTCGAAGTCTAGTCACTTTCGTTACGTTCTTGTTTAGAAAAGTTATAAATCCAGCTCTTCTATATCCAGTTATCAGCTGAATAGCAGGACAGGCTAAGTCATGTAACCTTGGATGGCAAACTCAGTCTGCCGTAAAATGATGCAAAAAACTACTGCTATGATTAAAACAGTTGCAAACCACGCTCTGAAACGTCGACGCGTCGTTGTTTTTAATTGACAGTGAGCAGATGGTGTACCCACTTTAAACAGTTTTCTCATTGACAAATGCTCATACAAAATGGCGATTATGCTGCCTTTTGATATATTCTACTTTTCTGCTATCTTACGTAACTTCAACTTAAGATCGGCCAAAATGATTTTTGTGGATTGTGTCTGTTTTCCGGGACAACTGCCGAATTTTGTTGACCTCAGCATTCAGCATTCTGTACGAGCTCGTTTAATGTCAGCAAACCATGTTTTAAACATTGTTTCCAACGGAGCAACAAGCAAATTACACTTTTCAAGCCATTGTTTCATTAAACAGTATGTTTCCCATGACAAAGCAATTCTTCATCAACACACGAAATTCAGATGGTTCCATTGCTTTGAAATGTGGCAACAGTAACTTCACATAAATACTGTAATTTTTAAAATAATAATCCGATTGAGCTAAAACTTTTTTAGTGGCGTCATGTATATGTCAGGCTTATTAATTCATGTGTTATAGCCGTAGCAATATTCAATGCACGGATGAATAGTAAATTTAAAAACGGGCAATGTTGATTTTGATGAGAAAATTATCTGACATGTTACAGTCAATCAATACTCTTCGCAACAAACCTAGGAACTGGTTTAAAAGAATCGCTCGACATGACGTCATTAGAAAACCTAAGACCAAGAAAGCCCAACGAGTTGCTTTCTTTGAATTTAGCCTCAGCCAATTGAGGTACAATTGGTTCATTATGATGAGTAAAGGAAAGCAGTTTCGTCCTGAACGCGTCAACTTTTATTAGTCTCCATTATTTTCTTGAGGTAATTGTTTTACTTTGTCAGGGATATATTATTTACTATTAGGATACTTTATGGGAAAAAGAAACTAGTATTAAGGAGGGAGAACAAAAATAATAGGAATAAAAATAAACAAGATAAGGATTTATGCTGCGTTTAAATATTTGAAAATCAAACTTGACTAGAAAAGAAAGCGATAGAAGTAAGTGTTAGTATAGAACTTTCAGTTAGGTCTGGCGAATTCATCTAAAAATGATGAAAAGATTTTGCCATCTAATACACACTTTGGTGATCATGTTTTTTTCCGACTCACCACTGACAAAGCATCAAGTTTCATAGCAGTAGTTTTTTGCATCATTTTACGGCAGACTGAGTTTGCCATCCAAGGTTACATGACTTAGCCTGTCCTGCTATTCAGCTGATAACTGGAGATAGAAGAGCTGGATTTATAACTTTTCTAAACAAGACCGTAACGAAAGTTACTAGACTTCGAACTGGGCTCACCGCTTTTTCATTCTGAAGATTCATATCTTACATGCCAACAATTAAATTCATAGATTTAAGAAACCAGAGAGGAACAACTCACCATAACATTTACCATGAAAATAGAGATGAATCGACACTCAGAAACTATATGAGCGCGGGGGGGAAGGATACGGAAATAAGGATGACATCAAATATCAATAACATCAAAGATTTCTCGGTGTTTGTCAGGAATCTCTAAATACAAGACAGAAACATTAAACTAGATTTGACACAGATATTAAATATCTAAACGAATTACATACTTATAAATGTGTTAGTCTGATTCAGACCTTATATATTTTTATCTTTAGGCCGTAAAATAAAATTTTAGTTGTAGTTCTAGGAATTGACTCAATATATTGTTTACACTTCGTCCGAGATCAATTGCAAGGATTCACTCTCCTGAAGATTACCAAAACAGAAAGTCTAAAATTGTACTTTCTAATTAGTTGTCTGTCCTGAGGAATCGAATGATTGTTCAAGGAGGTGCTGAAAATGTAATGGTGCTTAACACTTCTCAAATTCGATCTTATTAACAAGATTTACATTTATTTTATTTTATTATTCAATCACATTTTAGTCGATGTGATCATTACATTTTAAAGACAGAAGTCACATTCCTCAGCAGTCGAAGAACCATAGAACAATCTTTCCAAACACGTTAAAGAAAGACAGATTTCACAGAGTGTAATGATGTTACAGAATGCAAATATACAAGCATTCAAGAATCTTCAATTTCGTAACCGAATAAAACATATTCAACATGATAACCAGAGAAGATAGCGCAGAACCGTAAATGACTACTGTTTATCAAATTTTACTTTCTTCACAGTGCTGAAGCGTGAGCATATATATATATATATGTAATTATTTATATTCAAGCAAAGCAAATCGATCACTGGTATACAGGAGGTCATAGTAAGGGACAAAACAAGTTACAGTTGGTGTCTGAAAAGGATAAAATTGGGATGGGATTCAAGGGCATAAAAGATAAGAATTTATTTCGCGTTTATTCCTTTAGAGATCGTAGATATCATAGATGTAAATAAGCGGTAGAAAGTTCCATAGACGGGATGTGCGAGAAAAGAAGCCGTTACAGTAGAGGTTCGGGATCCATTAAGCTATTTCGATAGTAAACATGTGGGAACGATGCCAATCTAGAATCCCGGGTAATTTTATGTCGTTAGAGCACCAGTGAAACAAGTTAGAGCAGTTGCCATGAAAATATTTGTAGAAGAACCACATCGGTGAGAAAGTGGCTAAAGGCGGGCTGTCAAGTAAGAATCGATTACATTGTAGGTTCTTCTTTAGATTTTTTTAAGAACATTGAGGTGAATAGCAGTCGAACAGATATGGCAACCATATTCAATGTACAAGTCTTTCTTCTCTAGCCGCACATTGAAGGTGGTATTAAACGGACATGCCTCCCAGAACTATCATACGAACACGGGTGTCCCTCAAGACTCTATCCTAGGACCTACGCTCTTTCTGATCTACATTAATGATGTCCCTGATGCCATGAGATGCCAAGTAGGCATGTACGCCGATGGAACTACAGTTGACTATCGCCTTGATCAAAAATCTGGTGTGGGCGACAAAGCTAACCTTGCAGCCGAGCTTGAAAAGGACCTCCGATCCGTAGTGGACTTGGGTAAGAAATGATTCGTAAACATTAATGCTTCTAAAACGAAGCTGCTATCAATTAACCATCATAGACAATCGCACCTCCCTCCCATTAGCATGGACCAGGATTGCCTCCCAGAGAGTAAATCACTACGCCTCATTGGTTTCACACTTTCAGCGGATTTCAAGTGGAATGACTATATCGAATCAATTGCTACATTCGCTGCTATGAACGTCGGTTCTCTGTGCAGGGCTGGATGTTTTTTTCCGTCTGAATCTATCCTGCGCATATATAAATCTTCCATCCGCCCGTGCATTGAATACTGCTGCCACATCTGGTCGGGTGACCCTGCTATTCTCCTCGGGCTTCTTGACAAAGTACAACGGAGGGTCTATAATGTGATCAAAACCGGCTTGGCAGACCGGCTGCAGTCTCTCTCTCACCGGCGCGACGTGGCTTCCCTATATCTCTTCTATAAATACTTTCACGGCTTCTGCTCCGATGAACTTAGATCACTGGTGCCCCCTAGGTATGAATTTGCACGAGATACTAGATTAGAAACTAGATCCCACCCTTTTACAGTTAAACCGATAAAATGCAACCGCAATTTCTACTCCAACAGTTTCTTTTCTCGCATTTCCCGACTGTAGAATTCCCATCCACATGATTGCTTCCCCGACGGCTACAATCTCCAGGAGTTTAAATGTAACGTCAATAAACACCTTCTAACACACTAACTCGCATTCATTCTTTCAAATACTTTCCCATCTACCCAACCCCCAGCCTCGTTATCCTTACACATATATCACCCTCCTTCTGACATTTCCTATATTTCTTATATCTAACCACTCTTTCTCTTTACCTTCCCCTATGTAGCCCCATGCGCAATAGTGTCAGTAGAATGCCTTGCTTGGGGTGAGATAATTAAAACAAAAAAAAAAACAAAAAAAACATAAGAATGACAGATTTATGGACGTGCAAGATGGATTCTAACGATATAAAGCTTATGTGAATAAAATTACTACTCATTCTATATAATAGTAAAACTCAATGTCGCCTGCACAGAAGTAATTATACCCGAATATAATCCATGCAAGGAAACATATTTCGAAATAAAAAATTTCTTAACACTACAAATAAATAGTACTAGTGTAAAACGCCGGGTAAACAACAAAGACGATGTAATATTTGCAATACTGAAATAAAAGAAAAGAAAAAATAGTCAGGCTGGTATTATGAATAGAGAAAAAAGAAAAGAACTATTCTTGTACGAAATGTCCTAATTGGAGTTGTATCTAAAGATAGACTCGAAATTGCCGCACGATTGTGGCAAAAATGATTTTCCCTCCAATCACCGAGAGTTGTCTGCGGCAGCACGTGCTTGATGTAAATTGCATAATGATCCAGTTCCTGTTTTAAGTAGACTAGACGTTATCATTTTTTGAAGCTCTCACGTATGAAGATGGCGAAATCCGAAAAGAGAAATGATAGAAAGCGTATACAGGCGCATAAATAATATGAGTCGTGGAAAATCTTAAAATAACAAAGAAAACAGTTGTACAGGCGAAATAATGGGAGATCAAAATTTACATTTTTTCAATATAAATTCCATTTAGGGATGTCTACGTTCAAAATTGCCTGAAGAATCGGGAATTGCTTTGTCTACTTTTCAATCTACTATTCGCATTATTTTAGGTTTATAACATTGAAAATTAGACTATAAGAAAGACAGAACATACCGGGTTGTATATAATTTATCATGACCCCTATTAAAACTTTATACACTAAACTAACCTAAAAAATATTGTTATGGGCAGTAACGCATAAAATACTTTGGAAAATCATTTTCCAATTCTGCATTTTTCGCCGTTCCTTAGTTAAAAAACTAAAAGAAGAATCTGTAATATTATTGGTTCTGACAAGGAATTACGGCTCTATTTAATGTCGCACGTCCCTAACGTAGCATTTCCTTCACTTTTGTTCAAATATGTTTATGGTTAATGCTCTGATGTTCGTATGGTATTTAGAATTTAAGTACAGAACTACATTGGTGTAATGTCTCATCAACTTTTTCCAGAATATTTAAATTGATTAAGTCTTTAGATTGTCAGACTACTTGGAAAAAAATAACGGTTTATTAACACAATTCTTTCTAACCTATATCATTAGTAGACATATTATTGTGTAATTAAATATAATGAAACCAATGGGAATAAAAACAGGGCTCTGTGATTGAAGATTCCGAGGCATTATCGATTAATCAACTCTGACATGCAAGTTTATATATGTTGTATTTAAAATTAGTCACCCCTAACGATACTGATTGTACTCCACTTTGCTCAACTTCGGTGATCGTACGGGAACGGGTGCTTCAATTTAAAAAAAATCCAAAAGCTTTTTGGAATGTTTAGATGAAACCCTATGTTAAATATTTTCTTTTCTTTTTCTTTTTTTGCAATATTTGCTCGCGATCTCACTTCTCGCTTCTTCTTTCTCAGTCAAATTTGTTATTAAAAAATAATAAGATAACAATTGGTACTGCATATCAATCATTATCGTCTGTCTACTTAATTCATGTTTTTTATTGTTCTCTCTCCGTGATAGATATTTTGTCTTTTCATCATATTCTATCACACTCATTGCGTGTTAGTGGCTGTATTATCTTGCTTTGGGTAAAATGATTAAATTAAAATTTGGAACGTACGTTGCGCTCTATATTTATCTTAGATGAGCAATGAGTCTTTATTGTTTGCGAAAATAGTCTGAAGAAATATACAGAAATAGATACTGACTTTCTCATACAAAAAGGGCAATAACACTGGTATATCATTTTGAGAGATATATGAACCAAAATTAACCCAAATTTTCTTGAAATAATAAATATTTAATTTATTTATTTAAATCGCTATTGCTTTAACCGCACCATTTAGACGACTTCGAAATCTTCTATAACGTTTCTAGACGGTCTAGTTGTTTCTGTTGGTAAATGCTGCCATAATCCTTCCTTTTAGTTCAAGTGTTGGTGAAAAAGTTTTGTCGGTCACTCGCTCAAATGGGCCTTACATGTAATAATCAAGATTGTTGTCTGTGGAGTTAGATGACAACATGTTATAGGCGATGTTGAAGAAATTGCCTGAAAGCCATGGCAGTTTTCCCATGTTTGCGTGGCATGGTGCAGAGTCCATGTGTTAAAAAACAACAACTGTAATGCAAATATGTAGATTCAAACATGAAGTCTGTCGGTGCAGAGCAAAAGGATATTCTTGTCTTTCTTGTTACAGGCGATGAGCCTATTGAAAATATTAAAGTCGTCATTGAAATCTGCATAACATTGAATATCTCTTTCTAATTTTGATGAATATATCTTGTTTGGTTCAAAAAGAAATGTGCTTTGATTAATTTGCAGGGGACACGCTGATTGATTTTATATAGCAAAAGATAACACATTTTTTGATTCAGTTTGTCTGTTTATATGATATAACGATATACATTTGCAAATATCAAGAACAATATTGGGGAAAATTTTATGACATAGTAGAATAATGTTTTCTTGTTGTGCATTTTATCATATAGATTATTATCCGACAAAGTCAAACTGTGACGAACTCACATGCTCAGAAAAATGTTCTTTTTTTTAATCGTAGCAACAATATATAATCCGATACAACCATTAAGAGCAATCAGAATTTGAAGCCCTCATTATTTTCTTAAAGAGACGAAATACATTGAAAAACTGTAATGATTCATCACTACAATAATTATTTATATTCAATGTGAAACAAAACGCTCCTAAATTATTCCAAAATAGAAAATCTTTACATTCTGACAAAATCAATGAATAAAAAATAAATTCTTTGCTCTACCAACTAAATATATCGCATTAAAAACTGAACAGAATCTAACAAATTTCAACATAAAAAATATGTTACTACTACATCTAAAATAAAAGAAGACTTAGTCAATACTAAAATAAAAAAGAAAGTAGGTCTTGAGGAAAGACTCTACAAAATTATCTATTATTATTGTAACAAACTATACATGTCAGAAGCTCCGAGAAGTTTAAATAAATAATATATGAACAAAAAAAAGACATTTAACAAAACAATATATCAAATGAGTTTGACTCCTTAAGGAGACAGGACAATTCTGACATAAAAATGCTACTCTGATCAAAATTTTACACTGATGAATCATACAGGAAGAAACATTTCACAACAAACGATTTTCATTTTTGTGGAAGACATTCAGCATGTATATATATATATATATATATATATATATATATATATTGGCATCCGCAGACAGATCTGTTTCGCTGTCTCGCAGTTCATCAGTATGGTTGGACTCCGATTGCTTTTTAACCCAAGATTTTTAACGCAACCGTCAGTCGGCGATTCTACCTCTGGGCTATGGGCGTTCGGTGGAAGAAGACAGACTTTTTAGCGCATATATTATTATTTTACGCGCCCAATAGTCAGTGTGCTCTAATTCATTTTTACTGAATGAGCGATGCGTACACGCCAGAGTAGCTACTGCTTCTCAAAGTCTACCAATCATCAAGAATGCTCAATCAGGGTGAGAGATCGTAAATATTGTCATCCGCAGACAGATCTGTTTCGCTGTATCACAGCTCATCAGTACGGTTAGACTCCGGTTGCTTTTTAACCCACGATTGAAACCCGACCGAATTGGTGTCAGTCGATGATATATATATATATATATATATATATATATATATATATATATATATATATACATGCTGAATGTTGACTACTCGATGTCTGTGGGTAGTGCGGTTATATTTTAAACGATAATGTGTCTAATTTAGATCTTCTTCCAACTGAAAGCATTAGTAGAATTGAGTCTTTCCTGACACAGTTACTACATCGACAGACTGGTCATGTAAAGAGACAAAACCTAAAATCTTCATGTATAACTAGCTTGAAAGTGGACCAAGGAGAGTTGGACAGTCGCAGTTTAGATATAAAGAAAAAGTAAAGTGAAAACTATCAGCTCTCGAGCGAGATTAACTTAATGGAAATAACTGGAGATATATGTGCAAGAGTAATATGAGAAATTTCGAAATCAATCGAAGAGACAGACTAAGAGATGAACGACAACGAAGAAAAGCTATAAGAAAGTGACTTGTTGATAAGTTCCGAGATCCTGGTTGCTGCACACAATGCGGATTTGTATGCGTGTATAAAAGTAACATATGGCAAACAAATATATAAAAAGAACTACGGATTAATATATGTCAATTCAACATGAATGGATTTCTGATATATATACGAATAGCCATCCAAAGAATGTCTTGTTTTTCAGTATGACAGCTTAGTACAGTAAGAAATCTAATTGTTTCTTGTCAGGATCGAACTCCAAATGATTTGCTACCAGTCAACGATTCTACCTGTAAGCTTTAGGCGGTCGGTGGCGAAAGGTAGATTTTAGCGTGATATATACCCTATTCAAACATACACCAATAGCATATCTAAACAAACGCCAGTATATATATATATATATATATATATATATATATATATATATATATATATATATACTAAAAATAGTACATTTGTTTCGACATTGAAACTTCAGTGTCTCATCAGGCGGTGTGGATAGGAATGGAAAGCCTCTTTTCTCATATTTGGTCAGTTGTGTGTGAGATTTTGGTGGGGTCTTGTGGATTGACCGTTAGAATTTTGAAGAAAGTGGTGTGGGTAGGTAATAAGCTTGATTAATGAGAGTCTTTGATCTCTCTAGACAGATTTATCATTAGCAGTTTGAATGTAGGTTTGTATTATCTTGCGACTTTGGATTTCTTAGAAGTGAAGATAAGAGGTGGGATGCTTATTTTGTACAGAATATTTTTGTATTTAAGTAGAGTTTTATAATTAATCCAAATTTATATATTTGAACTAAATTTCGGATTTAGGAAATCGATTTTTCCTATTAAATTTTAAATTTTAATTAGATCACAGTTTGGAAACTGATTTTTCTATTAAATTTTTAATTTTAAATTTCTTTTCTGATACTTGGTCAGTTGTGTGTGGCATGTTGGCAGGAGTTAGTGATAAGGGAACATGTCCTGTGGATTGACCGTTAGATGTTTGAAGAAAGTGGTGTGGGTAGTGAATATGGTTGATTAATGTGTGTCTTTGAGTTACTAGACAGACTTAACATTAGGAGCTAGAATGTAAGTTTTTATTATCTAGTGACTAGACTATATCCTTTAGGATTTCTTACATGAACAGGTTAGGTGTAGGATGTTTATTCTGTACATTTAGAAAACGATTTTTTTTCTTGAATTTTAAATTTTAATTAGATTACCGTTCGCAGTATGATTTAATTTAAGAAGTAAAAGTTAATGTTAAAAATTTAAGGAAATTTTCAAGTAAGTTTTAAGTGCGTCATAAGTAGAATTTTATGTACGAGGAACTATTGAACGTTTGTATTTAAGGTAATAGGTGAATAGGTAATAGGCGTGTTTATATTTAAGCTAATAGTTGAAGTTTAATTTGTGTGTTATGGACAGTGTTTATAATTAATCTCATTATGTATATTAAACCTTATTTTAGAATTTAATAAATCGATTTTTTCTATAGAATTTTTAATTTTTTAGAAAAATTTCTAGGGGTTCCTAGCTCTGGCTTTTTAGTATTTTTTAGCATGATTGTAAGTTTAGTTCTTTAATGTGCTTGCAGTTTACTGTGGTTTCATGCCTCTGGTTTAAAAGCTTATTACTATTCATATATTTAATGATTTCAATTTTTTCATGAAGACAAAGGAAACATGGCTCCCTTGTAGATTTAGTTGTTCCTGCATGTTTAAGGATTTTCCATTTAACTTTAGGTGTTTTACTTTCGTCTTTTTACTTCCAAAAGTATTTCGAAAGAGACATCATGTTTTTTTCTTTGTTATTGAAGGATGAGAAGTGATTGTAAAATCGCTTTTTAAATACGCTTATGTTATTTCCGATATATATGTTTTTCATTTTAGGAATCTCTATGGATGAAATCGAACACATATATATCAGGCATTTCGTTGGGGCATTGGTAAGGGTTTCTAGGGTTACAGGGGTTGTTATTATGGGGCGGACTGGTATTAGTGTTGGAATTATTTTTGTGTGAGCTTTTAATATTTTGCTGTTATGTAATTTAATTATTTTTTATGGATTATTGAATCAGATACAGCTTAGTTTTATTGTATTTTTATTGAAGATTTTTTAGAGGGTTATTTTTAGAGAAATGCTTATCTATTATTTGAAGAAATTTATGTCCCAGCTTGAAGTTAACTGATTGATTACAAGAAGGCTGTTACTATATGATTTTCCTGATTCTATTTTTGTTTCTTGAACTTCTGAATTTTTCCACAAAGCTAATTTTTGATGATTGATATCCGCTTTCTTTAAGGATTCTGTCTGAAATTATATTTATCAAATATTTCTTTACTGGATGAGTGTGTGTTAATCGGCGTTCTACCAATGATGGGATATGCTTGATAATGGATGGTGGGTGATTATAGTTGGGGTTTATGTATATTGGGTTAGCATTGTTTTTCATGTAAGGTTGGAAAGTGTTCGAACTTAAATCTAATGTTATGTCTAGGAAGTTTATTTTCTTGATATTGGAATTAATCGCTACGTTAAGACCAAAGGATTTAAAAACTTTATGAATCAATTTTCTAGTTTTATCAACCTTACCTCTCGTAGATTTATTTATTATCATGAGTCCGTCATCTCTATATAATCCTATGTTGTTCATGTCGATTTCTTTATGCGCACTGAGGTTGTACAATAGGAATAATCCTACCAGATCTGAAGATTCTGCAGAATCCAGGGCTCTCATAGATGAATCAAATTTATCCATTGAATTTTTTGTCCCATGTTTGTTGTCGTCAATGGGAAATGATTTTCTACATTTCAGAATTATTTTGATTTGATGCTTTGTGATGTCCTAGTAGAATTCCGCGAATTCCAGGGCAAAATTGAAGATGTCCTCAGAAATCTATGGGTAAAAATCCATGATGTCAAACTGTAAGAATGTCATTATTTTTTTCCTCACGGTTTTCAAAAAATTTGATTACATCCATTATACTCATCAATTGCATAATTTGTTTTTATTTTCCTTATTTGCTGGTTGACTCTTTCTAATATTACTTTACTAATACTACCGATTTCTGAGTTTGAAGGGTTTATTATTCTAGTAGGTAATTTACGGTAAAATTGCGGTTTGTGGTCTTTTAAAAGCACGTATGCCTCCTTTATTGTCATTTTGGAAACACTTCCAGTTCGAAAACGCAACTACATTCGAACTAAAATCGGATCTGAGCTGCAACTGGAAAAATTTAGTTTTCGCTCTAAAATGCCACACATGCGCAAAGATATATGTGGGAGCGACAGAATGCTTGAATAATAGAATTTTCCTTCATAAAAGCAATATAAGATTATCATAAAACAGGAAATTATGTTTCCCAAAATTTACAGACACACACATACATACACATAGACAAACACATACATACACCCACTTACATACACACCAAACTGAACACATAACCCCAAACAGTAAAAAAGAAAAAGTTGACCCATAAAAAAACATTTCTAAAACATAAAGACGAAATAAAAACGCTCACTCACGCAGAGGCACACACACACCAAATTCAAAACACCGTCAACGCAATAAAAACAACCAACTGATCGATGAAATTGATTATAGATTAGCAAAGTTGACTAGAAGATAATTTTAAAATACTAAAATGTAACCCCAGACCAAAATCACTTTAAATTGGGGTAAGCATTTGATACATTCATCTGTTTATTTATTTATCTGTTTATCCATTCATATACGTGCTGATGTGAAAAAACATAGACCATTCAACGCAAAAACATTTGATTTATTTAATCTTATTTTTTTTTTACTGATTTTATTTATTTTCTTATTTATTACTTACTTATTAAGCAACAACTTGGTCATCCGAAAAAGTGGAACTTGTTACGTAAAGCCACAAATTTATTCGCCTAAAGAGAGTCAATTTTGCACTCGAGACACGTCTAGAGTCACAAATAACATCATGGACATTAATGTATCATAACATGTATAATAATACCAACAATAAGTATATAATTTAAAGAAAACGTTTACAGCCTCTCACAGTTTTTATTCTATAGCAATTTCTCTCATTGGAACAACCGTATTTCTTTCTCTTTTCCCCTATAATATATATATATATATATATATATATATATATATATATATATATATCTGTCCGATTCAGACCCAGAAACTAAACACAGGATCAAAGTTATTTCCCGCAAGATATGTCTACAATCGTCATGATTTTACATCCGTCTTAGTACAGCCTGAATGTCTGTTCGCACACTTGATGACATCACTTTTTGTTAGAGAAAATATATTAATTGAAGAGAGGCTAATAGATGAAGGCTGTTACAAATACATTTTAATTAGCTTTTGCGAAGCCGTCATTTTTAAAAAAGAAAAAAGAACGAGCATAACTTGATTGGTTTCATCTCCTTCTGTTTTTATTCCCGCAATCACTAAATTAGAACTGTCCATTTATCTGAGGGGACCCGGCAGCAGTAGCTAATTAGCGTCAACCTTTGCCATTTGTACGACTTCATTTCCGCTTTTTAGCTGAGACAGGTTTCTGAAGAAATTTAATTTAACCCTTTCATTTAGCTGGTCATGAATAGCTTGATCCACCATGCCTTCGAGCTGTTCATGTAATTTAAGAAAAGATAGTTCCACCGAAAGTTTTTGTACATATTGTTTTATTGTGTCATTTCAAAAAGTTCTTACTAAAAATAAGGCATTATTAGCTTCATTATTGTTTTTCAATAATGAAGTAAATTTTGTTAATTATCTTATCAATAAAAGTTTTTTTATTTGGTTATGTGTATATCATCTCGATTTTTAACATAGTTTTTTCTACATAATCTATAACAACACGCAATTAGAGAATTTCATCTGTTGTCATTTTCTAGACGTACTCTCGGTTTACGTCTGGTATTTTATATATGAGTGTATATATATATATATATATATATATATATATATATATATAGCAATATCTACTTGTCTGCACTAACTTTTTTTCAAATTTTTACACCAAGCAAACTGCGGTGGAGTGAAACAAATGATGTTTAAGAATATTAAAAAATAGAATATCGCAGAGAGAAAATCTTACGATATTATTTCATTACGAATTTCGCATCACATATGTTTTTCGTTTGAGTGTGTCGTGAAGCAGAAGGAGATTATCTTTTTTAAGAGGAGATGAATTTGCCCGGGTCAAATAGCGGATATATAGTGACGTATCTCCATAGTGATGAATATGGCAGACAGTCAGTTCTTCACTCAGATTCCGAGAAACAAATATAAAAGTTCCGCACGCTCCCTTGTCTTGTATTGAGTTAAGTGTAGCTGCAACACATGACAGTTTAAAAATCAGTGGTCCTCTTTAGCCTTGGAAATATATCTTGTCTGAATACAAAAATAAAATATCACGAGCACGAACGACTCTATTTGGCGTAAAACAAATAACATGCCTTTTATCCATTAGAACAATAATAATAATAATAATAATAATAATAATAATAATAAAACACAAACAAATTGAATATCAAGATCCACCTTGGAAAAGAAAAATAGAAAAAGAAATCGAACAACTTAGAAGTGAACTATCAGTACTGGATGAACTGAGTAGAGGAATAAATGTAAGAACTAGGAAAAGCAGAAGAGCCGAAAGAAAATATAACATTAGGAATGAAAATGAAGTCTTATCAAATAAAGAAAAAATAAAGCAAAAATTCCAACTGAAGGCACAAAGAATAAGACGCTATGAAAAAAGAGCAAGATTTTACAGACAAAGCAAGATTTTTCAGACTGATACAAAGAGATTTTACAGGGAAATAGGTAAAAAAAGAATTGAAGTGACAGTCCCCCCCAGAATGGAAGAAGTCACACAGTTCTGGGAAAAGATATGGGCTTGCTCTAAAGAACATAGCAAGGAAGTACATTGGATAGCGCAAGAGATAAAACGAATGAAAAATATACCAGAACAGACATGGTCTGGAATTACAGAAGATGATGTTAAATTTGCACTAAAAAAAGCACACAATTGGAAATTCCCAGGTATAGATAAAATTCCTAACTTTTGGCTATATTATTTAAATGCAGCACATAAAAAACTAGCCAAAGAACTTCAAGAAATGGTTGACGATCCCACTAAAATTCCTGCATGGATGACCAAATGAATTACATTTCTTCTACCCAAAAATGGTGACACAAACAACCCGAAAAACTACAGACCAATTACATGTCTTCCGACAACATATGAACTATTAACATCTATTTTAACAAAACAGGCATATCTATTCTTAGAAAGAAATGTCATGATACCGCTTGAACAAAAGGGTGCAAACATGGCTGTTATGGTTGTAAAGACCAATTGCTAATTAACAGTATGATCCTGGAAAACTGCTACAGTACAAAGAAAAATCTTAGTAATGCCTGGATAGATTATCGAAAGGCATTCGATAGTGTGCCACATTCCAGGATTTTAAAGACTTTAAATATATACAAGATATCGCCCGTCATCATCAATTCATCAAACAGTGCATGTCTATATGGAAAACAACCCTTTACCTCATTCATATAAATAGAACATATGTCTGATGAAATAAACATCAAAAGAGGTATATTTCAAGGTGATTCTTTGTCTCCCTTACTATTCTGCATATCATTAGTAGCACTAACCAGTCAACTTAATAAGACAGAATGTGGTTATAAAATAGGCCAAAAGAAAATAAGCCATCTATTTTACATGGATGATTTAAAGTTATATGCTAAGAATGATAATGAGCTGGAAGGTCTTCTGCAAACTGTAAAATGCTTCAGCGAAGACATCGGAATGAAATTTAATTTGAATAAATGTGCTAAAGCTACAGTTTTACGTGGATCAATACAAGAAACATCCTCAATTAGCTTAGACCCTGCTGTAACAATAAAAGAATTGAAACCAGAAGAAGCTTATAAATACCTAGGTGTAAATGAGAGCGAAAACATTCACCATAAAAAAATGAAAGAAATAGTGCGTAAAGAGTACTATAGAAGGCTACGAATGATATTAAAAACTGAATTAAATTCACAGAACAGAGTTATGGCCATTAATAGCCTTGCAATCCCAGTTGTCCAATATAGCTTTAACATCTTAAACTGGACTCTAAACGACATCAGGCGAATGGATGCTAAAACAAGAAAGCTTCTTTCTAAGCATAAGATGCATCATCCAAAGGCTGATGTAGACCGTCTATACATACCCCGTAAAGAATGTGGAAGAGGTCTTATTCAGATGGAATTGTCATACAAGACAACAACTATTGGCTTACTAACATACATAGAAAAAACAAAGGATTGGATGATACAATTAGTAAGGCAACATAAAGAAAGAAAGAAAAAATATTCAATAATAAAAGTAGGCAGTAAATACAAACAAGATTTACAGTTAGTAGATTCTGTAGAAAAGCAAAACAGAAACCAAGAACCAACTTTAGAGGCAAAAAATATGAAAATGAAAGCCAAAGCTAAAGCACTTGAACAGATGAAACAGCGCTGGCAAGACAAACCTCTGCATGGCCAATATCCAGAACGTGCCAATAATCCAATGTTGACAAAGTCAATACTCATCGATGGTTACGTGCATCTGGATTAAACTCTGAAACTGAAGGCTTTATTCTTGCAGCACAAGACCAAAATCTTTTCACTAGAAACTTTCAGGCAAATATTATGCATAATAATATGGATCCAAAATGCAGGTTCTGTGATAAACACCAAGAAACAATAGACCACCTAATCTCAGGCTGTTCTGTGCTTGCCCCAAATGAATATAAAAATCGCCACGATAGAGTTGGGCAATATTTACATTGGGCAATGTGCAAACATTACGGAAAAGCGGTAAACAAACACTGGTATGAACATCACCCAGCACCGGTTACAGAAATAGAAGATGTCACCATTCTATGGGATTACACCATCTACACAGACAGAAAAATTGAAGCAAATAGGCCAGACATTATTGTTAAAAACCAGATGGAGAAAACTTGTCTATTAATTGATATGGCTTGTCCAGCGGATTGTAACATAGCAATCAAGGAATTTGAAAAACTGTCAAAATATAAAGACCTGGAAATTGAAATAGAAAAAATGTGGAAATTGAAAACAAGAGTTGTGCCAGTGATAGTAGGTGCACTTGGAATGATAAAAAAAGGAACAAAACAACACATTGAAAGAATCCCTGGAAACCCCAGCTTAAGAGATTTACAAAAAATTGTCTTATTAAGTACCGCCCACACACTAAGGAACACTTTATCTATGTAATGCTGGGGATGATAGGGTAGATAGAAAAACATGAAATGGAGCCATAACAACACGCCAGTAACTGCCTTAGGTCTCCCCGCAGACTTGGTTGGTAGTGAGACGAAGGCAGAAATCGAAATAAGATGAAAAATGACATAATAATAATAATACAAGCCAAAGAACGTCAAGAAATGGTTGACGATCCCACTAAAATTCCTGCATGAATGACCAAAGGAATTTCATTTCTTCTACCCAAGAATAGTGACACAAACAAACCGAAAAACTACAGATCATTTACATGCCTTGCGACAACATACAAACTATTAACATCTATTTTAACAAAACAGACATATTTATTCTTACAAAGAAATGACATGATACTGCTTGAACAAAAAGGGTGCAAACGTGGCTGTTACAGATATAAAGACCAATTGCTTATTAATAGAATGATCTTGGAAAACTGCTACAGTACAAAGAAAAATCTAAGTACTACCTGGAAAGATTATCGTAAGGCATTCGATAGTCTGCCACATTCCTGGATTTTAAAGACTTTAAATATATACAAGATATCATCAATTTCATCAAACAGTGCATGTCTATATGAAAAACAACCCTTTACCTCAATCAGATAAATAGAACATATGTCTGATGAAATATACATCAGAAGAGGTATATTTCAAGGTGATTCTTTGTCTCCCTTACTATTCTACATATAATTAATAGCACTAACCATTCAACTTAACAACAGAGAATGTGGTTATAAATTAGCCCAAAAGAAAATGAGCCATGTAATATACTAGGCATGATAACGAGCTGGAAATTTTTCTGCAAACTGTAAAATTCTTCAGCGAAGATATTGGAATGAAATTCAATTTGAATAATGTGCTAAAGCTACAGTTTTACGTGGATCATTACAACAAACATCCTCAATTAGCTTAGACCCTGCTATAACAATAAAAGAATTAAAGCCAGAAGAAGTTTATAAATACCTAGTTGTAAATGAATATGAAAAACTTCACCATGAAAAAAGAAAGACATGCTGAGTAAAGAGTACTATAGAAAGCTACGAATGATATTAAAAACTGAATTGAATTCTCAGAACAGAATTATGACCATTAATCAATCCCAGTTGTCCAATATGGTTTCAACATCTTAAATTGGACTCCAACCGACATCAGGCGAAAGGATTTTAATACAAGAAAGCTTCATTCTAAGCATATGATGCATCATCCAAATGCTGATGTAGACCGTCTATACATACCCAGTAAAGAAGGTGGAAGCGGGCTTATTCAGCTAGAAACGTAATACAAGACAAAATCTATTGGTTTACTAACATACATAGAAACAACAAAGGACTGGATAATATATCCAGTAAATACAAACAAGATTTATAATTAGTAGATTCAGTAGAAAAGCAAAACAGAAGGCAAGAACCAACCTTAAAGGCAAAAAATATGAAAAGGAAATCCAAAGGAAAAGCTATTGAACAAATGAAACGACGCAGGCAAGACAAACCTCTGCATGACCAATATCCAGAACGTTCCAATAAATCCAATGTTTATAAAGTTAATACTCATCGATGGTTACGTGCATCTGGTTTAAAATCTGGGACTGAAGGCTTTATTCTTGCAGCGCAAGACCAGAGTTTTTTGACTAGAAACTTTCAGGCAAATATTATACATAATAATATGGATCCAAAATGCAGGTTCTGTGATAAACACCAAAAAACAATAGACTATTTAATTTCAGGCTGTTCTGTACTTGATTCAAATGAATATAAAAATCGCCAGATAGAATGGGGCAATATTTACATTGGACAATGCGCAAACACTATGGAAAATATGTAAACAAACACTGATATGAACATCACCCAACACTGGTTACAGAAATAGAAGATGTAACCATTCTATGGGATTACACCATCTACACAGACAGAAAAATTGAAGCTAAAAGGCCGGACATTATTGTTAAAGGCCATAAAGAAAACCCTTGTCTATTAACTGATATGGATTGTCCAACGGATTGTAACATAGCACCCAAGGAATTTGAGAGACTGTCAAAATAGAAAGACCCGAAAATTGAAATAGAAAAAATGAGAAAATTGAAACCATGTGTGTCGTGCCAGTGATAGTAGGTGCATTTGTAATGATAAAAATTTAACAGAACAACACATTGAAAGAAACCCTGGAAACCCCAGCTTAAGAGATATACCAAAATTGTCTTTTTAAGTACAGCCCACACACTAAGGAGAACTTTGTCTATGTAACGCTAGGGATGATAGGGGAGATAGAAAAAACATGAAATGGAGCCATAACAACACGTCACGACCTGCTTTAGGTCTTCCCGCAGACTTGGTTGGTAGTGCAACCATAACAGAAATTGAAATATAATGAAAAATAACATAATAATAATATTAACAATAATAATAATAACAGGTCTTATTATTATTGCATTTTCTTTTTCGAATTGCTTTCCAATTCCTGATATTAATGCATTCTGTAAGAGATATCCGTAAGAGATTTCCGTTGCCTATTTCTTGTTTGTTATGAGGGAACACACACACACACACACACACACACACACACACACACACACGAGACACGAGACACGAGACACGCGCACAAAGAAACAAACGCACACAAACACACACGCACACAAACACAAGCACACACAAACACAAGCACACACAAACACAAGCACACTGAAACAAACACACACACATATATGTTGCATTGGATATGTGAATATGTTTTTTAATTATACGGAGATTAACGAAGATTAACGGAACTTGGTTATAAACAACCGATAATTTGAAAGGAATTGTTTGAACATTATTTTTTATCTCTACTCGTATTTAAGTAGATATTCTGGTTTTAATTAAACAGCATGTTTAGTTAAACTTCGTTAATTTCCGTAACATGTTTACATTTGTTGACATTACGATACATTTCAGAGCAGATATGGTTACTGAGATAGATCAAAAAGTGTCTTATATAGGCTTGATTAAAACCTCATTTAGACTAATGGTCATTCATGGTCGAAAGAACTTAGACGTAGCATATCACATAGTAGCTTCTCCTCTGTGGATAGAGGTCGCAGATTCGAATCCTGCTGAATTATACACATTTTCGTAATAGAAAGTTATCATAAATAATCAGGCCGGTAGACATAAATATATAACACTGTTTAATTAAAAACAGGATATCTACTTAAATACGAGTATCGATAAACAATAATGTTCAAACAATTCATTTATATATATATATATATATATATATATATATATATATATATATATATATATATACTGCCGTTGAGATTTGAAAAAGTCATCAGTCATGACAGACGCAGACATGTATAGATACATTTGTACACCGATTGACGCGCGCAAGGACACAAACACACATGCGTTCCCTCACTGAGGCTTGCATACACATATATATGCGAATCGTGCGGGACTCGGTATATATATGTATATGTGTGCCGTTGCGCACATACATACGCATTCGGTTGGTGTATTCGAATAATGTAGCGATGTCAGCGCGCGGACAGTTGTCGATTTCTCGTACGTACATATATACTTATGAAGGGTTCTGTGTGAGACTATGATAGGTAAGGATTGCTATTATTTTATTCAAGGCTGTATTGTCGGTTATTAGCTTGTTTTTTTATTTTTTGTGGTTGCGTATATTTAAATGGTGGAAATTCTAATTTGTCATGCTTGTTAGTCTTGATGTGTGATGTATTAATTTTACCACGGCAGAGATATGTAATTTACGTTAATGATGATTGCGGACTAATAGTGTGATAATAATATTTGATGATAATAATAGTTGTGGTCTGCCTACAACAACATTACAAAAAATGCCTACTTTGCCTACATGAAAAAGTAGCAATTATATCTCATACCCCACAAAAGAACTTACTAAACACGAGATCAGAAGCAATTTCCAAATGCAGACATGAAAGTAAATACCTCTTATCACAATTTGTACCAAACGGATGAAAAAAGGAACCGTAGATACCATAATCCTATCAACTATTCTTTTGTTCAAACTACCACCATAATAATTGCATTTATTGTTATTATCATCACACCACCATTACTAATCACTACTACCGTTTCACAATAACTATTTACTACCACAAATATAATACTTGTGGGGGGGGGGGGGGGGTAAAAGAAAGAAAGAAAGAAAGAAAGAAAGAAATATGCAAATGTATAGATGAATCTATATCAATCTTGGTCTAAAAATTTCTGTCTTGTTTACTGTTATTTAAAGACAACATATGATTGTTAAATCTTATTTTCCACATTTTTAACGTGCTTCTAACGCAAAATTTAACAATTTTTCGGGTTCTATAAACAAACTATTTCAGAAATGTATAGGCTATTCAATGGGATTTAATTTTGACGGTTGCTATTATTTTTGAATGGTCATTGTTGTTAGTAATACGGTGACTGATGCTATTTAGGTAGGCCACTTGATATCATATTATACAGTGAAATATATTTAAAAGATTGTTTTACTCATATATTATTGGAGATTAAAATAAACATTAAAAGAACCTAACTACTAATTGAAATTTCTTAACTAAATCTAGATCTCGCAATGGAAGAGGAGATAAACGCATCTTATGACTTTTAGAAAAACTTTGCACCTTGAACCCTATTAATATATCCTAATTTATTTAACAAAGAATAAAGCGATTTAATGACCACAAGCTGTCATAGAAAAATTACTAACTAAAATTGTTAGACCTGAAAAGTAATACTATACATATGTGCATCATCATATGTATATTTAATAATTCACGTCACTATATCCAGAATCAAGTGAATGTGTCTCGCCACACTGATGAGCTGTAATATAGCGAAGCAGGTTTGTATGTGGATGATTAATGATCTCATTGGGATTGAGCTCTCTAGAGAAGAAAGTTCTAAAAACTGTTTCCATTTCTGCGATATAGGCACCACTCTTAAATGAGGATGTACTGTGATACAGAGAAACAGGCTTTTCGTGGATGACTAATATATATATATATATATAAATATATATATATATATATATATATATATATATAATGTATGTGTATATATATATAAAATGTATGTGTATATCTATCTATCTATCTATCTATATATATATATATATATATATATATATATATATATATCTTAAATGAGGATGATCTATGATACAGCGAAACAGACTTTTAGTGGATGACTAATATATATATATATATATATATATATATATATATATATATATATATATATATATATATGTATGTGTGTATTACGCGCACGCGCGTTGTTTTTTTTTGTTTTTTTTT
Source organism: Ascarosepion bandense (assembly GCA_037127315.1). Taxonomy (NCBI): domain Eukaryota; kingdom Metazoa; phylum Mollusca; class Cephalopoda; order Sepiida; family Sepiidae; genus Ascarosepion; species Ascarosepion bandense. Next base: position 54,403 of record JBBBDQ010002034.1, on the reverse strand, counting down.
TCACAACTCATTCCGTCAGAAATTAGTAAATGGCATCCTATGCTGCTTGGCGTTAGCGTCGGAAGTTACAATGTTATACAACCACATGTCAAGAAGTTTTATTTATATAATTAATCCGAACTGTAAGAAATACATGTTCCAGTATCAGTTAATTTTGATTGTAATTTGAAATTTGAGCACATTTTGTTCTGTTAGATTTTACAGTATCTAAGTTTGTTATTTTCTTTAGATTGAAACAGGGTTTTACGAAAATTTCCATTTTATACGGAATAAGAATTTAGATTGTTATAATGCCCTCCTACGAAGAATGAACACTTCCTCTGCAGTTGATGTTATTTAAGTACTCAGTTGAGGACAGCTAATACGCAGTAAAAACCATTTACTAGTCAGGCAATAAGCCGTGTAACTGTAATGTTTGATTTTACTTATATCTATTTACCTAATTACTAAAACTTACATGGCATATGTGTTCTTTTTATACTAATATACTGTTTTGAACCTGCATCCTGTGTTCCGTGCCTTACTTCCGACGAAACCGGACAATACAAATTTGCGGCGAAGTTTCGCCATATCAACTCTGCAACAAATTATCGACGAATATCCAGATCAGAGAACCAAATCTAAATACTAAAGACAATGAAGATGACAATATTTCATATAAGATTTCACATTTCCATTGACAACCGAGATTAATTTCTCATTCTTTCAATATGAAACCAATGGAAAATAATGACACGCATTTTTGACAATTATAATGCATCTTGTGGCACAACATTTACCGTGATTCTCTTATAAAGTTACATGAAATTTCCTCTTACTTAAGAATAACTATTAGAATCTTTTCAGCAAAGTAACAGCCATCTTTAAAATAGACTTACTTCAATTCGTGGAATTTATCCCTGGCAAAATGAAAACATTTATAATTTCTCAAGGGGGCAAGAGGGATTGTAATATAGAAAAAATATATAATCAGGTTAAATAAGTTAAGATTTAAATATTTTCATCGTTAGATTAATTTAAATTTAAATCATTTATGTCTTTTTTTAGGTAGCCACACGGTGGAGATGTTAAATAAATTGGCTGCTTCTTATCTCATAGCAATTTAGTAAATGTCATATAAACGCCTAAATGTATATTCTCTAAATTGCATATATATTTTGATTGCAATTGTTCAATTTATATATACAAGTAAACAATTACTGCCAAGCAGCTAAGCCTCCAACCGACGCGAGAAAACTTATTTCTACTTTTGAATCTAACTGAAATATGAAAAAAGTTATTTTGTTTTTACTTTGCAGATTAATTTTACCATAAATAATCTGCTTTCAGTATAGAATTAAAAAAAATATTTTTGTTCAGATTTAATTTTAACATTAATCCAGCAAAAAGTGTTTTTTTAATTTTATTTTTGAGTGATTGTTTCTGCAGAAAACATAACACGTGTGAAAGAAATTTTCTTAAATCGATGATTGATTTTAACACAAATGTGTATTTCGGCAATGCATGAGAATCTGTAATTATCGGAAGATGTCTATATGGTATTTTATTTATATTTTGTTTATTCTTTCTTTCTGATGAGAAAAAGCGGTTTCTGTGTATCACCTATTTTAGTAGGTTGGGAAGGTATATATGTAAAATAACAATATAAGAAAACAAACAATAAAATCCTAATAAAACATAAAAAATAATGCTAATAAAACCGCCAAAAATACAAAATCAAGACATACAAATAGAGAAAATATTTTTTATAAATTCATGGTGTTCTGTGAAAATAAAAGATTATCGAATTGGCAAACTTTAAAATAAAAGAAAAAAAGAGACCGAGTGATATAAAAATAACCTATAGAAAATAAAAGCAAAAGAGAATTTATCTTTAAAAAAGAAAAGCTAAAAAAAACTACGCATAGATAAAAAGATATGAAGGAAAAAGAACGAAAAATTATCCCTAACAAAAGATTATTCAAAATAAATCATATAACATATAAACCATCACATCGCCGCCAGAAATAACATTTACTGATTGAAGATAAATGAACACCTGGATACAGCTTTGTTGTGGGACATTTAAAAATCTTAATTTTAACATTTATTTTCAATATTTTCTTTAGTTCTAACTTTCATTTTGTAATCTATAATTTAGAAGCCTGAAGAATGATATAGTATTTCCAAAAAATAATGCTAAATAAAAACAATTACAGTTTTTGAAATCATTACCAACCGCTCATTTTTGTATTCCATTGGTTTGATGGAAGTTCAACACGAGCAGCTTCTTCCTCTGAAACGAGGACTAGCTTGTCAAATTTCTTTTTAATCATTGCAAAGTGTGTATATTTTAACGTCTCACAAAAGTTTTGAATAGCAGTCACGCATTTAACTCGATTTAATATTTCTTCTACGAAGACTGGCTTGTCAGATTTCTTTTTAATCATTGCAAAGTGTGTATATTTTAACGTCTGAAATAAGTTTTGACTCGAGTTAAATTTTTCCTCCACGAGGGCTGGCATGTCAAATTTCTTTTTGATCATTGCAGAGTATGATTAATTTTAGAAATTTCTAAATTGAAATCAAGGATTGAACTCGAATTAAATTTTTCTTAAATTACATTATTTGACTCCTGTGTGATTTTGAATTATCATGCATTCGAAACCTAACTGAATTACGTCACTGTAAGTAATTTTAATAAAAATAATATAGTTACAAAATAATCGCCAAGAGCGGTGTAATAATTTACACATATAACAGTTCGCCAATAGCGTTTCTAAAAATTAGTTTCGCTTGGATTCCACATCCTAAGAAATTTTCGGAATATAAGGCTAGATAATAAATCTAAAGAAAGTATATGAGAATTAATATTTTCTCAAAACATCGCTAGATGAGGTTTCTCTAGGGTATCATCTACAGTCTATTGTGAAGTTGGCAAGAAAACTTCTAAAATTAAACTGCCGTCTTAGACAGCCATGTAGCCATTCATCAGCATGACTGATGCTAACCTGCGGCAGGACTTCTCACTTTTTCTTGATCTCACAGTTTCTACTAACATGAAGCGGAACGATTATAATTAATTAGTAGCTAAGTTTCCTGATAGAAAAGTCAGTTCGCTATATCCTGCTCCACTTTCATTTGCACATGAATACAGATTTAGTCGTTTATAAGCGCACTATTCGTGCGTTGCTGCATAGTGTATATCGGCTAGGAATGAGAAATTGGAAGGCCGATTTCGAATTGTAAATCTAATTTTTATTTAATTTTTTTTACCCCAAGCAAGACGGGACCGCCACTATTGTGCAATGGGTTACAGTGAAAAAGCAACTATGGGAAAGGTTCCTTGTGAAAGTATTCGGGTGCTCCTGCTACTCTCCTTGGACTTCTTGACAAAATACAAAGGAGAATCTGTAGCGTGGTTGATACTGACTTGTCACACCGGCTGCAAACACTCTCTCACCGGCGTGATGTGGCTTCGCTGTGCCTCTTCTACAAGTACTTCCTGCTCCGATGAACTTAGATCACTGGTGCCGCCTAAGCACGACTTTGCACGAGATACTAGATTAGCAACTAGGTCCCACCGTTTTACAGTTAAACAGATAAGATGTAACCGTAATTTCTACTCCAACAGCTTTTTTCCCGCGCTTCCCGCCTGTGGAATTCTTTTCCAGAAGTCTGCTTTCCCGACAGCTACAATATCCAGGTGTTTAAATGTAGGGTCAATAGACACCTCCTATCACACTAACTCCCAATTATTCTCAGAACACTCTCATCTACCCAACCCACATTCTTGGTATCCTTACCCGCCTATCACCCACCCTCTGACATGTTCTATATGTAACCATTCTCGGTATCCTTACCCGCCTATCACCCATCCTCTGACATTTCCTACATTTAACCATCCTTCCTCCACTCTATGTAGCCCCCTGCGCAGAAGTGGCAGTGAAATGCCTTGCTCGGGGTGAAACGCTTATAAAAAAAAACATTTGAAGAAATAAAAGGCAAATTACGTTCTATTTAATTTTTTGAAGGTTTTAGCTATCAGGGAAGCAAGTAAACAAAAGGGATATCATAAGCGGCAAATTCGAGAAAAGAATCTATTCAAGAAGAAATGGTGGTTGCATTTAACAATTTCCACTGAAAAAGAGTGGAACATAGATGTTAAACTAGATAAAATTTACTAGCATCACGCTTAAATTTACGTGCACGAGGTTCCAACGAAAAGAGCTAAGCAGAGTAGTTGCCATAAAATTATTTATAGAAATGACAGAGAGAAACCACGTTATGTCGGTGAGAAAGAGACTGAAGTCGAGATGCCAGATCAGGATCAATTACTTGGCATATCCTCCTTTGGATTTTGTTAAGAACCTCGAGATGAATTGCAGGAGCGCCCGACCAAATTTGGCAACATTTTCTGATGCAAGGTCAAATTACTCATTTATAAATATTCAAGACTGGTTCTGAGAAAAATAAAACTGACCCGATATAAAAAAAAAACTTATGGCAGTATATGCTGCCAATAGATTAATTCCACTTCAGGTCGGTTGAAAAAAATGACGCCATGTAGGTGCAGTGTGTTGCTCACAAGGGGGCGTGCATCATCCATACATCATTTCAATCTAATTTATTTATTTTACTTACGCATAAATACATTTGAGAAACATAGTAATATATCCCTTCTCTCTCCAGCTATTGGTTGAATAGCAGGACAGCTTGTGTTATATACACGTGTTGGGCAACCAGTTTCCTGTACAAAATAATAAAAACCTTTTACGATAAAAAAAATTCTGCCTAGACATTCAGGGATCAACAGTATATAATCACCCAACTCTGTATCACGTATGGCATTTAACTGACTAACTATTTGTGTGTGCATCAAACATTACTATCACACTGGTCTGAGGCTTCTTTTGTATGTTTAATAATCTTAACAAAACTATTTGTAATTGTTATGAAAAGATACTCACGTTGACTTCATGAGTGTAGGCGAAGTTTATGATTGAGAGCGATATCTCGTTCTGTTGTTAAACTTCTTAGCTGTTGCGATGATATATGAAAATCCTATCTTTCGTAATTCTCTTTTGTGGAATTCTCGTCTGTTTCCCTGCTTACCTGTCAAGTACTATATTAAAAAAATATTAAATGTAATATCAATTGCAATCATCTGTCTGATTGAATTTTACTTATTTATTGACTCTCTATTTATTTCGATGATGGGAGACGGAAATAAATAAAAGACAGTCAATATTCAAATGACAAAAACTGTTTTCTGAGTCAAAGGTTTCACGCATTCTTCCGGTTAATAAAGTAATAATGTAAAAATTAATATTTAACATTTTTATGCAATCAGTCGCATCCTTGCTGATAATAAAACAAACAACACGCTTCTTGAACCTCTTGAAAAGTATCCAATCAAAATCACCAGGTTAGACATGCCACTAAGCAGGAGTGACAACATACTGCATCAGATTCACGATATCACAGCTTAGAAATTCCCTTATTTATTCTCTCATTTCCATCGCCATGTTTCATGACAATTATCCTCTTCCTCGCCAAGTTACGTGAGACATACATTTATCCTTTCCAAGCTTGGTAACATTCACGCTAGTTTTCATCAAGCTACCTGACACCTACTTTCTTCCTAACCAATCTCCGTGACATGTAAAATTTTTCTCAAAAAGTTACGTGATATATACATTTCTTTACATTCATCTTTCTTTCTTTTATCACACAACCACGGCAAAACTGACATTTCTTTTCAATATAAAAATTAAACAAAATGAAAAATAAACAAAAGAAAAACTACAAACAAGGAATTTTAATTTGCATTTTTAGGGCTGCTGTCCTCAAGAACAATGACCCAGTGGGTAACAGCATTCGTTGGATCCAGTGACTAAACCGAAAGAGTAGTGAGTCCCATATTTGGCGAATCTCGCACTTTCCGCCTGTGGAACTCTCTCCCATATTCTTGATTAACTGATGGCTACAACCTCCAGAAATTTAAATGCAATGTCAATAATCATCTATTAACCACTGGAATCTAAATCTCTCCTCCTATATCCTTCCCTTTCTCTCCACCTAAGTATATGTCATCGCACCTTCATACTCAGCTTTCTATTGCTCCTTTCTAACTAGTTTGTACTCCTCACTCTTTTCTAATTAATCTTTTTATAGTTATGTAGCCCCCAGCTCATCAGTGCCATTTCTGCATTGCTCGGAGTGAAATGATTAAAAAAAATAATAATACTTAAAGGATACCAGCTAAACTATCGCCCGGTTCACACTCCACCCACGTCTATTGAACAAGCTCATCCCTTGTTCCCTGTTTAGGATCTGGTTTCTGGCTTTCTCTCATCCAATCTTTTCACTTATACGTAGCCTCCTGCATATCAGTAGCATTACCACCTTGCTCGGGGTGATATGATTAAAAAAAATATTTGAGCGAAAAAAAACTGAAACTATTGCATTAAATGGAGATAACTAAGACATATATACATGGCATGATTCATGATACGAGAATAATCTAACTCAGTGATCACAATAGAGGGTTCAGTTAAAAAAATCCAGTCCCTTAAGAAGGTTGGAGTGTACAACGGCAGAAACCTCGTAGATAGGATAACAATCTGAACAATGTAAATACCTCATCCCAAACATATAGACAAATAGTGAAAGAACATCAACAGAAGAACTTTAATTCTCATACACGCTGAGAAGAATTTAGTTGTAAAAGCAAAAAATACTTTTATATTTAAATATCTTGCATACTAGTGCCTTCAGCTGCCTTGCTTAAGTGGAAAACAACATACAATTCAACCAGAAATCGTAAGATATTGATAAAGAACTTTTTAATTCCTACGTTGTATCTTCGTTTTACAATAGGTAAGAATCCTAGCTTATTCAAAAATTGAATTTTTTATATACCGCTTCTGGTGATGCTGCTGGACCAACAATCATCTTGAAAATAAACGACAAACAAAGAACTTCTTCTTCTTCTTTTTCTTCTTCTTCTTCTTCTATGTGCCCTGTCCCTTCAGGACGTAGGCGATCATGGCCCTCCACGTCTCCCTATCCCTTGTGGCTCTCAGCATGTTTGTTCCCATTACTCCTGGTAACCCCCGTTCCGTAATCCACCCGACCAGGCCCTGCAAATATGTTATATATTCGTATTCTTCTTCGTTAAATGCCTACTTCACTATATTCTATCCACGTCCACAAATCACATTAACCGCTCCATCCTTTTCTCGGCATTTCCCGTAACAAGTTTTGTCTCTCTTTGTAACCCACTCCGCATCAGTGGTTTTCCTGTCTTGCTTGGTATGAAATGACTATTTTAAAAAAAAACGAAACTTATTTAAAGAGAACACTGGAAATTGAGGTAAGGAACATTTTCTTAGGATGTGCCTGGTGGCGCAATGGATATCGGCTCGGAGCGAGAAATCGGGGACCCGATTTCGAATTCCAGTTGAATTCCTTGCATTCACTTACGCGCAAATACACTTGGAAAAGGTATTAATCCGTCTCTTCCCTCCAGTTATGGGTTAAATAATAGGACAGATTGGGTTCAATAGCCTTGGTCGGCAACCAGTCTGCCGCAGAAAGCAATGGCAACCTACTGCGGGATAACCTTCTGCCCAGTCAGTCATGTCTCTTTCGTGACATGATTGCCCAAAGCGTGTATCGCGCATGGCACTTAACTGACTGACATTTTCTTATTAAGATTCTTGAATACATAGTTCGGTATATCGAGATTTAAAATATTTAAAAAAGAAAATAGTTGATGGATAACCGAGAACGCCTAACACTAAAAAATACCTGCTACTAAACTAATATTGATGACTAGCAGTAATAACCCGGCCTTGCACGAGATGGGAAGAGTAAAAATTTATATGAGCAATTTAACTGTTGGTTTTTCAAGTATAACAGTATCTTTATGCAGAAAGTGAATGTTTGCCAGTGTCTATTTGTAGCACTGATATGTGCAATTTCAGCTGCCAAAGTAGGATAAGATAAAGCTGAGTAAATGTTGTTGTTTTCCTACTATGCTGGCTGCGCTTAATGAATATCTGCTTGAATAAATCTGTAAGAGGTGTGTAAGGTTTAAAACAAATCGTATGAATAATGTGGAAGTGCATGTTAATAGAAATCTGTGAGGATACACGCGCCAAAAAACACGCACAAATCACTCATCTTCAGTTTTATTTATATATATATTCTTTTCCAATTTTAGGAAAAACGTCAAAATATACAGCGGGGTTACTAGACCAGATGTGCCAGTAACATTCAAAGCATTGGCGGATGGCAAACTTGTAAACATGCGAGATATATTCTGGGGAGAATTACTGTGTAGCACGATATGATAAACCCACTTTCTTAGCAGTATACTAAGCAATAAATTCAATATAATCTTTATAGAACTTGTGTCAAACTTATTTCGTCTTTTTGTTATTAATATTTTAGCGTATTTAATTGTATTTGCAATTTTTTGCTATTATTATTACATTAAAATTTACTCTACTGGGTAATTATTATTTGAAATAGACGTCACATTTTAATTATGTATTAAACATAGATTATAAAACCTGTAGGCCTGCACATTCCAAAATCCCAATTAAAGAAAATGGCTCCTGGCAGGGATCAAACTAGCGTCCATATTTGTAGCTGTTTACCGATCGGCAGGCAAAAATTTATGATGCGGTTTTATTACACTAATTAATTAAGCAAATCACTTTCGAGAAGAATATTCTTCTCAAGAATCCATTTCTTCCATATTACGTAAACTAAGTTTTAAACGATTTTATTCTGTAGACTAGAAACAAACATTTGTTACTAGGTTTTTCCCTTGAGATCTATATTAAAGCCTGTTTTTATAGACGTTATAAAGTGGCGCGATTAGACTTCTTTTCACTGCTAAATTTTATGTACTTCTATGTTTTATGCTGCATAGCATCCTTTTGTGTTTTCTATCATACATTACATTTCATTTTGTTAGTTATTAGTCTTGTCTGCAGAAAGTGTCAGGGAATAAAAACTGGATATTAAGTGAATTTACATGTTCAAAAATTTCTAATAACTTTTCCATAACATTGCCGACATCAGATATGCAATGCAACAGACAGAAGCCCACGGACATGTTGTTGAAACACCGGTCCTCGTACAATGTAACATCAAGCCTGGTTACAATATAACTAGATGTGTGATCACTTGTGAATGTCTCTTGCAGTAAGCTTTGATGTACTGGTGGTGTAATGGATAAAGGATCGTAATTGGAAAACCGAGAGCCGAGTTCCAATTCCAGCCGGGTTTGTTTCATTCTATTACGTGCAAGTACATTGTAAAAATAAGGAATTATAGTGATCCCCTCTTCTATGAGTTAATTAGTAGACCTTATATCTCTAAACAATTTTTTCTAAAAAGAAATATCTAATGTATTACAAAAAGTAGTTATAAAGGGATGATGAGGATATTATGTACGGAACACTGGAACAACGACGACATTTTTGAAAGGGTGAAACGAATAGGGAATTGATAATTATAATGTCACCCAAGCCAGAAAATTAAGTAACTAATACAACATACTTTATTTAATATTGACTTCCTTTTAACACGAACATAAGAATACAAAAACATTAGCATGAAAATAAACTACGCGTTTCCAAAACTCGGAAAAAATCCCCGTATTTTCAAAACGTTTGCTTTCTGTCATCTTTATTCTTGGTTGTTCAAAAAACGCAAAAATATAACCAATTTGGTAGGATCGAAAATTTATAACTGAATTATACAATAGCATATAAAATAAATTCTCATACCACAAAAATCGGAGACATTCAATCATAACATCAAATGGTATTTAAAGATGAATAACTTTATTTCGATTGAAAGATCCACAATTTAAATGAAACCTTTCGTTGGTTCTACATTTTTTGTTGGGGGAAATCAGGACGTAATTGTATTAGAGTGTAGGTGCCTCGTATAAGCCACACCCGTTCCAAGATGGCCGCTCCCATTAATAAAAGCACATCGCAGAGTAAATAGATTTTTTTTTTTGTAACAGGTCTAGACATTTGCTCTTTGGCACCTCCAACAATTAAGCATCTAAAAAATCTTTTAATCAGAATCAATACAGTTAATGGCAGATGTGAAATCGTCAACTTCGCCATTAGCCTTTTGCATCAATACCATATTCAGAAATATTCTTGAGAATTTTTTTACCGTTAGAAAAAAAGAATGTTCGTGATTTTGTTATCAAAAGAAAAAATGGCTTTGAGGAAATCACTTCACTAAATTTACACATACATACACACAAAGTTTCAATTCAATATGTAATTAGTATAATAGAGCGCATATATATATATATATATATATATATATATATATAGAGAGAGAGAGAGAGAGAGAGATAGAGAGCATATCACACTGATTAAATGAGAAAATAAATTGCTTACGCTGAAATTTCTTGAAACTACCGCCAACGAAACTTTCCATTTGTTTATTTGTTGCTAAATTACATAGATTATCATCATCCATAGTCAATCTTAATTTTCCATTTACTCAGATAACTATTTTGAAGCGTTATAAAACTTTTAAGAATATAACGATATTTTTGTTTTTGTAAAAATCATAAAATAAAACACTATATTTTGCTTTGATAAATTATTGCCGCTGCAAAAATATCCTGGCTTATATATATTGCAGTTTACACTGTGAAAATTTCACGATTTTTTTATCATAATTTTATTTTTAGTATTCTGATGAATCGTAAGTTTTCAATTAATTATTACATAATCACATGAATCACTTCCTGGGAGAGTGTAAGTGGAGAGAAACATTTATGCAAAAAAACAAAACAAAAAAAAAAACAGCATGATCGGAGTTTCCAAAAGGTCAAAGTACAGTACAGTACAGAAAGAAAAGATTTTTGAAGTGAAATAATGAGACATATGTATTAGTGGTCAGGAAGTTCAAGCTAGAGGGGAGATTTTCACTGACGTTAGCCCAGGACAATTTTCACTGACGTTACCTCTATGACAATAAAACATTCGTATAAATGTCCTTATTGCATCATTAAAAATATGAACTTAAGAACTTAAAAAAACATTTCAATAATGAACAACTATAAAGTTATCTAATTTCTTCGTTCATATCATTCCTCCTTGCTCGCATTCATTCTATATTATTTCATTTTTAGTCTCTCTTCTGTTCTTGATCATTCTACTTCTTCTTTTCTTCCGTTCTCTTGCTGCGTATCTTTGTTGGCTGATTCCTTCTTCCACAACAATGGTTTTCTACAGATTTATAATGCATTAACAGAATACATATAATTTCATTCATTACAGCAAAATCATGACACACATATATATTAAGGTTTGTGTTATTGTATTATAATAAAAAACACTGAGCCTTGCTATATTGTGCACAGCAAGATTTGAAAGACTGATTAGATAATATAAATAAAAATAAATAGATAACAGTATTTTTTCGTTGAAAAACTGAAGATAAAGACAAGAAAAGATTAAAATTATTATTTAAGACACCAACATGCATTAAATATAATAATACATATTCTCTCTCTCTCTCTCTCTTTATAATAGATGATATATATTTTACAGTAACTCTGTTTTTGTTTTACATTTCATATTCGACGTTTTCTTTCATTTATTAAGCGTGTTTGTGTGTCTGTCGTTCGACGTATCTTTGGCGTTCATATCTCTTTCTAGCGCGTGACACAGTTAGGGAATTCAGTCAGTGAAGTGCCATACGTGATACACGCTTGGGCGATCATGTCTCTTTCGAGACATGTCTGACTGGGCAGAATATTATCCCGCAGTAGGTTGTCATTGCTTTCTGCGGTAGACTGGTTACCGACCAAGGCTATAGAACCCAATCTGTCCTATTATTTAACCCATAACTGGAGGGAAGAGACGGATTAATACCTTTCCCAAGTGTATTTCCGCGTAAGTGAATGCAAGGAATTCAACTGGAATTCGAACTCGGCTCCCGGATTTCTCGTTCCGAGTCGATATCCAATGCCACAACGTACATCCGCCAGGTAGGTATTACTGTATTAATATATAGATATGTGTGCGTGTGTGTGTATCTCTGCGTGTATGTTCCTTCAAACGTTAATTTTATTGGAACCTTGTATAGCAGTAAGTACCCGGTGTTGTAAGGAATGAAGAGTGTAATAATCCTCATGGGCAATTTAAGCATTGGTCTTTGTAAGAGGAAATGTACCACTAAAATGAAGAGGGATAGGTGTCACTGACTGTTTGTACAGCTCGTAGGTGCACCTTCAGCCGACACAGTAGGACACACTAGGGCTGGCTAAATGCTGGAGATTGGCTTCTGTGTTGACTGCGTGAAATAAATATCCGCTTGAATAAATCTAATAGGGTTAAACGACTAAATTTTCTAATTTATGTCCAAAATTTAAATCAACTGACAAACATTCTCAGTAACACGTATTATCAGTTATACGCTAATATGAATATTTTTTATATAGCTATCTAGAGAAATGTTCTGATAATTGCTCCGATATGAGTGATGAGCAAGGAGGACGATTTTATCAGGATATCAAATCAATGGAAGAGTGCTAAAAGAAAGATGGGAGAAAGGAATGATTGCTGGATACTCCTGGGGTATCAAAAGGGAATTAAATAACAATCGGCCTGCAAGACAATGAAGAATGTTAAAAATCCCCATCGTTCCTATGTTCAAGAAGGTTCTATTTAGTTTATTAACGAATTTGAGAAAAACGTTGTTGGATTTGGTATATTCAATCGTGTTATATTTAAGGACTTCTATCTGTTACTGAAAAGAATATTGTTTCTCACTAAGCAGACCAATATTTGTAGGTTTTAATATGAATTCACAGGTTTCTACAATTTTATTTTGAGAATTGTTGTCATTGGTCATATAAATGTTGGAAGCATATGAAAAACGCTTTTTTTCCAAATATATTTCATGACAATAAAAACGGTAGCTGACCAAGAAAAAGTAAGAATATTTTCAGATTCAGCGCCCGTAAATTAGGTAAAATTTATAATTGGTTTCTCAATAATATTTAATTTCTTAATTTTTTGGTGGGGGTCCATTATTATTAAAAAAATCCTAGTAGAAATGCTTAAGCCTTTAGAAAATAGTAGGGTCACTAAAGATGATGACATAAACATGAAAGCGCTTCTGTGATTTAACCCCGACGCAACTCTATGCTGCAGTCAGTGCCAGGTCTCTTCACATTTAACAGTCAATGACTGTCTGCCCCCTCTTCCTGAGGTCTCTCCTCTCTAACAAAGAAAAATGAAAAAATAATATCTCAAAAAACAAAGCTAAACCAGCTACACCAAAATCTCTTATACAACTCAACATTTCCTTTAAGAACATCAGTTGCATGCGTAACAAATTTTTTAGCGTGGGGTCTTTCTGCAGGAAGAGTAAACTGGCAGCGTTGCACTAATTTTGTATAGCAGTAAGTACCCGGTGTTGTAAGGAATGAAGAGTGTAATAATCCTCATGGGCAATTTAAGCATTGGTCTTTGTAAGAGGAAATGTACCACTAAAATGAAGAGGGATAGGTGTCACTGACTGTTTGTACAGCTCGTAGGTGCACCTTCAGCCGACACAGTAGGACACACTAGGGCTGGCTAAATGCTGGAGATTGGCTTCTGTGATGACTGCGTGAAATAAATATTCATTCCTAGCTACCTTGCCTTTTTTAAGGAAGGATACCTACAGTCAATATCCATTGTCCTGGGGTAACGTCAGTGAAAATCTCCCCTCTAGCTTGAACTTCCTAACCGCTAATACATGTGTCTCATTCTTTCTCTTCAAAAATCTTTTCTTTCTGTACTGTACTGTACTTTGACCTTTTGGAAACTCCGATCATGCTGTTTTTTTTTGAATTAATGTTTCTCTCCACTTCCACTCTCCCAGGAACCTCTTACCAAGCTTTTCGTACTGCTTCCAAAGAGCAGAGTGAAATTCGTTCTCAATTTATTATGTGACGAAGTTTGCTAAAAAGTGTTTAGCATTCCTGTTGACAACAACTACACTGAGGTCTCCTAGGTAAAACCTGGCACCGATGATTTCATCCCGGTCACGAAGTCCCGACCTAAACCCCTTTCGTCGCCCTGGTTCTTTCCTTCCCGCTCTGTTGCCCACAAGAACAATTTTTGCCCCTACATCGAACTGACACGTCTAACCACCCTAGGTGTCTATTTTTCTCCGCTCGTTATGAGTGTAAGAGTGTCTTAAAAGACGCTAAGATGTTGTTTGCTGAGAGAATGAATCCGCGTATAGCAGCCCACAAGTTTGGCTCCAAAGATTACTGGCCGGTCTGCAAACTTTTGCAGAACAACCTCAAATCCTCTCTGCTCTCTATTATCAATAAAACTCAGGTCCTCATAGCGACTGCGGAGAAGGCCGATTGCTTTGCTTGCAGATTTCTTCATAATTCCACATTTGACTCCCTAAAGTATCCGCACCCAACTTCCCTGGTAGAAAACTGAAGCTCAACTGAGGGATGTTTATATAAATCCCTATCTGATCTCTGAGATAATTTCTAAACTTGATCCCCATAAGGCGAACGTAGGCGACAGAATCCTGATTATTTTCTTGATAAGAATTGACCCTTAACTCTCCCTTATGTTTACTGCTGCTTTATAGCTTTAAGCTTGCTTGTAGTCATCTTCTGTGGTTCTTGTATTTAAGAGTTCAGTAGATAACTAGAATCCGTCTAATTCTCCCCTTTCAGCCTCTTACCAACATTCAGCACAATGTTCGAGGCTCCTAAAATAGTCAACATCTCATCGCCCACAAACTATTCTCAGAGAGACAATATGGCTTCCGCTTTGTACATAAACCAGGCCCTCTATGAGAATGGCGAAGCTCCAGCTGTTGCCCTAGAGACCTTCAAAACATAATTGTGAGTGATAACGATAAGTAATATATTCAGGTAATGAGTAAAGTATCTATTGATTTACTGAATTTAACATATTTGTAAAATTTTCTCTGTGTAATGAAAAAAAAAATGTATTAATCATTCATTTGTCATTTCGTAAATGCGAAGTGAAAATTTATGATTCACAGCTGTTCACCTAAATTAATCATGCGTAGAAAATTTACCAACTGATCCCCTGTCTTATAAATAATGAATAATAAACAATTAAGTCTGAAGTTATGAGGTACATCTCAAAATAAATATTTAATTCGTTTTTAAATTATCTTTAAACAAGTTTCCAGCTGCCATTTTGCTTAAAATTAAACAAACTTCATTTAACTATATCGTAACACAATTCCCAGGTGTTAGAAGTTTTAACTGAATGTTTTAATCAAACACGGCTGAAAAGCTAATTCCACCAAATTTAATACATAGAAAAATATAGAAAGAAAAAGTCCATATAAACATTTAAAATTTACATATCACGTCATGCGTTTTTATTAGTTTAATAAAAACTAAGAATTTTATAACATTTATGGAAAATATTTTCATCAACATTTGATGACTAATTTTAATTGTCTATCAAACGCTGACGCTAACACTTCAACACTCTCCACAGATTTATATAAATTACTTATCCCTCCTCCTTTTATTTACGGCTGATCAAAAAAAATATCCGTTTATTTAAAACCAGGAAAGATATTTTAGATTTAAAGATTATTTTTGAATAGGATAGTGTTTTAGTGTTACAAGTCTCTGTAAGTGGAATAGTGTGTACTTTCTGTAAAGTATTTCATTGCCTGAACCTGGAAATGTAGTTTATCCGAGAACTTCCCGTAGATGTAACGGTAGAACAGACGCAGCTTATAACATCTCGTCTGAGAGAAAGAAGTTCAAAGTGGGTGAATCAGTCTTCACTCATAGGGGGTCGAAGACGATTTTAAACGCTATAAAGCCAGGAGAGTAGGACATCATATAACTCGCTACTAACTGTTAAAATTATATGTCTTGACTGAATTGAACGTTACACTAGCGAACGCTCTATCCGAACAGTCTCGGGTCTCTTAGTATTTGCTGATAATATCCACACTGAGACAGACTGTCTCACATGAGGAAGCTGATCGTGTACAACGTTCAAAATTTACCCAGCCTCCGCATATGCGGGATCGGGTACTCAGCTTGTCTATTCTTCTCAGCCGATAGTCTGTCCGTAGACAGAGCTTCAACTGATTCGAATTATGCCCGAAGCTAGAGAGCATGTCTTTCTTATTCATCAGAGTATCAAACCTTATTATCAGACAGGATGCTACACAAGGTCGGGCTTTAAGGGTTGAAACATAGTTGGTACACTCGGGTCAGTCAGTTGAGTTCCAAACGTGATACACGCATGGGCGATCGTGTCTCGAAAGAGACATGACTGACTGTTTAGATTATTTTCCCACAGTAGTTTACCATTACTTTCTGCGGTAGACTGGTTGCTAGCCAAGGCTATGGAACCAAATTTGTCCTGTTATTTAACCCATAACAGAAGGGAAGAGCGGAATAATACCTTTTCCAAGGGTGTGTTCTCGTAAGTGAATGCAAGGAATTTAACTGGAATTCGAACTCGGAAGGCTCAAAATTTTCCCAGCATTCGTATACCCAGGATCAGAAACTCTGGTTGTCTATTTTCTTCAGCTGCGTCACTGCGCGACGATTTCCGTAGAAAAATCCTCAACTGAGTCATTCTCTGATCAATGATAGAAAGCTGGATTGATAATTTCGAGAATTTGCTACCCAAATTTCCTCCATTCAGATGAGATGTGAAACAAGGTTGGATGTTATATGGGAAACGCGAGCGGGTACACCTGAATTAATTTTCAAAATTTGCCAAACATCCGCATATGCAGTAACAGGCACTATGTTTATCTATTCCTCACTGCTTAGTCCCTGTTCGGAGACGAAACTACAAATAACTAGATATCCATCTGAAGAAAGTGAGCTTGTGCGTTTTTCACACTTCAGTCTATGTCTGTAGACAGAGAGCTTCACTTACAAGGATTTTCTCGAGGAAATCTATTTATTTACGCAAATTTTTCAATGAGATGGCTTGTAATAAAACGTCAGGATTAAAATAAAATCCCCAATAGGAACACCTAAGAAAAGGAAAATAATTTACCTAGTGGCTACATACGTATATCGGACAGTAAGCTCGTGTATATTGCTCTGCCATGTGTCCGTACGTAGACTTAGCACCTACGGTTTCGAAATCTGTCCAAGACACAGAACCCGTCTATTTTCTCAACCGTCTCTTTCTCTGTAGACCGATCCTCAACTGTGTCAGACTCTACCCTAAGGAAAAATGTTGTCTGGACTTCTTATGCAGTCCTCCATCCGTAGACCGAGTCACTCTCTATCCGGGTTGGTATTCTCAGTTACGGGCAAATAATGAAACGCCAAATAAAAAATAACATTACATATTTGTCATAAACAATGTACATCTAAGAAACATATCATTAATATAAAACTATAAATATTTAGTACAATATATTTCTATGTGAATGATATAAATTTCGTTCTAAAACTTAGATTTCGACATTAAATAATTCATCGGTTTTGATATTACGCCCCCCCCAAAAAAAAAGAAATCAACAAATCAAACAGCCAATATGAAATAATTATAACATGTTATAATATCATATAATAGTCTACAAGAAATCTAACTATATTCCAAAATATAACTTCAAATACAACATAAATTATATGTAACCTTGCTTCAAGAAATTATATCCACACAAACATGTATACTAACAAAAGCTGCGAATTATTTACTATCTTTTGAAATGTAAAATGACAATAGTATTTATAATATTTTTTATTACTTCAAAGCTCCCAATAAAGTTAAATTTTAGCATTAAATGACCCCTAAGATGTTGATATGCTGTTAAACAAAACAAGCAATCATGCTAAGAGCAGAGAGCAAATATATTACACTAACTTGGATATTGATTTCTGTTATTTTTTTTTCAAGAGAGGACAAAATAAGTTGGCAATTTTCCTGTAAATGAAATCGGATTTAATATGTATGTCTTATTAGTTAAATGTACATAATGTATATTTACCCATCCATTATTTTATCAGAAAGCCATTATCACACAAAATTTACTTAAAATTTGATAAGTCTCAAGTGAATATTGTTGCAAACAAAAATATCAATTCAACACGATAGAAAAGATCTCTATGAATATTACACTCTGTCGGTAAAGGCATACGTTCCGATAATTGAAGACAGATGAATTAATAATGATATTATATTCTGTATTGAATTGATAATGTTTTTTCTTTTTAATCAATACATTTTTATCGGTAATATTTTCAAAGGTTCCTGTATTTGTACATAGAATAAGTTTAATTAATAATAATTAAAACAATCAAATTGTTTAACACTTGTAACAACTTCGTTGTTTTATGTTCACCGTATACAAACACACAAACCGACTTTTCTGATCTAATGTGCATTGCCGTGTGGTGAATCATTTTCTGACGGAACCGGAATACATTTTTAGATGCTGTTGACGCACCCAATTTTTTACTGGAGTATTTAATTCTTCATCGCCATTTGTCTTCTGTTGCTGAGACTGTCATATATTTGTTCTATTGAAATTGACACTAGTGTGGCGAATATTATCGTGTGGCTGGACAAGTGAAACTGTTGTTAAAAATTGTCTACATCAACATCCAGCTGATTATTACGAAGTATACATGCCCTCATACATTCTTAGGTTAAACACTGTCATTGAAGGATATTATGACAACTTACATATCATACATTTAATGACAGTGTACTACTGTAAGAATGAGTACGAACTTGAAGTTTTATACATATATTTTGATGTAAGATGTGTCTGGATATGTAAATTATTTATCATATAATAAAATAGATTATATTACATTTTACTCAAACAGGTAAACAATATATATATAGTATATTGGTGATAGATATCCTACTTTCAAAAAGGGTTTATTGAACAGTGTGAAAATGCAATCTTTGTTCTCCGTTTGAAGTTGAACTGTTGTCAAATAGTCATGAAATATGTAATGAAATCTGCTAAAATGTTCAATAAAGATCGCAACCTGGACAAAATTTTATAGATACTTTCAATTTGACATCGGCATCAGCTGGGAACCGAGCATGGGGATCGTCATTTACTGACTTTATTTTCTTTTTACTCTCTCGTGGTTGTGACGGAGATGGCGGCGATAGTCCAGCACACACTTGAAGATTAGTAAACAGGAGATGAAGAGGAGTGTGGGTGGTGGAAACGGTTGGGCGAAAGCACTTGCAGATCGATTGACGTTTGGAATCGGTCAGCGTACACACTGGGAAGGTCCAAAGACAGGACGGTCGATTTGCAGCTAGTTTTCCATGTTTATGGTCAGTGTTGTGCTGCGTCAGTGATGTTTTCAACTGATTCTTGAAGCGTCGTTTTGGGACTCTACTCAGCTTGACGCTGCTGCCAAGCTCTCTATAAACTATGATACATGGGAGTCGGGTGGAAACTATTTTGGACACATTACTCGTCTGCCAGAAGTGATGTTCAAAGATTTTAGAGATGTTCGACGTCTTTATTAAGGATGCAGTCCTTGCAACTGACGCGAGGTACTTTTTCGAAAAATGGTTTTCCAGAATCG
Organism: Ascarosepion bandense; assembly: GCA_037127315.1. Lineage (NCBI taxonomy): Eukaryota > Metazoa > Mollusca > Cephalopoda > Sepiida > Sepiidae > Ascarosepion > Ascarosepion bandense. The sequence goes on along the minus strand of JBBBDQ010002034.1, from coordinate 34,815 downwards.
TTCTAGCCGTTTAATATAGAATCTTTGCCCTCTCAAACATATACAAAGTTTAAGAGGACCACAGCACAGACGACCGTGATTTTGATACATACGACATGCCAACCAAAATTGAGGCACATTTTATAGATTGCGTATTGCCGTGTAGAACAAGGATAATACGTTATCGGCTTTTAGGAGCTAGCATGTCGAAGTGCTCTTGTATCTCTGCCAATAATCCAAGGAAGATAAGGACTTCGCGTGATGTTTAATGACATTTAACAAAAGATTTGAAAGACATACATCTCTGAGAAATATTTTACCATATATATTTTTAGTTTGTTATAATTTTATTATCGACGAAATGAGTAAAAATGAAGGTTTGCTAATATACATATATCAATATAAAATATTTTTAAGCTTTCTTGCTTTTTCCCGAGCGTATGTATGATGGAGAGAATGGTATTTGCATCCACTCTTTTTAATGTTTTGAAATTGTATTTAGTTATTCCGAAAACAATATTTGATGTTAAAAGAAAATCCAATTTTTTAATTTAAACAGTGTTTGAATCTGTTTAAATATAAATCCTGAACAGCTATACAATTCTACTATGAAGATCAAAGTTTATTTATACCTCTACAAAGGCACTGTAAATAATTGGACTCAAAGAAATAATTTACTGCAATCTCTGAATCTTCTATGAAACAAAATGTATTTTGATTTAAGAATTGTCAAGGTAAATAAAAAAGACATGTTTTCCAATCAAGTGTGTATTGAGGAAGTGGCAATATCTCGAAACTCAAGTGTGGTAAGTGTAAGCATGGCAAAATCTGACGGAGCTTATTCATAAAACCAAAATTGTCCTGTATATACTAACCAGTGCCGATCGCATATGGGCTAACACTTTACTCATTTTATCTAGTTGACGCTATTGACCATATCCTCCATAGTTTATGTATGTGGAGTAAAGCGCAGCACGTAATCTTTTCAATGAATCAACCTCAAAGATTAACCCTTCCGAATCAGACACTCCACTGAACCGGATTAGATCGGCAATACTCGGAAATTTATGGCCGCCTATTATACACGTAGCATTGAATATTTTAAGCTTCCTGATTGGTAAAGCCTTCTATTGGTGAACTATAAAATGGGTCAGCCCGTGGCTGTCAGCACCGCATACATAAGTACCAATTAATTATTTTACCTTCTCCTAATCCCTTGATTTCGCCGCTTGTCAGAATACAGCGGCCACTCTTTTTCTGGAAAGGACGGGTCATACTAACATTTATTTTATTTTCGTTTAAAAAATTATGTTGTATTTTAGTTTGTTTTTGGGTTCATCCCCCTCCCATCATTTCATTGTTCATTAAATGTTTTAAATACCAAATTATATTGTATATAAATACACTTTTATTGTCATGGGTTATTTTTCCCTTTTTAGGTGTCCCTTGTAAATAGAAGAAGGAAATTACTGGAAAGTAATTGACACTCACCTAAAGCGAGCTGAATATAAAAATGCTCCTCTTACCAATAACAATTCAACCGAACTTCTCTACGGCATATGACTTCATTAAACTTTGTCCTTTTGAATTTATATTTTAATTGGGGTCATCAGGAGAGAATGTGCACCTTTTCGAGGCCTTCCTCTCAACGGTTTCACTTGCACACCGGCCACCCCTCACTGATGTGAGGGCCCATTATAACAAAATACATGTGTAGTTATACTTGTTCAAATGTCTAACAGCGAAATTACTTTACGAAAAACGAGAAACGGCAAACCTTGCATTCCAAGAATGCAACGTGAACCTCCTTACACACTCACGATCAATCATGTCATGCCGTCATGTTCGCTGCAACACTCCACGGAATATTTCTTTTCTTCCATATCCACATAGAACTATTTTCAGTGATTTCTATTAGGCGTTTCATACTTTTGGTCCTCTTACGCCCTTTGATTCCAATTTGACCCAGAAATTGGTACAGAGTTGCTGCAACGAAACCCCTTGCTCCAATTTCCACTGCTCTAACACTTACATTATACCCCTCCTTTAAATATATGGTATTGTTGTCTATGAAGGATTTGGAGGTGATGGATAGGTTTTTGTGGTGAATGTGCAAATTGAAATGAGTGATTAGTTCGTGGTAGTGTTTAGCTAGGGATAGGATAGATTAGTGATGACCATCCTGAGTTTCCTCATCCCCACATTCGGCCTTATGCCACAATTTCTATATCTGTCAGGAATTAATATTGTATACATAATTACCAAAAGTCCAACAGCTGCCACTAATACTCTGCAGTCATTCTCCGGATAACTTCCAGAAAATTGTAATGGATAAAGCTAGTTGAAGAACACCAGAAAATCAATATTATCTTCCGTTTGTTGAATTTCTGTTTTGTATAGTTTTTGGCTGTTTTGTCATGAAGAAATCGTTTCCCATTGCCATAAAGTATCCACTTCTCATAAGAAGTCGCTATTGGATCATGAAATTGCTTCTACGCACACCGCAGATGCGGCATCAAACACTCTTCAAAACATCCGAATTGATGACATTCATGCAGAATCAATTCATCGAGTTTCTTTAACTTACCTTTTTACTTGGGCTGCTTCGATACTGATGAAATGACATACATTATCTGAAATGTTTTTCTGACTCTGAGGTGAATTTTGTTCAAATATTGATTGTCTATTGATTTTGTTCATATATTGTTTTTCATCAGCCTTCTGGATTTTCAAGTTTTGTATCCTCACTGGTGAACTTCAGAAGGCAGCTTTGTACTGACCGAACACAATTACTGATGCTTTGTTAAATCTATTAGAAGTATCACTAGCATTTTTGTCAAGCTTGAACTCAAGTAAAAATTAAACACAAACAAGCCGTAACCTATCTTTGTTCATGATTGATGTGAGGGGTATAGAATGTTTCTGTTCAATTTTAACATAAATTATGATAAAATGAAAACACAGGAATATTTAATTATTAGGGATATATAATATATTTTTGTGAAACTGTTACAATATATTAGAAATAATTGAACTCTTTATTCTAAAACAAGCCATTGTTTTACAAACAAACTGAAAGTTGAGAACAAATATATAAGTAAATGGAAAGAATTAGTTTCCTGCAAAATACGATAAGAATATCCTTCTAGTTTTAATCGGCTTTATTATCTATGTCATTCTGATTATTTAGCTGTACGTTATTTTTACCTATCAACAATTCCATTACAAAGCCATTATCACACATAATTAACTTAATATTATATACCTTATAACAGAATATTGTTGCATTCAGAATGATTAATTTAACACGTCTGATGAGGTCTTTATAACCACTATGCTTCATCAGTAAAAGCATTTGTTTTCCTAGTTAAAAACATTAATTCAGAATAGTATTTTATTCTATATTAAACTGACAATCTTTGTGTTGTTTTATACAAATTGAAATGCATTTTTATTATATTTCTACCTTAATGTTTTTTCAACATATATTTTTCTGAGATAAGGTGTTTTAAATATTTACACCAGATTCATAGTTATTTGAACGAGAGTTCTTTGTCTTTTTTCAAAGAAATTTCTTTGACTGGACTTTAACTAAGTTAAAACATAGTTAACTCAACACCCTTACCTTTTTTTAATAGGAGCAGATAGAATAAACTATCGTCCGGTTCACACTCCACCCACGTCTATTGAACAAGTGTAGAGACTCATCCCTTGTTCCCTGTTTAGGATGTGGTTTCCGACTTTTTCTTTTCTAATCTTTTCACTGTTACGTAGCCCCTGCACATCAGTGGCGTTACCGCCTTGCTCGATGTGATATGATTAAAAAAATTTACGTCCACAGTTTTATTATATTATTCTTGACATTTCGACACTTTTACGCGGTGGCCTTTCTCAGTTAATATACGTTGAAATTTCGAACCGAACACATAATCTTGTGCACTTGGACAAATTATTCTATTTACAAGTGATAGATAATTTTTAGACATCTCAGTTCCAGGTAATTCGATTTAGTAACTCAAATTCCAAGTATGTATTTTCCCTGTTGTAGCCACGTATTGAACTCACTAATATTTGGGTCAAGTTAGCATTTAAAGAACACAAACATCTCTTTCATTCAATAGGACATGTGTAAAATTAAGTCTATGTGACCAAGAACTATTTGTGCTATTCGGAAATCTATGACAAACTTAACCAACTTATTTACTTCATTATTGAATTGTAGGCAGGTTTAAGAAAAATTGATTTGGCAAATTCTACAAGCAGCAGATGAACTAAATAATTAAGAAAAATGTGAAGAAATTACAAATATTGCCTTCAAGAATATGCAATATCATCCTTTTCCTATTTTTCCGAGAAATTGTTGTATTTGATGATGACATCAGTTTAAATGTAAATAAGAGAACAAGGACTTGAAGAAATGTCTCTGAGAAATAGAATAATATATCGGGATTAATATATATAGTCATCCGCAGATAGATCTGCTTCACTGTATTACAGCTCATCAGTACGGTTAGACATCAAATTGCTTTTAAACCAGGCTCGAAACACGACCGAATTGGCGTCAGTCAGCTATTCTACAGCAGAACTATGGGCGCTCGATAGAAGGAGGCAGACTTTTAGCGTGTGATGTATCATACGCCAGTGGCCAGAGGGCTTGAATTTATCATTGAATGAGTTATATATATATATATATATATATATATATATATATATATATATATATATATATGTGTGTGTGTGTGTGTGTGTGTGTGTGTTATGTATTTAGGCAGAAATCACTCTTTTATGAATTTTTTTTAAACGACTGACAACGTGATGTTAAGAATTTATATGATTTTTCGCGTGATACTCTTTCGTCTATAAATAAAGCCGTTATCTTTGAATTATTTTATTTTATTTTAACTGAATACATAGATTGTTATATGTATAAATATACAGTTATAGAGAATTTTTTGCCTAAAACATATCCAGCACATTAAGAGGGTATGTATAGTTGATAATTCTGAGAGCTATTTTTATTATGAGTAATACTTACATTTTTACTGGCAGCAAACTGCCTGCATACGGCAGGTAACGAATTCAGCAATTATACTAAGATTGAAAGGGGCCTAAGGCAATGATGCGTCTTTTCAATGGATCTATTCAACTTATATAGCGAGTATTCTGATAACCCTAAAATTTATGTTAGGATTCGTCATCGGAGGCCACAATTTAACTAATATATGCTATTCAAATGATACAGTGCTGATAGCAGACACAGAAAGAAAAAGACAAGACCTCCTACAGAAAGTAGCTGAAAAGAGTTACAAGGGAGGACTAAAAAGAACCTTCAAGAAAACCGAATTCATGGTCATCAGCAAAAAGGGCAGCCCAAAATGCTAATTACATGTGACGGACTCTAAAATCAAGTAGGTAGAGAATCTTATATTCCTAGGAAGTGTTTTAACAGAAGACGGAAAGTGCGACACTGAAATCCGAAGGCGAATTGGCATGGCGAAAGAAGCATTCCAGAAGTCTATTAAAGAATTAAAAAACAGGGCAATTTCACTAGAAACAATGATGGGAATACTAGGTTGCGATGTGATGTCGGTTCTTCAATATGGCAGTGAATGTTGGACAATATCTTCGAAGACGAAAAAAAAACTTGAAACAGCTGAAATTTGGTTCTCCAGAAAGATGCTGAGGATAGCATGGACCTAGCATGTGAGCAATGACGAGGTTTGGAAAAGATGGGGACAAAAATGAAATTAATACTGAGCATCAGGAAGAGACATCTAAAATTCATTGACAAGGAAGCAAGTAGACCGATTGTTAAAAGTATCGAACGATTCGTCTGGGCTCTAAAGATCGGAACATGTTGCTGATTGCCAAATGATAGGAAAGTAAGAGACAGCGATGCGTTTAGAATGCAGTTTTAATTTAGCAGGATCAAAGAAAGTTCTGGTGTACACACCTTAAACGTTTTACAGAGATACCAACAGGTCCACATGTTAGTGGGGAACCATATTATGGATGACAGCAGAAACCATATATATATATATATATATATATATATATATATATATATAATCATATTGCCCTAAGTAAGGCATTTTTCTTCCACTGGTTTGCCAAGGGTTACATAGGAGAAATGTTATGAGAAAAAGTGAGACGTCATAGGGGTTGTCAGGAAGTAGGTAAGAGAAGGATGAGAATACTGATGAGAGTGGAGTGAACGGAGAAAAGAGCATGAGAGAGAGGATGCAGGTTAGTGAGATATGAGATGTGTATTGATTTACATTTAAATTATTGGAGACTGTAGCTGTCGGGGAAGCAAACAAACGGAAGTTAATTCCGCAAGCGGAAAGTGTGATAAAAGCAACTTGATGAGTAGAATTCGCGTTTAAATTTTATTGATTTCACACTAAAAAGGGTTGGGACCAAGTTGCTAATCTTGTGAATTGAATAAATTCATATATAGGAGGTACCAGTGAACTAAGTTCATCGGAGCAGAAGCCGTGAAAGTATTTGTATAAGGGACACAGGAAAGCCACATTGCGCCGATGAGAAAGTAACTGTATCTGAGCTGCCAAGTCGGGATCGATGTCATTACAGATTTTCGTAAGATTTTGTCCAAGACCTCTACGTGGATAGCAGGAGCACCAGACCAGATATAGCAGTAGTATCCAATGCACGGGCGGATGGTAGATTTATATGTAGTTATTTTCTTGAGTTTTTCCCTATATTGCAGACAACATTGAACAGACGCTACCTATTTTAGAGTCTTTTATTATTAATATGAAATGATCTGCCTTGTGTACACAAAGAGAACTAAAGCACAAATTGGCCTTGTTCGGGAAATATATTACCTAGATGGAGGATGTTTTACAGATGGATTAGATGCAGTTATTAATTCTATGTTAAAAGTTTCTTTAATCACATTTTACGCCACAAGAACTCTCTCAAACTTCATACTTTCTAGGCAACTTTGATATTCAAAAACATTTATGAAATATCTGTCTCTAACTTCTTGATTACTTTTCTATTGTTCTCTCAACATAATTTTTCTCTCTTTTTATAGACACTGCGTTCAATGGCATTACTGTCTTAGTGTGAAATTATTTAAAGAAATATGTGAGATTGTGTTTTACAATCACTCAATGATAACGAGGTTATCAGAATAAAAGAATGTCGAGTATCTATATGAATATGTAGCTATATGCAATTTTGGAAGCAATCATGAAGGATTTACTTTTTAAAAGTACTAAACAAGACGGCTCGATGATATTAAATCGAATAGAGATGGTTAGAAATTTTGTTTTTCCAGGAGGACTTTTTCCTTCTTTCCTTCTCTTCATGTGCCGATGGATATTTTTTTCGCTTTTCACATAAGGACGACAATTTTGACGGAACACTATACTGAGAGTCACAGGTTCTGTTGTTATTCTAACACAAATAAGTAGTATATAGTATATATATATATATATATATATATATATATATATATATACGGGAAAAACATAACATTGCTCCGATTATAATTCTGTTAAAAATGTAATCGCTCGCTAAAAGTACGCTTATCAATAACCCGAATATTACATTTCAATTTAATATATCAACAACTAATATACAAAGACACAAAAATTAATTTCATCCTTCAATATACACGAAAGTACTGATGTACATACACACACACATACACACACACAGATATATATATATATATATATATATATATATATATATATATATATAACTTCACCACATGCATGGTAAGGCTGCCACTGTTGAGCAGGTAAGAGAAAAAATAATAAAATATATATATATATATATATATATATTGCAAATACAAAGCATAACAGGGATATGGAGACATAGTGAATATATCGCATATATATTTTTAGAATTTATAAAAAAATTACAACCGTATACATATATGGAAAGTATAAACAAATCACCAAAGTTTTCGCAAAAAACCTTTGTAAATATATATTCGATATTCCTAAAACATTTTTTTCATATGACTACTTGCAATAAACAAGGTATAAAAAACAATATCAATTTTATACTTAACTGCCTGATTGTTACGACTCTTAAATTGAACCTTTTGCTCCTGTAAATTTACGGAGTAAAAAGAGGAATATAGCATTTCTGGAATAACGTTGTTTTGTGCGTATCTGGTCAAACTACGCGATTGTTTCGTTTATCGTAAATATCAGTTCATTCCATAAGCTCTGCCCATATTTGACATAATTACATTTGAATAAAATTTAGTAATATCTTAGAATTTCAAATATAAAAAGAAATTAGTATTTGGATACATTTCAAGTAACTACATTTTATTTTACAGATTAATAGGCATACCAAATACTTTGATTAAACTCTTCTAACAGGGAGGTATCCAAGGAGCTTTTAAGACACGTAATGTTTTATGAATACAAATAATGAAACACTGCAACAGAAGCAGCTCGAAACATTCACTCAGGTTATAGAAAAGAATGCTTGAATAAAAAACTTACAGACGGTTTCTCGCAAAATACAGATGTAGGGATTTCAGAATAGATGATAGAGGTCGAGTAAGTTTTCAATTTCCGTTCGACTTCTTGAGACAGCACGGAAAAATCCTGCATTATCATTTGAAAAATTGGCAATAAATCTTTATTCACATCATACAAATGTTCATCTTCATTTTCAGAAACTTGGAAAGGCTCCTAAATGGTAATCTCATGAATTGTCTGGAAGCAATCTCGAATCCTGAGTTGACATCTGATATTCACTCTATTCCTGTCAACTCCTTTCAATATTTATGGATAGAATTTAACTGCTGATGAAAAATGGATATTCTATCGTAATGTTAAACGTCGTAAACAGTGACTTAGTAAAAGGGAAAAAGGCCCAAACACAACCGAGAATGGAACTTTATGAGAAAAATTCTCTCTACCAAGTAGTATTGCAAATGCGTAATTCTCTTTGAATTGTTATCACCTAATGCAGAAATCGATGCTCAAGTCTACTGTAATCATTTAGAGGGTTTGAACAAAGCTTTGAGGAAAAAACAGACCGTGTTAAGGAATCGAAAGGTAGTTATATTTTATCGGGACAATGCACAACCTCACACTGCAAAAACCACACCAAAACAGATCAAAGAGCTTGGTTGGGAAAAAAAAGTTTGCATCCACTATACTCTGTCGACCTTTCTTCTGCAGAAAATTTGTTTTCCTCTTCAGAACATAATTTGCAGGAAACAATTTTCACAAGCCAGAAAGTGATCGAATCTGACATTGCAAGGTTTTTCCCTTCAAAACCAAAAGTGAATTACCTTAATGCGAATAGTCAGCTTAAAGATTGATGGAATAAAATCATAGAAAATCAGGGAATGTAAACTGATGATTAAATTTTGATTAAATACAATGTTTTGGTCAGCTGCTATCTTTATCTAAAAATTGGACAGATCTTATGTGATGACTTGTTATTTACAATTACTTTTTATTGTCATTTTCTGTTTTGATCAAGAAAAGATTACTTCTTGTTTCTCGCAAGAATAGAAAATTCTTAATGTGTCACCAGATGCATGACAAGTATTTTCTGAATAACCCTTATTTTTTCATCTCTCACCTAATATTACATTTAGTATTGGTTGATGTGCCCTCCAAACAGTTAAGGTTATTCTTTATTTTCTTGTTCGCCTTCAAGCGAGCTTTATGTACGTTTATTCAGTATTTCCATTTTTCTGTTCCGTTTATTTTGTCACTAGATCTTGAAACATGCATTATTACACATGGTTCTTTATTAAGTGTTGAGGTTTTGAAGCGATTATGGTTCAATTTTGAAAGTCAGGTCGTTGAGCACTTTACATTATTGCGTCAGTAGCTGTTTATATTTTGAATTTTTCTTTCGTTTTCTTTTTATATTTCATTGTCCGAGATTTTTTTATTGACAAAGGTGTTACGTCATCTGCCTAGTTTTCAGTAAGGTTTTTACAATACCTACACCATAAGACAATTCACTCTCTTAAATATTTCTAAAATTATCTCAATGCTTTAATATATGATCCTACTCTTTTAGTTAATTATATTTAAATTAAACCCATCCTAAATAAAGATGAGAAGAAAAATGAAAAAACAGATAAAGGAGAAAACAGCAAAAAGAAACGTAAAAGACGAATAGGGATAAGAAAATGAAAAGGAAAAGAAGGAAAGAAAAGGGAAAAAGAAGAAATAAGAAACGGAGTTGAAGAAGAAGTAAAAGAAAATAAGGTGATGAAGAAAAGCAGAAGAAAAAAGAAAAAAGAGAAAAGAAAAAAGACAAAAAGTAGAAGAAAAAGAAGAAATATGAAGAAGGATAACAGGATGAAAAAGAAAAGATAAAAATAAGAATAAAAATGCAAGAAAAATTAAATACACCAGAAAATAAATTAATCGAAAAGACAAAGAAAAATAAGAGAATGAACAGAAAAAGAAAAAAAAACAAAAAAGAAAAAACGACCCCCAAAAAAGTAAAAGAGAATGAAGGAAGGGATACAAACAAAAAACAAGAAAAGAAGAAGAAAAAAGAAAATAATGACATGCAGAAATAGACGTAGAATAAAAACAAGAATGGCGAGTTTTTCGATGATCCTGTACGTTTATTTTTTTCTTTCAATACATAAATATGAAATGTTCATATATTTATTACTTTTTAACATTCTACAATTTGAAATTTATAATTAGGTGTTTGATTAATCTTGACGGATTAGTTAACTAGATTTTCTGTAGAATAACTACGATATCAGTTGTAGAAGTCTCGAGAATTTTTTTATCGGGAAAATAATGGGATCATGTTTCTTAGAAGCAGTACTTTTGTTAGATTTAGATAACACTAAATGATTTAAACGAGATCAGTAAAAAATAACTTGCTTGCACAAATGAACGAAAACTTCAATGAAATAATAAATACCATTTGTGTATATATATATATATATATATATATATATATATATATATATATATAATATTTATTAATAAATTATAACATTAATATGTTACAATATCACTACAAAAGTAGCTATTTTGTTTCGACACTTTTGTGTTTTATCAAGTGATGTGGTTATTTCAAAATGAATGGTTTTAAAAGGTTAAGAACAAGAAAGACCTCTTTCATCAGGGAGGCATTATTGTATGTACAATGTGGACCAATCAGAGTAAAGCAACTTTTACTTTGGAGAATATGTGGGAAGACTTAAAATTAATCTTGGTGGGCATATATATATTTGTGTGTGTGCGTGTGCGTGTGCGTGTGTGTGTGTGTGTGTGTGTGTGTGTGTGTGTGTGCCGGGTATATATATATATTTATAAATATATGTATATAGATATATGAATTTATGCAAACAAATATGTTATCGATAAACGGATACTTTTAAAATATAGTCAAATAAATAATAACATTTTTGAAAAAATTAATCAACAAGTAAAGTACTCAATTTTTTTCAATTCTTTAATTTCACTTAATCTTATTATTTTAAAAATATTGAACATAATTTTTTAGTTTTCGATTTTTGAAATTTCACACCAGTAAAAATTATTTCTTGCATCCTTTCAAAAAATTATAAAACGAATGTTAACCTGTTATTTTTCCCTTAAATAATAATGAAAATTAATTTCGTTAAATATAGTGGTGATAGCAACAAGAAAATATTATAATGAATTCTCACCTCTTCTGTATTCGCAAAAGCAGTAAATATGAAGAAATAAATTATAAAAATTACAATTAAACATATCTTTTTCATAATTATAAATATATAAGGAATTATTGAAACATAATACTTATGTGTAATAATGTTTTGTTTAGTTAAAATCATTTTTATGTTTTTATCCAATGTTGATCTGTTTAAATTCCAATCGTAACAAGCTATGAATGATTGCTGCATTATGATGTCGCAAACAGTCTTCTACAAACTTTGAGAACATCTTTGTAAAAGGCAGTTGTCTGATGCTTAGGACAACATCGGAGGGAATTCTGGACCGGTGCATCACTCCTGAGAACAATATGGGAACTTGAAGTCAAATTGAAATATTTAATGTAGTTATTCAAATGAATAAACATGGATCACTTACATCTGGAGAGAAAGGATTTCCTACAAAATAAAGAATATTCGTCCCCACAACCGAAAAGATCCCAATGCTGTTCCTGCAAATTCACCAAAAAGATTTACACACATTTATTTAAAGAAAGAAAAGATAAGAAGATTCAAAAGGAGTAAAAACTTTTTTACAGTGCATTATATGGATTGTTGAAAACCCTTTGAAACACATCAATTGCAAAACATATTATGTTAGGCAAGAAAAATTCGGACTAGTAATTACATTAACGAAAATTAACTAACTAATGTAAGAAGGTACAACATGGGAAATAACCGACTGAGAGATTCTGAATTTAAAGGAATAAAAAGAACTGCAACCAAAATATGCAAATCAAAATAAAGTTGAAAGCAACCAGAAATGAGCATAAAAATAGTAACATTACACAAACTGCAGATCAGAATGAAGAAACTGTGATACACACTAGCCATTTTAAAGTTAATAATGAAAAGTGTAGAAGAGTTGGAAAGGCGGGATCTTAGTCACTCACAAGCTTAAATAAAACGATTTCAGAAAATATTGAACTGAACTATTTCACGAGAAATGTATGAGAATAATATATACAAAGAAGCCAAGGAAAAATATGACGGATGTAAAGCAGACAAAATATTGAAATGGTGGAATGTAAAAAAAATCAATTACATTCAACAACAACAAAAAAAAAATAAAATAAAATAAAAATAAAAAACCCAAAAATTCAAATTCGTCAGAACAATGAAACTCTACAATGGGATATCTAAATTAATTATGGATGAAGTAAACCTACTCTACATAAATTGATTTGTCGCCCCAAAGCAATATATGCATCAGGAAGAGCAGCAACTATATAATTAAAAATCAAAGTATGAAAAAGCAAACATGAGAAAATGGAAAGTTGGGAAAAAATATTGGACAACTTAAAATGAGTTAGCAGTACATGTCAAACTGGGAATAGTAACACTTTTAAGAACTAGAATAGGAAAATAATAAAAAGTAATTACCATAACAAGAATGAGACTAGACCACTATCAGTTAAAAATAAATTGTCAAAAAACATTGAAGTCACCCATCTCCTCTCCAATGGAAGAGATACAGTTCTCTGGTACTAACCTTTGCTATTTGGAATCGTTACTCCACAAAATATCCTCAGGCATGCTAGCTCATTGTAAAACTAACCTTAACTCTTTAATTCCTTTATCTGACTTCTCCATACTTGGTTACCTTCCCCTTTTTAAGAAAAACTCAAATATCGATATGCATGGCTTTGTCGTCTATGTTAGCAAACATCTCTAGCTAGGGAGATACTTCTTTAATCTCGAATTATTTCTTACATATCTGCATATCTCTAGACTAAGCTAATTCAACACTTTTTTCATTCTCTACCGCTCCTCTTTCTCTTCAGACTGTTCTGTAATATACAACATTTCAGAAGATTTAGTCAAGGCCACTTCCTCTCATCCGTCTGCTAATTTTACTAATTTGAATATCCGTCATGCCTAATATCTGGAAAACATTGTCACGGATATTTCTTATGTCAATACCGTAAAGTTTTCAATCAGTCAAACTCTCACAAAAGTACTGGATTTCCATACATGTTTCCCCAATAACCCTGATGGGCCCGCCTTACTACTAGATCGGTGATACATTTCTCTCAAATACTCTTGCCATGTCGTGCCACACCGACCTCTTGGTAACTCTGAATGTGCCTCTGATGACGCTTCCTGGGTAATAGCCAACATCAATGATTTTCCAGCCAGGAAGCTGAGACTTAACGTTATTTTCTCCTTATTTTTCTTTTGCTTACACGGCTGCTGTTGTCTAAAATAATCTTTTCTTTCGGCTTTACCAGAGTGACACTTCGGATTATAATCAGCGCCTTTGTATCTCCGTTCGCTCTGAATACAAGCTATCATTGACTAACATAAGGAAGCAGCATATAACGCCCCGGATGTTTGGCTCTTAGGACTACTGTTGGCTGTGCAAAAAACAGGAAACCCTCGATCCCTATTCTACTCAATAACTTTGCGGTCCTGACATCCACAACGGATAAGACTGAGTGCTTTGCTCGAAAATTCTCTTCAAACTCAAACCTGACATCCCACCTAGAATTGGGACCCAAATGAGTGATGAATACATAAACCTTCTCTGGTCTCTAATATTATAAGTTTTCATTCCAATATGTCAAGTAGATATAATGGAATTCCAGTCAGTGTTCTAAGAAAATGTGCGCCCGAACTATCTCTTGCTCTCTCCAGACACTGTAACTATTGCCTCACTTCTTCTTGCTCACCTGAGTGTTGAAATCATTCTACTGAGGTTCCTTTTTGTAAAAGCTTTGGAGAATACTTCGTCTCTTCTATTGCTCTATCAGGTTCTAAACCCATTTTGGTAAAGAGTTCGAGGCAATTATCAATAAGTCAACATCTTTCATCAAACAATTTATTCTATGAAAAACAGTATGTTTTCTCCAGCGCCACCGAATAGATATATCAGATACTTGATAAGAACAGTGAAAAAGGGAGGTTGCTCTGGATATCTCGAATGCATTGATATGGCTTGAATGCTTGCCTTCTGCTAAAGATACAAAGCTACAGTATATCTGTTCTATTGTTCGATTTAATCCAATCGTTCCTGTTAAATAGCAAATTGACTGTGGTTCTGAATGGGGATGCTTTCAAATATTTAATTTGAACACGGGTGTCCCTGAAAGATCTAGTCTAGGTCATATGATTTTCCTTATATTCATCAATGATATTCATCAATATTCATCTTGATGTAATCTGGTCCTAAGTAGACATCTATGCAGATGACACCACCATCAACTACCGTCTCAATATGAAATGTAAAATGGCTGAAAAAGTAAACCTCGCTTATGTTCTTGGAAAAGTCTAACAATCTGTGATGGATTAAGGTAAAATATAATTCTTCCAAAACGAAGCCGTTTTCTTGAACTTCTATAGAGAAGCTTTGAGTCTTTTATCAGTATGAATTATGCTAATCTTTCTGAAAGCAATACACTGCGCCTTCTCGAACTCAATATCTAAGTTAATCTCAATTGGAATGAAACGATCAAATATAAATCTACGTCTACTGCTAAGAAGTCAGAATCCTTTTTGCACATTTATAAACCTACCATTGGTTCCTGCACTGAATAATGTTGCCTTTTCTGGTCGAATGCGCCTGCTATTCATCTTAGGGCTCTTGACTAAAGCTAGAAGAGGATCTGCAATGTAATTCGTTCCGATTTGGAAGATTACCTTCAGTCACGTCTTACCGACGGGATGTGGTTGTCCTCTGACATTTCTACAAAAATTTTCGCTGTTTCTGCTCCTATGAGCTTCATCCCCTGCTACTTCGATTTCATGAATTTAAACATATAACTAGATTGGCAACTAGGTCTGAACTTTTTACCGACAAAATAGGCTAATGTAACTGCTAGTTATCATTAGCAGTTCACTTTCTCGCACTTTAGGCATGTGAAACTCAATTTTGCATGATTGCTTCCCTGATAATTACAATCTCTAAAAGTTTAAATTCAACATTAACTGCCAACTTCTACCTCTTTTACTCCCACCTTTTTCATGACCTTTCTTCGACATCCCTTATACCGTTTTTCTTTCTCTCTTTTAATATCCTCTCACTGTAAGCCCCTGTGTACTAATGGCCCTTCTGACTGGCTTAAAAATATGAACATGCCTCAAATAATATACGAAAGAGCTAGAAGTAGAATGGATGATAAATGAACCAGATTAAACATGGGTGGGGATGTTGATTGTTCACTGGAAAATGCAAGCAAATTTCTAGGAATATATAACTTTTTGTAACTCTTGAGTGTACTATCTAAATACAGCACACTTAAAACTATTCAAAGAAGTAGAAAAATTGGACATTCATCCTACTAATTCAGGCATGTTCACATAAATTTATTAATTTTCTTCTGCTCAAGAACGCAGACACAATTATAAAAAAAAACAGACCGATTACATGTCTTCTTACTACTTACAAACTGTTGAAATATATTATGATAAAACTGACATATTTCTTAGAAGAATGTAGCATACTACTACTTGAACAAAAATTGTGCAAACACGTGCCTTAAGTATGTAAAACCAATTTACTAATAAGATTATCTTGGATTCTGATTCATTATAAAGATAAATCTCAGGACTTTCTGCATAGATTATCTTAAGGCATTGTAACCATTTCATGGATTTTAAAGTTTTTAAATATAGACACTGTATCACGCGTCGTCATAAGTTTCAGTAAAACAAAGTATTTAGATACTGGAAACAACTATTCGCCTCAGTCATATTAATAGAATCTATTAGTCTTGTGAAATAAAAATAAACAGAAAAAATATTTATAGGTAAGACTTTGTTTGTCTTACGATATTTTATATAGGTATTGACATGAACAAGTTAACTTAAAATAGACATTATATGGCTATAGGTTATCTCAAAAGACAATAGGTCATCTTTTTTCATCAATGACCTACGGTTCTATACTAGCAAAAACAGTGAACTGTAATGTCTCACGAAGAAGAAAAATGTTTTAAATCTGACAGTGGAATGAATTTTGATTTTAATATGTTAAAATGACAACTTTACGATGATCACTACAATAAACATCCTGTTTTGCATTAGAACCACATTAAAATGTTTTAGAAGATAAAGCTCTTAAGTAATTCGTTTTAGGGGGGGGGAAATAAGTACAAATAAACACTGAAATAATATGTCCCAGAAGAGTACTACAAAAGGATGTGTCTGATATTAAGAAGTCAATTGAATTCTTAAAGCTGAAGTATGGCCACTAATAGCCTTACTATCACAGTGGTTCAATGTTTTCATCATCTTGAACTGAACTCTAAAGACATCAGAGGAATTGATTCTAAGACAGAAGCTTTTTTAAGCATAAATTGCATCATCCAAAGGCTGATTCAGACCAGTCATAATACCCTGTTAACTGGGTAGAAAATGTCTTATTCAGATAGAAATGTCATTCAAGGTAATAACTGTTGGCTTATTTAAATTGAAGTAACAACAGACTGGATAATACAATTATTCAAGCAACACACAAAAACACAACGTAAAAAGCAATCTATCATGAACGATGGCTGTAAATCCAAAGAAAATTTTGTAATTGTGTAGGAAACCCGGTTCTAGAAAGAGAAACTACAACAATCCAAGGGACATTAGAATAAACACATACATAAGAAGATAATCAAAGTTTAAAAAAAAGTATTTTTCTTCTTACGGATACAGCAATACTTCTGGAGTGTAATGTATCTTTGAACATTTCTAAGAAGCAATAAAATACTATGATCTTGAAGTGGAAATCTAAAAAATAAAGCACATGAAGACATCTATAATTTCAGTTGTAGGTAGATTGGAAAAGGTTCTGATAGACACATTGAGTGAATGTTTTTATAGTACTTGACTTATGAAAATACATAGAAAATTTTGTACTCACTCGTACATTTCCTATTATTATGAAAAGCATCGTCTATGTAAAATAAGTGTGATATTAGAATTATTTCAAAAAAATAAACTGATACTGGGAAAATTTTACGATACTATTTCTGTTATTACGACTCTCATTAAGATTCGAAATAAATGTCTATACATCAGAATTAAAAGGAAATAATAATAATAATAATAATAATAATAATAATAATAATAATAATAATAATAATAATAAGATGCATAAGATGCATCGTC
Organism: Ascarosepion bandense; assembly: GCA_037127315.1. Taxonomy (NCBI): domain Eukaryota; kingdom Metazoa; phylum Mollusca; class Cephalopoda; order Sepiida; family Sepiidae; genus Ascarosepion; species Ascarosepion bandense. The sequence goes on along the minus strand of JBBBDQ010002034.1, from coordinate 17,045 downwards.
CAAAGTCTGATGCAGACCGTCTATAGATAACCCGTAAAGAAGGTGAAAGAAGTCTTATTCAGCTAGAATTGTTATACAAGACAACAACTTATGGCTTACTAAAAATACATAGAATCAACAAAGGATTGGATGATACAATTAGTAAGGTAACATGAAGAAAGAAAGAAAAATATTCAATAATAAAAAAAGCGGTAAATACAAACAAGATTTACAGTTAGTAGATTCTGTAGAAAAGCAAAACAGAAGCCAAGAACCAACTATTGCGGAAAAAATATGGACATGAAAGCCAAAGATAAAGCTCTTGAACAGATGAAACTACGCTGGCAAGACAAACATCTGCATAGGCAATATCCAGAACGTGCCAATAAATCTAATGTTGATGAAGTTAATACTCATCAATGGTTACGTGCAAATGGATTAAATTCTTTGACTGAAGCCTTTATTCTTGCAGCGCAAGACCAAAATCTTTTCACTAGAAACTTTCAGGCAAATAGTATACATAATAATATGGATCCCAAATGCAGGTTTTTTGATAAACACCAAGAAACAATAGACCATATAAACTCAGGCTGGTCTGTACTTGCCCCAAATGAATATAAAAATCGCCACGATAGAGTGGGGGACTATTTACATTGGACAATGTGCAAACATTATGGAAAATCTGTAAACAAACACATGTATGAACATCACCCAGCACCGGTCACAGAAATAGAAGATGCCACCATACTATGGGACTACACCATCCACACAGATAGAAAAAATTGAAACGAATAAGTCAGACATCATTGTTAAAAATCAGAGAGAAAACATGTCTATTAATTGATATGGCTTGTCCAGCTGATTGTAACATAGCAAACAAGGAATTTGAAAAACTGTCAAAATATAAAACCTGAAAATTGAAATAGAAAAAATGTGGAAATTGACAACAAGAGTTATGCCAGTGATAGTAGGTGCGCTTGGAAAAATAAAAATGGAACAAAACAACACATTCACAGAATCCCTGATAATCCCAGCTTAAGAGATATATAAAAATTATCTTATTAAGTATAGCCCACACACTAAGGAGACTTTGTCTATGTAATGATAGGGATGATGGGGAAGATAGAAGTACATGAAATGGAGCCACAACAACAGGCCTCGACCTGCTTAAGGTCTTCCCACAGACTTGGTTTTTGGTGCGACCATAGCAGAAATCGAAATATGATGAAAAATGACAATAACAATAAAAAACGTTCAGGCAAATAATATACATAATATTGTACATCCAAAATGCAGGTTCTGTGATAAATACCACGAAGCAATAGACCATCTAATCACAGGATATTCAGTACTTGACTCAAATGAATATAAAAATCATCACGATAATGTGGGGTAATATATACATTGGACAATGTGCAAACACTATGGAAAATATGTAAACGAATACTGGTATGAACATCATCCAGCACCGGTTACAGAAATAGAAAATGCCACCTTCTATGGAATTACACCATCTACACAGACAGAAAAATTGAAGCAAATAGTCCAGACATTATTGTTAAAAAACAGAAAGAAAAAACTTCCCTATCAATTGATATGGCTTTTCCAGCGGATTGTAACATAGCAACCAAGGAATTCGAATTACAGTCAAAATATAAAGACCTGGAAATTGAAATAGAAAAAATGTGAAAATTGAAAACAAGAATCCTGCCAGTGATAGTAGGTGTACTTTGAATGGAAAACGGAACAAAACAACACATTGAAAGAATCCCTGGAAACCACAGCTTAAGAGATATACAAAAATTCTCTTGTTAATTACAAGCCACACACCAAGGAGAACCCTGTCTATGTAACGCACGCTAGGGATGATAGAAGAGATATAAAAAAACATGAAAGGGAGCCATAATAACACTCCACGACCTGCCTTAGCTCTTCCAGCAGACTTGGTTGGTTTTGCGACCATAGCAGTAATCGAAATATGATGAAAAATGATAAAATAATAATAATAATAATAATAATAATAATAATAATAATAATAATATTTCTAAAGCCAGTCAGGTAGTATTGTAAGATTATGCTCCGATAAACTTCTAGAAGATAAGAGGAAAATATTATGTCAAATTATTCTATAACGAAACTGAAAATATTGAAAATCCCAGGATCCGGATTGAGAGTTAAAAGAACCACGCAACATGAATCTAGTCCCTGTTGTAACGTGCGCGTTTTAACACTACTAGAAAATTTTAAGAGACCATTTAAGAAAAACAATAATTGAAGCTAATCTTGTAGGTCATTCTCTCTGCGATGTTTCTTCGCAGTGTTTCTATGTTGTGAAGGGCATTGTTAAAACTATGTTTCAAATTTTTATTCCCATGGACAAAATTCATCTGTAAAACTATTAATCATAATATGAATAATATTAATTGTTCAATAATATTTCTATTCTACTAATTGTTATAAAATTATAACCACTTTTATTGTTTTTCTAAAATAATTCTTCATTAAATTTGTTATATTATCATTAAAAGTGGTTGAATTATTTCTTCATGAAATTATGCCCTTTATATTCTTAAAAATAGAAAGCAGTCAAAGAAAAACAAGCTCTTTTCAGCATTCGTCCCAAGACTGTGTATTCATGTTCATATTTCTAAATAGTTTTCCTAATCTACACACACACACACACACACGCACACGCACGCAAACACACACACACACGCACAAACACAAAGACACACACACACACACACACACACATATATATATATATATATATATATATATATATATATCTTTAAATTGTGTGTATTTTGGCAGTATTTTTTCGTTAATGCAGGTTTCATTGAATAATATAGACAAGTTTTGTCTATTAATTTTGTGTAGGATCCGTTCGTACCCTCTGATATACTTGATGGTGATATCGTTGAAAGATAACAAAAAATCACACTAACGCTTAGACCAGATAAAAAATAAAAAAAATACTGTGATTTTTGTTGTCGTTCAACGATATCACCATCAAGTATATCAGACGGTACGAATGGATCCTACACAAAATTAATAGACAAACTTGTCTATATTATTCAATGAAACCTGCATTAATATATATATATATATATATATATATATATATATATATATATATATATATATATATAGATTACAACATACAACAGACGTAAAATGCCCTATGTGTGACTGTAGGGGGGAGGAAGTATATATCATCCATCAGACTGATTTACATGGAAACGAACTGAATATGGGCAGGTCTACAACGTGTGTTTGCGGCAAAAGATTTAACGGTTTACGCGGGTTACGTATCCATAAGGGACGCTGGTGCAAACAGTGTAATTCTCCTACTAGAGAATATAAATCGATTAATGGTATTATGAACCTGGACTACACCCACATCGTTCAAGATTCCATCGTCGAGTGAGAGTACCCTGGAGAAATCCTAATCAAACCAAGAATCCAATGGCTCAAAGGGAAACAAATATAACCATGTGGACCCACCTTGATAAAAAAATTTCTTTTACATTTAATACCAATCTTAATGGTCCCACAGTGCGACAGATCAGTTCCTTTTGTAGAATGATACACGACGTTTGCTTTGAGTGGTTTAGACCTGTAATGGAGAAGAAAGAGAAAAAAAGGGGGAAAAAGGACCAAACTGACGACAAGTCCAGAAACGAAAGTTACGAGCAGAACAAAGATTACTGAAGCGCCGTTTTAAAGAAGATTTAATTCATGAAATATCAGGACTGGGAACTGAGATTTTTGTTTGCAAATCAAGGCTCCAGATTTTGATCTATCAGTGACAAGATGTCCGTTGAGTTTGAGTGAAGCGTCTTGGAGAAAAGTATAGAAGTACGCAAAAAAAAACTCCAAAAAACAAAAAACAAAAGAAATAAAAACACCTGAAATTATGTTTGTTGTTGATTTTTGACGAAACCTTTACATTGATTGAAAACATCTTTGTGTACGTCAATGATTCAGACTATGATTTACATGTTACTCGATTTTGATTGAAGTAGCATCAGAGGAGAATACTTCTAAATTGTAAGCATTTCGGTGATTTTAGCCGTAGCCTGTAAATCGATTCGAAACAAATTTGCGTACATCAAAGGTTTATGTCATGATCGACAAGTGAGCAAATTTAGTTAAAATCGGACTAAGGTACCAGAGGAATAGTGTTTGTTAGAATGGAGACAGACAACAGACAGACAGGCAGACAGATATACTCAGATTCACCATGAGATAATGTGTCTGCCTTACATTTTCTTATATGTATTTATGTATTTATTTATTTAACGCCAACTTATTACCTTTTGAATCCTTGATGTAAATTTTCAAATGCCTCTATTTCTATGGTTGCTTAAAAATTCCTTTTTGATAACAGGATCTGTGATTATTCTACATACTGTTTTTTTATCATTATTCATACAAACTTGTAACATAATTTTTCTACGTAACTTTTCTCTTCTGGACTTTGGCGAATATGGCTCTTCACAATTTATTGTACTTTGTAGTTGTTAATATATGTTGTAATTTTGTTCTCTCAACTAAACTATGTTCCAACCCACCTTCAATCTCACCTGTGACTATCTAATTTTCCGTTCATTATTTTCTCATCATTTATTCTAGAAATTTCAAAATTCTCTTTCAGATGGTATGTATAAGAGTTTCTTTTTCTCTCATCTCTAGAATTTCATTATTGCTTATATATTTTGACCTTGGGACTCTTAGCAAATTTCTGCGCAACCATCTTTCTAACAGATCAGTTCTGTTCTTCATTTGTTCAACATGCATTATTCTACCGAAATCATCTTTTATCGTCTCTTTTTTACTGCTCATCATCCTTTTTCTTTATATATCAAAAAACAGCCAAATGTAAACTACAGTTACTCTCATAATATGTGTGGGCCTGATACTGGCTTCAGATGAGTAATCAAATGCTAAGTTCGAATTTCACTCGTCTATGTACATCCCCTTAGAAGCAAACACTTTGAGGAATTGTATCAATTCCTTTCCTTTCCATAATTACAACTATATGTAGAACATATTTCTGAAAATTTTAATGTACTCGTCAAAAATAATGTTCCTTCATATATTTCCTTATCTGAAAACATATTCTTACAATCCAAAATATGTTCCGAATAAATAACCAACCAGGTGTCAGTCAGTTGAGTGAAATACGTGATACACGCTTGGGCGATCATGTCTCGACAGTGACATGATTGACTGGGCAGAAGATTATCCCGCAGTAGGTTGCCATTGCTTTCTGCGGTAGACTGGTTGCCGACCAAGGCTATAGAACCCAATCTGTCCTGTTATTTAACCCATAACTGGAAGAAATAGGCGGAGTAATACCTTTTCCAAGGTATTTGCGCGTAAGTGAAAGCAAGGAATTCAGAGGAATTCGAACTTGGCTCTCCGATTTCATTTCCACGCCGATATCCAATGCACCACAACGAACATCCAGGTGTATTAACCGTTAAAAATAATATATTGGTAGCTTGAAAACTAGGACCCCTTGACTTACAGTCAAAATGATCAAATTTTGCTGCCATTTTTATTTTAGTAACTTCTTTTCTAGCATTTTACGCCTGTGGAACTCCCTTCCGTCTACTTGATTCCGTTATAACTACAGTCTTCAAGTATTTAAATAACGTCCATGGCCATCTCTTATCTTCTTGACTTCCATCTTTTCCCCGACACCCACTTTAACCTCTCCCTCCATTTCTTGCTCTCCATTTATGTAGACCCCTGCGCACCAGTGGCAGTACTCCCTTACTTAATGTGAAACGTTTATAAAAATATCAAGAAATCAATCTAATAAATAAAATTTATTCTTTTGCTATTCGTCATATCAAACGAAGAACGAAACATTACTGCTATGATTAGACAGTTACTAACCAGTCATTACTGTGTAATATTGTGTTCAACAGCGATTAATTTATCCCAGTCTTCAGTTTCTAAAACGTTATTAATCTCTCGATATTCCCTCACGATTACTATCGACAAAATGTCTAAACGAGCTAAATTACTTCATTATACCTGCTTAGACATTCTTATCTGGGAGATGCCACAACATGTTCAACGCATCATATCATCTTCGCTTCTTTCTTATTCTTTGTTAAGGAAAAAGTTCCACTCTTACCGCTTCTTCGTTAGAACAGTTATTTTCGGACACACGTCACGGAACACTATGCTCTAATTCTCTTCAAGTATAGGCTCAACAAGTCCTACATAAACTAATAATATTCAATATTTAATTAATATTTTCCGTCCCAGTTTCACTTACAAACACATCTCAAACCTTAATCATCTACATTGAGAAGCTCTTGGGAATTGGATTAATGAATTTACGTAAAATTAAAAATTTTAAACATTTTAATACATTACTATATGAAAAAAATAGTTTTTTATATGCTTCTATTAATGTCAGAACAATAATCTTTTCTTGGAAAGGTTACCACCAGTTAATTTTGAAATACCGGATCCCGTACTTTCACTGATGTTCGGCAAAGTTAAACCTACTCAAAACTTAAAGGGTTTAATTCTTGATTATGTCAGCTGCTGTAATCTTTGATATGCGGGTTTTGTAATGGATAATGGTTTGCAATGGTTAATCGGGAAGCCGATTAAAAATTCCGTTTTTCTAGTCATATTAAGATATAGGCTAATACTATAAGGGGCGTATCAATCCACCTTTATCCCCACAAGCTATGCGTTTTTATTAGTAAGAATTTTATAACGAAACCATGAAAAAATTCTTACAACATAAAATGTATTTCTGCGATTTAAAATTTGAAATGTGTTGATAAACATCAAATACGATGTCAATAAATTATTTTTATTTTTCGTGAGATATTGAATTCCTATAAACTACTAAAAAACCCATTGAAAGGAACATGAGGAAGACAAATATTATTATGATTATGATTTTATATACTCACTCCCGACAGAGGGAATCATTATCACTTAACTATGTCTCTACCTTGGGGTAGAGTTCGGCTCAGCTGTCTCTTTCCAAAGAAAGATAGGAAAATAAGTACTATAAATTTCAGGT